>JAEPBF010000077.1:0-331029 GCA_019739055.1 Passiflora organensis | reverse complement strand
TGCAGCCTTGATTGCGGCAGGCATTGTCAAAAGTTCACCGTTGAACCTGATTGTCCCAATGGAATTCCTACATTGTCTAATGCTGGCGCAGGAATGAAAAAATCTGCTATTCTTGTCCCCAAGACGTAGCCATTGTTGTCGGGATTTCTGTCGCCACATTGCTTCTATCTTCCTTTTGAGCTCCCATTTTTGTGTCTGAAGTTCGACATATCTCATCTCAGGAGAAGGCCCCTGATGACTTCTTCGCTGGTCATGAATGTCTAATTCAGTAAGGATCTTCTGTAATTGTGTTGATATTGCGCCATAGGATTCTCTGTGCCATTCCTGCAACTTCCTCTTCAGAACAGCCATTTTGCGCACAACACTGAAATCCCCAGGGAATAGCCGGCCTGCTTCCTGCCATTTCTCCGACACCGTCTGCACAAATCTTCTATCCTCCCACCATATGTCCCACGTGCGAAATGGTTTTGTGCCCCACATTAATGTATCCGCTCGCAGAATGATAGGTGTGTGGTCAGAAAACCCTTTATCCCCAGCATGCAACTGATGTCTATTAAAGTATATCATCCAATTGGGAGAAACCAATGCCCTGTCAATCCGAGATGCGCTGTAGGAACTAAACCAGGTATATTCCTTGCCATGTAGCGGCATATCAACCAAACCAGACCGGTTGATGAAATTGGAGAATCGACGTGCTGCACATGGATTGAAGGTTCGCCCAGTCCGCTCCTCCTCGGTAGTGATTTCATTGAAATCACCCATAACCATCCAAGGACTCGAGTCTGATTCCTTCCTACGCCGCAACTCACTCCATAATTCTCTGCGTTCAGTTGCTGTATTTGGTGCATGGAGGCCTACACAAACGAATTGAAAGCCTGTATCGCGAATCTGCAGCTCCAGCAGTACCCAGCGTTCAAATTTCTCAATCCCCTGTATCTGAAGCTGGGCATCATCCCATAAACATGCCAATCCGCCCGCCAATCCTTGGGCATCGATAGCTGTCCATTTTATACTACTACCAGACCACAATTTACTGGCTAAACGATTGGAAAAATGTTCCTCCTTTGTTTCACATATAAACAACAGACTAAGGCTTTCTCTAACAATCAGTTGTTTAATCTGGGATTCCTTCAATCGACCATGACATCCACGTATATTCCAAAATGCGAAATTAATCATAAACATAAGCAATGCCCTGAACACGAATCAATACCAAGGAGACCTTACTTGGCGCAGTGAGTCCTCCACGCTTGTCCATCCTCAACGATTCTCCCCAATAGTTTTTGTCGGATTGCCTCCTTCGTTAGCTTACAATTGAGACCCAGGTTCTCTGCGATGTCCATCGAACGTTGAGTCTCTGCCTCGATAGAACAGGGGCCCGACTCGGGTCCTTTGGAAGCTTGGGTCTCCATCGTGCTTGCTCCGTTTTCGCCGATATCGTCCAGAAACGACGGGTCTTCTACAAGTTGAGGAACTCCTTCCTGCGCTGTAATGCTCACACGACCTGATGAAAGACTGCCAGTTGGTTTCAAATGCCGAATTTTCCTTTGCCTCCTGACTCTGTAAGCTAGCGTGCTGCACGATTTCCTTCTCCTCAGATCTTTGTATCCAACCTTCCCCAAGGGAGGGACTCAGTGACTGGAAGACAGGGGTTGGGAGCCGAGAGCCATTCTGATGAGTCCAGAAACGGTCTCATGATCGAGGGTGATTGCAAGGCCTGTACCTGTTCCCCCACAATTGGTTCGTTTCGGACCATAAGGTAAGTTGGAGCAGAACACAAGCTGGTTCCTTCATCACTGGACCTGGAATGACAATATTGGCCCTCCTTAATTTGATATAAGTTTTTACTCCTTCCCACGTGCGACCTATGTTCCAATGTCTGGGATTGAAACCTCTCAGGTTGTCTCAATACAGCAGATTTGAAACCGTCCGCCGTAATACTCTCTTCGACACTGAGCCGCATTAAATCTTCCTGACAGGTCTCCCTCTTGTCCAAGGGAGACAAACGCTCCTTACCTCTAAAGGTCCTATCCCGACAGTCTTTTGATTGTGAAAGATGAATCTGTGCAGAACGGCTACAACATTCTCCTGACACAGGCGGTGTAGTGCCCTCCCCATCGTTCGTCACCACCGGCTCCGATGCTTCTGCAATATCAATCGTGAAAGGGTCCCCGTCAACACTCAGGTGCAACTGCATCTGTATACGTTTCGACCCTGTAATTGCCACTTGTAGCTTTGCTGAAGCAAGATTCTGCCATGTTACTGCACTATGGTGTATTTGGACCAGCGAACCAAACTGCGAAACCAACTTGCGAAAAACATCCTCAGTCCATGCATGGAGTGGTAGGCCATTCACCTCTATCCAAGCAATCCTTCGACAACCAATATCTGTGGGAACCCACGGATGGAACACAAAGAATCGCTCAGTCCAGAAGCGCTTGTTTGAAGTGGTCTCTCGGTGCAATACTTCAGCACTGGCAAACACAATGAGGCGTTGTGTCCCTCCCATTGAGAAACACTCCACACCGGAAGGGAGAGACAACTCCGTCTTAATTCCAGCTCGGAGAAAACCCACTGCACTGCGACTTAACCGTTCCAGATTGCCCGCACTGGCCGATACAGATATAGACGATAGGGTCGGTGCATGATGACAAGATCCCGTGATGACCTCTGCATAAGTTCTACCATCTCGTTCTGTTGGAGGCATGCGAGTGACCTTCGTAGGAGGGGCCTGCAATGGACCGATGCTCGGGTCGTGGCCATGAGGACCTTGGATGGAACCTCGTCGATCTGACCTGGCTTCGTATTGGGCTTCATTGAAACGCATTCTCCTTGTCCCACCAAAAGCCTCCGTGAGCCTCCGCAGCCTGGTACTTTCCTGTGTGCCGCAGCGGACGAACTTAATGAAACCGAAACGTAAACCTTTACGAGATTTACGAACCGAGATGAACACATCACCACAGGTTCTATGAAGCAATCTCCTTAAATAGTTTGTTGGTTGACCATCCCTCTGGGATATCTTCAACAAAATAGGAAATGTATCTGTCAGGGCTAAGGATCTTTGCAGGATTCCACTTAGCTGGCGACCGTCGAGGTGTTACCTTGTCTTCCTGATAGACCTGGTCGTGGGCTGGTGATTTCCCAACGTTCCGCATGGTCTGACGAGGGCCATGAGGTTGGATGCGGGGTTCAGGGCGGGAAGGAGATGAGGTTGGAAATGACTGAGATGGTTGGTGGAGTTGAGTGAAGGATGGTTGGATTTGGGCTGGTGATGTTGGGATTATTGTTAGAGAGAGGTGGGAGATTTGGGGAGGTGAGAGAATTCATAATGTTCCTTTACCACTTCCCTCTTGCAGCGAAGGTTAATTATGCGTTCGCAACTGGAAAGTTGTATATCACAGGATACAAAAATTTAAACCCTCCACTTCACAAAGGAACTGGCTCGACAAACAACAGGTTGATCTCTTCTTCCAAACTTGAAAGATTTGTGTAGGCATCTTCTCGTTGATAAAAGACATTCCCTGTCCGTAACAAGTTAACGTAATGTTTGAGGAGGAGCCATGCTACTGTGGTTGGCCTCATGCTCTCTTCATTAATGTCCTTCCATGCATCATCACTCATCTTTTTAAGCTCTCCAACAGCCACTTCTTCTGACACTCCATTTTCTTTCATATAGCATTCCACACTTGATGCGCAGTCTCCTCTCTTTTGCTCCTCCTATTTCAAATTGTACCAGTGAATCAGCTGGTGATGCTAATGTTATACATTTGAAGCGACTGTTTCTTTTTTTTTTTCCACTCATTTACTAACATACCTCGTGGGAGTGTATATCATTTATGAGACGTCCAGTTATCATTCCAGCTCTAACAATTTTTGGGTGGTGTTTAACCACTCATATTCTTTAATCCCTGCAGCTTCTTTTCCAATGAATGATGCTGCTGTGATTACCCTACAAGCAGTAGAGATTGTTCCATTCTGCATATATTCATCAAAACCTGGCACATGTTCATCATTGGACCACTGTGCTTCAACCTGGTAGCTTTTCGCTAGCTCTATGTACTGCAAAACGAAATTAACAAAAGAAAAAGTAAGAGAAAAGGCAAATCATATAAGGAACTTAGCTAGCTTTATAAATGATTCTCACAGCCTTCTTTGTGTATTCAGCACTGTAGGATCTCCCTTGCTTGCTCATTTCCTTTTCTGTTTCACTGAAAAGGTCCAGGAAGTTTTTATACAAAACTCTCAAGTAATCTGCTGGCAACTTGTCAATGTTTTTCGTATCACATCTGAAAGATTTGATGACAAAGAAAAAACCAACAAAAAAATTAAAGGGTTTGTCAAAGAGTAGAAGATTTCGTAATAGATTGAAGAAAATACAAATAGGATATGTATAATTAACCTTTCAATTGCCGCTGTCAGACATTGAAGTTCTTCAGGTGTTCCATATCATCGTAGGTGTCGTCCATCAGAGATATCATCACGATGTATCGAGCAACCATCATCCTAGAAATAGCATATCGGGGCTCGAAATGCTTTCCATTGGCCCAAAAATATATTTCCGCAATTCTGTCTCTTGCATAAGAAAGCTTCCCAACAAGATTCAGGTCTTTCCACCATCTGAAGGAAGAAATATTATATACATGAGTAAAAAGTTAAGAAAATATGTTCATATCCTGCTCGATCCCTTTCTCTTTAACTAAAAAACCACATTTTTTTACCTTCAGAGAACGCTCAGCTCCTGTCGGTGCAGTAATTGAACCCTATTAAAATCAAACTTGGCAAACTTGAGTAAAATTTTATTTAAAGATTTGTCTTCTTCATAAAGAGAGATGTATTGCCTAGCCTCAAGTCTTGGAACACTCAAAGTGGAAGGGCCTGATTCATCAAAAAAAGTGGAAGGGCCTGATCAGGGCTTTTTTTATATGTTTAGCGAGACAATGGTCTTTAATGGATGGCAAGGCCAACAATTCCTCCAGTTTTTGCCTTGATAAAGCAAGGGCTTCGTCCAGAACATCTTCTCCATGCACACGCAGATAAGCAGCCTCGTATAAGCTAAGAAGACCTCTGGCATCGTTGATGATGCTGTCTTTGAAGTCGCCATTTTCCTTTTTGAATTTGTGAAACACATCTGTTTCAGGGTCAACCTCTAGCTTGTTAAATTTATTGCATTTACTATGTCGTACGTACCTCATCGAACTATGTTGTATCATCAGAACTGAAAAATGTCTCTCACCTCCCAAGTCCTCCCACCTCTCTCTATCCCATGTCCTACCGCTGCACCCAAGCCCCTCACCCTCTCCCCCTCCCCGTCCTTGCCTCAAGGTAGTCGGAATGCAGGGAAAGCACCGATATCCAATCCAGCTCCACTGGATGACGTCGTTATGGCAATGCAGTCCCGTTTTAAATGGGCTCCTGCAAAGGTTTTTAATGAAGATAGATATATTTCCTACTTCATCGATGATATTCCAGAGGGGTGGACTTCGAACAAACTTTTTACAGAGATAGCCAATATTGAACCTGTAGCGGACGTGTTCATCCCGAATCGCAAATCCAAGAGGGGCGTCCGGTTTGGTTTCGTTAAATTTGTGCGGTGTGGTACTCAAGAAATTTATCGACAAAGGCGACTGTCATCGTCATTAGGTAAACAAACTCGGATGCGTTTCAATGTAGCTCGCTTTACAGATAGAAATGGGCATAGTGATATTGAGGCGAGTGCTCATGCTCGCGGAAAAGGTCCACGGCCTTCGCAGGGAGTGCAGCCGGCAATTCCCAAGGTTCCCATACGAGAACGTGATGGTAGATCGTATGTAGAAGTTACTAAAAGGAATATTCACCAAGCTGGTGAGACAACACCAGTGGTGCTCCCTACTCATGAAAGCACGTTAGACTGGCTTACCCGGAGTGCCGTGGGCTTCCTTCGAGGGGATCTTAGTGCAGAGTTACAGCTCCCGCAGGGAGTTGGGTGCAAAGATATGGGGGGGAACCAGCGCTTGATCACGTTTGCCACTGCAGATTCCATGCAACACGAACTTACTTTCAATCTCGGTTTCTGGAATGATAAGTTCGATGGTTTCCATCCCTGGAGTTTGACAGATGTAGGCAATAGCAGATTATGTTGGGTGGAGGTAGTTGGTGTGCCCTTACAAGCATGGTTCGTGGGAGCTTTTCAGAAGATCGTACAGTCGTTTGGTTCTCTCATTCAGATACATCCCAATACAGCTACCTGGAATCGACTTGATAAGGCCATACTGCAAGTAGCAACGACTAGCTTGTCCACAGTTCAGGAGATGGTGAAGATCCAGGTTGATGACCACCAGTTCATGGTGCGAATAGTGGAAGCACGGGTAGCAGACCAGGTGGATTCCAAGGTTGGTGAAAAACAATATGTGTCAGGAGGGCCCACTCATCATCCTGCGTCGGTCCCTCTGTCCCCTTCAGTTGGAAGTATGGATAGAATTGCTAAAGGTAAGGGTCACGCATTTCCTGTAGGCCACCACGAAATTAATCAGCAGACTTTGTTGATAAATAATGCAAAAGGTAGGGTGGGAGTAGCGAAAGTCAAATCTGGAATAGTGGACCCTATTTTCTTATCTCCACTTTGTGAAAAAGTTCAGCGGGAAAGGAATCAGCATAGCCATGTGCTTGCTGGCCCACGGGCACTTTCATGTAATGGGGGAGCTTTAGGTCTTTCCAATCCCAATAATGAGGGCTTCAGTAATTGCTCAGCACCAGAGGCTCCATTGTTTCGTGAAGAACAAAACGGAAATGGGAAGTTGATGCCTCGTAAGGCAATATCTGAGAGACTGCCACTAGAATCTGCAAAAGAGGGTGCCATCTCTTTTACCAGTCCATCAGACACAACATTTACTAAAATGCGGAAGGCCGGTGCTAAAGCTTCACGGTTTGGATTCCATGGGAGGGCTGCTTTTGGTAGATTAGGGAAGCCGAAAAAGCTTCGTCACCTAAAGCCCACAGGGAGTCTGTCGTCAGGGAAAGCTAGTCTTTTAGAGGGGCCTGGCGCTTCTCAACAGGTTGAGGAACCATCATTCCTTCTTGCCAACTGTGACACGACAGAGGAAACCTCTGTGCAGTCCTGCTCCAGAGGGTCTGCAACGGCATCTGAAACTGCACATTGTTCTGAAGAAGGAGAGGTCCAACGAGCGATACAAGCAGCTAACACTCTGGGACTCACTTGTAAGCATACCAAGGCAGCTATCCGGGAGAAACTGATGGGGAGAATCGCTGATGACAGGAAAGCGTGGAATGCTCACTGCAAGAAATAAGTCGGGCACGATGTAGGTGAGTTTTCAAGGGTGTCTTTATCTAATGGTTAATATTGCAATGTGGAATGTGCGTGGGTGCCGTGGTAAACTCAAGGAGAATCAAATTCGTATGTTGGTGATTCGAGAGCAGTTGAGTATTCTGTTCCTGTGTGAAACAAAACGGGAAAGCTTTGCAAACCATTTGGTGCGCAAGCTGTGGCCGGCGAATAATATCTTATGGACAGCTATTGACGCGATAGGAAGGGCTGGTGGTATAGCTTGTTTGTGGGATGATACAATTGTACAGGTTTTGGGAATAGAAAAATTTGAGCGGTGGGTGTTATTGGAGGTGTCAATTCGGGGCACAGGTTTTCATTTCGTATGTGTTGGTCTTCATGCACCGAATCTGGCTGCAGAGCGTCGAATTTTATGGGCAGAGCTGCAGCGTAGGAAGGCTGCGGACAGAAGTCCTTGGCTAATAGTAGGGGACTTTAATGAATCCCTTATTCCGGAGGAACGATCAAGTTGTGCTTTCCAGCGGAGTGCGGCGCGCAGGTTTGCTAATTTCCTCCACAGGAATGGTTTAGTTGATCTGCCTCTCCTCGGCAAAGCGTTTACATGGTTCACTGCTCATAGTGCTTCCAGAATTGATCGAGTTTTGGCGTCACCGTCTTGGTGCACTCAATTCAGTAATCATCGGTTATATGGAGGGGAGAAGGGTTTCTCGGACCATGTCCCTCTGATATTGAAAGCAGACACTCTGTTTTGGGGCAGCAGGCCCTTTCGCACGTGGGATACCTGGTGGGAGGATAAGGACTTCTTGAAGATGGTGGAACGTAGTTGGCAGGAGGCAGGGGAGATTTTTCCCGGTGCATTTTGTGTGGTGAAGAAGATGGCTTATATGAAGAAGCACCTGCAGACATGGCATAAGGAGTGTTATAATGCGCTAGAAACTCGATTACATAATATCCTTTCTGAGATTGAAGAGTTGGACCAAAACAGGACGAGTGCGGGCGGTAGCTTGGAGTGCAGATACGTGGAATTACAGGAGATCAAATGGGATTTAAAACGTAAGATAGAAGCGATGTGGAGACAGAAAGCAAGACAGCAGTGGCTACGATTGGGAGATAAAAACTCTCGTTATTTTCACACTTGTGCCACCATTCGTCAGGGAAAAAATTTCATTGGTGTGATTCGCTTCAATGATGTTGAATTTCGTAGGCCGGACGACATCAAAACAGCAGCCCTGGTATATTTTCAAGACCAATTTGCAGAAGGGGACAACACTTGCTTCGGCTTGGGGGGTTTGTCCCTACCTCGGCTTGGCTTGTCTGATGTTGCCGAATTGGAGCAACCTTTCCTAGCCGTAGAGATACAGCGAGCAGTATGGGCATGCGCCAGTCACAAGGCTCCAGGACCAGACGGGTATAATTTTTATTTCCTCAAACAGGCATGGTCAGTTATGGGAGCCGATATTATCACAATGGTGCAAGAATTCTATGCCAGCGGGATTCTGCCTAAGGGTATTAATACTACTCTCATCACTTTAATTCCTAAAATTCTTGGGGCTGCGAGCTTCTCAGAATATAGGCCAACAGTCTTGTTGGCAGCTTATATAAAATCATAGCCAAACTTCTGTCATACCGCCTGAAAAGGGTGATGGACAAGTTGGTTTCTCCAGTACAGACCGGCTTCATGCAGGGACGTTTCATAGCTGATTCAGTAATGGTTGCGAATGAAATCATACACTCCATGCAGATTTCTAAATGTCCAGGCTGGTGCTTCAAATTGGATTTTCAGAAGGCATATGATACAGTTGGGTGGTCCTTCTTATTTGACGTGTTGACCAAGATGGGGTTTGGCGACAAATGGCGCAGTTGGATTCAGGCCTGTGTATCTTCAGCGCGATGTGCTGTTCTTATTAATGGCGTGCCCACTAACGAATTCTCAATGGGTAGAGGATTGCGTCAGGGTGACCCTCTATCGCCTTTATTGTTTAATCTAGCTGCAGAAGTGCTATCTCGTATGCTTAAAGCGGTCGATTGCAATTTATTTCATGGATTCAGTATCGGCAGTATTCATTTAACGCACCTGCAGTATGCGGATGATATAATCCTATTCTGTAATGGTGACCAGCAGGGCTTGCTCAATATACAGAGTATTCTTTGCTGCTATGAGTTACTGTCAGGGTTAAAGGTAAATTTTTTCAAGTCCGGGTTGGTGGGCATTAATGTACCTCAGAACGTTGCAGCAGAAATGGCGCACCTGTTGTATTGTAGGGTGCAAGCATTCCCTCTTCAGTACTTAGGGGTGACATTAGGTGCTAACCCACGCCTTCATAGCACGTGGGCACCAGTAATTTCTAGATTCAAAGGCAAGTTGTCGGCTTGGAAAGGCTCACTACTGTCTTTAGGGGGTCGTCTGATTCTAATTAAATCTGTGCTTAATAGTCTGCCGGTGTACTATATGACCTTCTTCAAATTTCCGGTGGGAGTTAGGCGGTTGTTGGAAAAGTGGATGAAGCGATTTCTCTGGGCAGGAACGGTGGACACACGCTGCCTATGCAAGGTAAGGTGGGAAAAGGTGACTGCTGGACCAGAGGAGGGAGGAGCCGGTTTGGGTTGTTTGCAGTGGAGGAACTACTCATTGCTCATGAAGTGGAGTTATCGCATAGCCAGCGAAAAGTGCTCTCTATGGCGACAGATTATCGCGCAGAAGTACAGACCTATTCTGTCTATGGATGGCATTTCGAGTGATGTTCGTCAAGCCTCTGCAGTATGGAATGGAATAGTGACTATCAGCAGACACACAATGCCCAATGGTCGGTGTCTATCATCCTTCTACCATTGGAGATTAGGCAAGGGGGATTCTATCCGATTTTGGCTTGATCCCTGGTGTGACGCAGCCCCTTTGAAAGTTCTTTTTCCCAGGTTGTACGTGCTCTCCATGGAGAAAGAGGGATCAGTCTTGCAGTTTGGGTCAGGGACGGGTCCTGAGTGGCAATGGAATTGTTTGTGGCGACGTCGCCTGTTTGTTTGGGAAGAGGAGGCTGCAGCGCGTCTCATGCTCATTCTTGGGGATTTCCGGCCCAATCCTTTGGTAGAAGATGTCTTGTTATGGGGTGAACAAAGGCTGCCTTTTACGGCAAAAAATTGCTATCAGTCTCTCGCAAGGACAGCAGCGGAGTCACCTGCGCGGCCTATCCCGAATGTCTGGCGTAGGAAGGGTGCGCCCAAATGGCAGGCATTTATGTGGTTGGCATGTATGGAGAAACTATCTGCCAAAGGCTACTTAATACGCTTAGGAATCCTGCCAGCGACGGACCAGCTTTGTGACGCTTGTGGCTGTGTGGAAGGGGATGCTACGCACATGTTGCTGGATTGCAGGCAGGCATGGGCATGTTGGTCGTTGCTGTTTAAACATTGGGGATTATGTTGGGTACAACCTAGGTCCACAGCAGATTTATTTGTTCAATGGGAAGGCTTCTCCATACCAGTCCGATGGCGTGCTCTCTGGTATGTGCTACTCTTTTCTTGTGCATGGAGCATTTGGCTGAGCCGTAACAACAGAATTTTCAGAGGAGTTGTATCAAGTGTGGCAGATATGTATATTAATGGCATGCGGCATGGGTTTTACTGGGCAAACACAAATCTTCCTGATATAAATATTGATACGCTGCATGTTTTAGCTGTTGGGGATGTTGTCTCATTATTGTCCTCATTAGCAACGTAGTTCATTTGTTCTTTGGCATGCGTAAAGCAATAGTTATGGGATGGAGGAGAATCGGGGCATGATGTACAACAACAGCTACCGCTTCTTTGACAGCAACTGGGACTAGAGTCTCAGGTCGTCATATACCTAGCAGGTTCAATCATACTGTTGTATATTCAGGATATTGTCACAGCTGCAGGAGCAGCTCGAAATGCAGCAGATAACAGCATGAAGCATAATTTTGGCAACCTATCCATATGCGTTTCCTGATGCATCAATGTCTGCTGGTTGTTGCAAACTAGGGGGATCCTGGGGCTGCTGCATATTCCGGCAGATTGTTTGGAAGAGTTTCTGTTGGATTCCTCTTTGTGAGTTGCTACTGTTTTGATGTGTTGTTCTCTTCTCTGGATTTGTAGCCAATTGGTGCTTGTTAGCTAGTTGGATGTTTTGTGAGTTCCTGCAGATTGCTAGCTTGATCCATAGATCATGTAATTCAGTAATAGGGGTATTTATATTTGTTGTATTCATCATGTACATTGCGCTGGCACAATGATTCCATTGTCCAGCCCTCTGTATTACTCTTACTTCTTAATATATTTATCGATCTTTTCAAAAAAAAAAAAAAAAAAAAAAACTCCTTGCTATTTATGATGTCTTCGCTGCTTAGTTTTAATACTGTTTTTTTTCTACTCTAAGATGCTCTGCTTCTTGTTCTAATTGTTTCTTGGATAGGTTTCGCGGTTCCTGATATCTTTTTCTAAAATATTATCTCCAGCACCACATCTTCCTACTCTCCCTCTTTTATTGCTTGCCTCTTGGAGACATCATATTCTATATAATCAGTCTGAGCCTTGTCTTACATGTAATTTTTCCTCTTAATACATATATTATATCATCTTTATAAAAAATAAACCCCAAGCCACCGCAGAAAGCGAAATAAACCAAACTCCATGTTGATGTTTGCTAGTAGAAAAACCTTCCCATTGACGGAGAAGGTCGCTCATATCTTTTGAGGGTACCCAGAGGAAACCCCAGACCAGCAAACCCAAGCTGTGCGAGATACTGGTATTTCGGGGCTCCTTGCTTCTCTCAGACTATCAGAATCTCAAGCATGTGATCCCTTAAGAACTTGCCTTCCATGGAAATATAAAAGATCTTTCTAGAGTAAATTTTCCGTGAATTTCCCCAAGCAATATCATCTTTCTGATCTTCTACAATCCTCATAGAATCAACCACATCCAGTAGCTTTGTCTCTGATTGAGATTCCCACCTATAAAGGGGACGACGCCAGGCCAAATGCCATACTCATCTAACTTCTACGCAAGTTCTTAACTGGGAGATAAAATTCTTTTTCTGCAATGAGATCTCCTATAATCTATGGAACAAGAGATATAAGGGTTGATGATCACACCAAATATCCTCCCAAAACACAGTATTATCCCCGTTCCACCACTCTTCTTTTAAAGTTTTCTCAACTAAATCTTGCTGAAGGAGTCCGTGTTGAGACAGCTCGCAGTGTCCGGAGTAAAAAAAAATCCCTTCCTTAGTTAATATTGGAAATAAAAGACCTTGTTCCACAAACCTTAAGTTTCCAACACCACTTACGGAGTAATGCACTTAAGTAATGCAGAGTTTCAAATATGAAGGAAACCCACCCCAGCTCCACCCTTGTCCACACTCTAGAACCCAAATACCGTGTGACAATCGCCGCAGGCCCACTATATATATTGTCATATCACCCATCAATGCTTATAATAAACCTATAAGGCTAGTGGTATAAAACGAATGTAGAGAAGAAATAGTAAGAATTATCCGATATATCATGCATCAAAATTAAAAGAAAGACATGATGTCATCTGGGTGACATCAGTGAATGATTAATTTTAGCATTTCTAGCTAGGAATAATTTAATACAATGGCTCTAGCATTCTCAGACATTCTAAAGAGAAACATTATGAATATAATGCTTATAAAACTACCTCGATTGCGATTGATCTGTTATTCCAATCTTGAGATGCCTGGAAGTACCGTTCTAATTATTATTCTTACATTCGAATTTGCCAATAATTTGGTAGAAGTTTGCCAAGTGAGCGAAGGGGGAAAACATGAATAACGATTCACATGAATTCATTGGTTAAATCAAATAGACATGCTAGCATAAAATAATTCAAGCGATTCACTGTTAGCATAAAATTGAATTTACCTTTAATTCGTAAGCGCGCGACTGTCAGTAAGTAATACAATTCCAAAGAACGAGTATCGATCCCATAAAAAAATTCTTTTAAAACCAATCAATATTGCATAATCCACTATTCTAGTTAAATAAATCGAACAAGGAATAATAATTAAACTAAACCTAATACCTAAGTTAACTAGTTAGATGTTAAAGTTAGGATTGTTAGATAATTTGAGAACGAATCCAACTATTGTCCAATTCCAATATTCTGTAATTTGTTCTTGATTATTTTTCAATCCCTTAATATCTTCCTAGACTATTAAGAGCTAATTCAGACTCCAAATCAACTATATTCCTATGATAACTAAGCTTCTGAATCATTTTTCCCAAATCAATATAAACTCTAGGTTTGGAAAATATATTTCTATTCTATGAAAATTCAGTAATCGTCTTAGGGCTTCTAATATATTGTCGCAGTTTAATTATTCTTCCGAATCAATAAAAACTCACCTATTGACAAACTAGCCAAGTTTGTTAATTAATCAAGATTAGAAATAGGGTTAAGAGTTTATAATCAGAACAAAACGGATTTGAATCCCAGTTTTACATCAGTAAATCAAGATTGCCAAAGATGAAAAGAAAGAATTAATCCAAATAGCCTTAGCATTAATTAAAACTAAAATAAAACATACCATTATCTTGATCACTAGCGGATTGAGGAAACGTTCTGAAGAAAATACTTGAATGCGTAAAGTGTTCGATGAAAAATAATGCAACCCTGATGTCTATTTTATAATTAAAGTGTGAGAACTCAATATTTTTATTAGATTGAGCTGGGAGGCCCATTTAGAGATCAACAATGTTTGTGGAACTTGTCCCACAGATTCGGATAAATTTCGAATTGAACAAATGAATTGATTTACTTTTGGGGAAAATATTAATTTATGAGAATTATTTTAATTACCTATTTATGATTGAAAAATCATAAGAGGATTTGTATTGTTGATTTTGGAATCTTAAGACCATGGATTGGTCTCTTCGATGTATTTAAGTTTGTATAAATTTTCCGAGAATTTTCGGAATCATATTTGGAATTATGATGTATTTTTGAAGGTATTTAAAGGGGTATTTTATTTTTGGTAAAATGACTATTTAAGAAAAAAATATGATTATTAGATTGATCGATAACACTAGTTACGAGGAATTTATTAAAATTTTTGGGATATTTTTCAGAGGATTACACAAATTATTATGGATTTTATATTAATTTTTGTATTGGAATAAGTATATTTAGTATTTATTAATTTATTATATTATATATAATATAAAATAATACTATAGTAGCCAAAACGATGGACCACTGTGTCATTTTGACCAAGGATGATGAAAATGGCAGTAGTCCTTGCCGTTTTGACCATAGGAAGCGAAAGAGGTGTTGTTTATTTAAAAACGAAGCTGTTTTAATACGAAGGGGATGCGATGTCGTTTTAATGTCCCACCGGCTGCCACATTAGGATTTCCCAGTCACCGCCCATGGCCAGTGACCTAACAGGATAAAATCCTGTTTTCCTTATACTCGTTCTAGTTTGTGTTGGGTCTCGAGATTGATCCCAGCTGAATCTCCCCTTCCTCATGAGTGACCATCCTAGTGTAGATTTTGGCCTCGTATTGCCGGAATAAGTAAAATTTTGTCCGTAGAACACCAGACATTGTTTTGCTTGATACAAACAATTTAGTTAATCAAATTCAATATTTTTTGTTGGAGTAGGTTCGGATTTAACGTAGCTATGTGTAGGTATACTTTGAATTGGGTTTGATAGTTAATCGAAAGTTTTAAGTTTTTCGGGCAAAACCTGCAACTCGGGCGGATGGAGGAAGAAGACGACCTCGGACGACATGAGTTGCAAAAGGAAGAAGACCTCGGATGATAAGTCGTCCGAGGTCACCTTGAGTGACGGCTCGTCTGGCCTTTGAGGTGGATGACATGTCACCTACATGCACAGGCGATATGTCATTCGATTGGGTGGACAAGAGACATCAGAACCTCATAGTAGACTAGGGATGCGTCATGTGTTGGTTCAGAGATAGGCTCGGGCAATGCATGTCATGCCTTCTGAGTGACAAGTGAGTGTTCAGAATCAGGCTTAGTGTAGGTCTGGAACCATTAGATACTGCCATGTGGTGGGTTCTTATTGGTCCAATTTAAATAATTTTCGGAAAATGGCCAGAAAATAAATAAAATTTGGAGAAAATAGTAAAAAATTGAGAAAAATTCCAAAAAAAGTACAGAAAAATGCTAGATTTCATTTAGATTCTAATGATATCAAATTTTCATGAATTGAAATTGATTTGATAGGTTAATTAAATCAAATAAACTTTGGGAAAATAAAAAAAAATTAAAAAATCACCCATTTGTGTCTCAGGTTGATAATCAGGTAGAGACTCGTCGTTTAAAGGATATAGATGCATGATTTTATGTGCTATTATGATGTGTTAATAGTTTATTGAGTATGAGGAATTATTGTGCGTAGGTGGACACGAACAATGGCAGGAATTCAAGAAATCGGTCTGGAGCTCCATCGACGACTAATTGGGTTTCAAAACCCATGAATGGACAAAATTTATTTTTCTTTGATAAAATGTTGGCATGAATGCTAATTTTTTATTAATAAGAAATTATTAATTGTAATCGTACATGCGTATGCATGATAATTAATATAGCATGTATCGAGTAGTATAAAATGATACAAAATGCGTGGTTATACCATACTATGATTGAGATGCTTAATACATTGGGCACATTTGGGAATCAACATCGGCATATGGAATGCACCGAGTCTGCATAGGATAAACTATGCAACTCTTGAGAGTTCTTCAGGTCTGGTAGCTTGGTGTGGAGACATCAATCACAAGGTAATACGGCTGGATTGAGTTTTATTTATTTTATTATTAATTAAATTATAAATCAGGATCATGCAGATCCTGCAGTATGGGGATTGTTAGGTAGAACTACCATTGCCTAATTCCCCGGCATCGTCAATGGATCAGGCTAGGCATTAAATTGATATGGATTAGTCGATTGAATGTGATAATAAGATAAAATGAATGGTAACAAGAATAAAATACCACTGACGAACTCCAGTCCTGTCCCTGGCCCAGATAGACTTGAAGATATTGTCAAACCCAAATCACGGTCATTCGTGCATTCAAGAGTCGTGTGTTGGCTACATATTATATGACTGTGATTAGGTGAGTTAAAGTGCGAATTCGTTAATTCGTCATATGCCAACATGTTTTTCTTGACATATAGTTTGATTGCGTGTGAATTACTTTATATTTTTTTTCTGTCCACTCACCTGGTAGGATTCTGGCAGATTATTGGCATATTTACAGGAATGATAATTAGGAGCTCACTCCCAGGCAACACGAGGATATGAATAGAAAGCGATAATGGAACAATTGAGGTAATTTCATGAGTATCATATTCATAGTGTTTCTCCTAGAGTGCCTGAGTGGGCTAGAGCAAATGTACTAAATTGATTTTTTGGGTAGTAGGGAAATAATTATTATTCATTTACCGATGCCACACGGACAACATCAGGTCTCTTATTTGAATTCTGCTTCATAGTAATCGATCAATTCTTATGAATCCGTCTCTATTTTATTTTCATACCACGAGCCTTGTAGGTTTATTATATGCATCGCTGGTTAATATAGCAGTGTATATAGTGGGCCTACAGTGACTATCGTATAAAATTTTAGGGTTCGGGGCGTGATAGTTTCTATGGTATTGGAGTATTCTTAGAAACTCATACGTTTCTTATTCCCTACTACTCTGCTACCACTCTTTTCTCACCTATGTGTGTGACAACTCTTATGATGTTCTTGCGATAGGGGAGCGTATTTCCTCTCTTTGAACACATTTCTTGTTATCGAGTAGCCTTTTAAGTGGCATGTTTTCTTTTCTTTCAAGAACATGTGTGAATCATTCATCTCTTTCCTATGATATTTTTTAATGGTTTTTGAAATCTTTAAACCCGACTTTACTTGATTTCTTAGGTTGGGCGATAGTTGTTTCGAAAATTTCTTCATTACTATAGTTTATGATTCTATTGTGAACCTTGGGATTTGTTATGTCTTTGGTGAAATGAGATCCTTTTTCAAGACATCCAATTGAGGATTTGAACTTTTCTCATAATCTTGATTGTGTATTGATATGCATGTGCATTAGGTTTCCTCACAATGCTTTCTTATAGTTACCACTCGAGTGCGTGATAGCTTTACTCTTGCCTCTAAGACATTGGTTTATATACGGGAATGTCCTTAATGAAAGGGGTTGACCAATTGAAAAACTTGTTTGTTTTTTAGTATATTTGAGTCAAGGAAAAACAATAAATATATGTGTATCGTACTAACTTTGATTTCAGTTTAAAGGTTTGGGAGGAGCAAGAAAAATTATTTGTATAACCGTTGGTAAGTTTACATTAACTACTAATGATTTGAGTACTAAAGAGTACCCCGGATTGGGTACTATTTATCGAGAAATATGGTTACTTGTGAATAATTTTGAGATTGAGTATCTTTCCATTGAGGCATAAAGTGGTTTTGGGATTGACTTTAGTTTGATATGCTTTTAAGAAATAAGTTGCTTCATTGAATTCTAACTGGAATGGTATGAACCGTAGTGGGATGAAGTCTGTTACAAGCCATTACATTGGTGAGCCAAAGATACTTCATAGAGAATTATGAATAGTTGAGAATGATTCGAAGGGAATGAGTGTTAAGTATTTTATTATTGGTGTATTCTATGTCTATGAGCACATGGAATTTATATGATTGAAATTGATTGTTTGATGATATGGTTTATTGTGCACGAAGTGCATATGTAGTATTCGAGGGTGTTGTCGTGAAATTTTAATAGGTGTAGCCCATTTTACAATAGTCCTTGGAAATCGGGCTATTTAATTGATTAGTTACACCAGAACCCTGTAGATTGAGAAATTCTATATTGAAAGAGTGGTTTGATAAAGGATTAACCGATAGGTTAATTCTTTAGTGGGCTTCGGTTATAAAGGACCTATAAGTGTGAATTATAGGAGTATAGCCTATATTGAGACTAAACAAGCTTGAGGAACACGCTGAGTTTCGAGAATTATATTGATACGTTGAAGTGTCATATTGATGTACCTTGTGAGAACCCGATATTTTTCAGCAGCTTGAGCCGAGAGATACATTTAGAGATAAACAATGTTAGTGGGCCCTAGCTCATAGATCAAGATTGATTTTGGATTTATGGCATAAATCGAACAATTTTGAGGAAAATTACTAAGTTTCAGAATTTATTTTAAGTATCTATTTATGATTAAAAAATCATAATAGGGGTTGTATTATTGATTTTGGAATCTTAAGACCATAGATTGTTCTATGGGATGTATTTAAGGTTTTATAAATTTTCAAAGAATTTTCGGAAGAGTATTTGTAATTTTTATGATTTTTTTAAGGATATTAAGAGGTATTTGATTTTTAAAAAATCGAGTATGTATGAGAAAAATATAATTTTTGTTTTATGGAGAGTTCTAATTACGAAGAATTTATTCAAAATTTTGGTCTATTTTTCGGAGGTTTAAACTATTTATTACGAATTTTCGGAAATTATTTGAATTTAGAAAATAATATAAGACTATAACTATAATTATTATATATTATAATAATAGAATTAAAATAAAATGTCAATCTGTTGTACCATTTTGACCAAGGTTGGTCAAAACGGCAACAACTCATGTTGTTTTGGTTTGTGAAGAGAGGCAGTGTCATTTCATACAAAACAATGACGTTTCAAGACTGAGCCAAACGACACCATTTAAAGGTTGAGTCATGTGCTGGAACCTAGAAAATTCCCACCGCTTATGACCAGAGTTTTGAAGGGTAAATTCAGATTTGTAGGCTTTTGCTTCTCATTGTGAATCGAGCACCAAAAATCGCCTGGAAGGTTCTCCCTTTTCTCCTGAACTTCCTTCGACCCATTTTGTGAAAAATCTGGCATTTTTATGGAGAGTTTCAGGTATAGATATATGCCGAAAATCTGAGTATATACCCCTCTCGATCACTCATTTTAGTTCTAGGAATTTGTTGATTTTGTGCGGGGTTAGATCCGAAATATTTTAAGTTTTGATTTGATTTAGTTCTAGCAAGATATGAATGTGTGTGTGAGGTTTTATGTGTTTCCGGTGTGTTGCATGTCACCGCTAGTGACAAGAGGTAGAAGATGATCTCGGAAAACATCTGAGGCCGTCTTGTAGGACATATTGTCTAGTGTAAGACTAGATGACATATAGCCTGCAGTCACAGGTGATGTTTCATTCGTGTGGCGTAGAATGGTTTCAACCGAACCTGAGGTTCGGAAGACATGGCCAACCGTGATTGTTCCAAGTGTTGGCTTGGTCTAGGCTTGGTGATAGGTTTGGGTGTGGGTATGGCAACACCAGACGCTGCCATGTGTTGCATTCTCATTGGTCTAATTTAAATAAATTCTGAAAAAAAGAAAAATAGCCAAGAAATATATAAAATTTAGGAAAAATTGAAAAAAATTCTGAAAAAATTATAAAAATAGTAGATTTAATTTAGAGTCTATGGATATAAAATTAACATTAATTGGACTTGATTTGATGGATTAATTAGATCGAATAAGGTTTAGAAAATTAAGAAAAAATAGAAAAAATTTGATGGATTAATTGGGTCCCGGGTCGATTGTCGGGTAGGAATTCGTTGAGTTAAAGAGTTAGACACGTTATTTTTTGTGTTACTATGATATATGAATGGTTTGTTGAGAATGTGAGATTGTCATGCTCAGGTGGATTCCTACAATAGAAAGAACTAGAGGAATCGCTCCGGAGCACCATTGACAGCTAATTGGGCTTCAAAACCCATGAACTGACGGAACTTTCTTTCTGTTACATTAATTGCTGACATGAGAAGTAAAATAACAATACTATGAAAGAAATAAACATGAATTGTATGTGTGTTCTTAAGAAATGATATGTTAAGCATGATAAAGTGTAAAACGTGCATCGAGTATCATGGTATGATATGAATCATATGAGTGTGTTTGTCTTGTTATGCTTGAATTATTTGAAATGCATTAAATGCACTAGACTCATTTAGGAATCTAAACTGGCATGTGGAATGCACCGAGTCTGCATAGGGTAACCTATGCAACCCTTGAGAGCTCTCCGAGTCTAGTAGCGTGGCATGAAGAAGTCAATCATAAGATAATAAGGATGGAATGAGATTCATTTATTTAATTGTTGATTAAATTATGATTTAGGATCCTATAGTGTGAAGAATCGTTAGGTGGAGCTACCATCACCTAACACCCCGACATCGTCAATGGATCGGGCTAGGCACTAAATTGACATGGATTTGATTATAT
The DNA here is from genome assembly GCA_019739055.1 of Passiflora organensis. Classification (NCBI taxonomy): domain Eukaryota; kingdom Viridiplantae; phylum Streptophyta; class Magnoliopsida; order Malpighiales; family Passifloraceae; genus Passiflora; species Passiflora organensis. The sequence continues at coordinate 310,451 of JAEPBF010000077.1, read as the reverse complement.
AAAATAAATAATAATAAGTTTAGAGTGCCAGTGACGAATTCCCTTGCCCGGTTAGACTGGAAGATATTGCAAGCCCAAATCAAGGTCATGCGTGTATTAAAGAGTCATACGCTTGATGCATATTATATGACTGTGATTGCATGTGTTAATGCATGAATTTCATTAAATCTCAGCATGTTTTCTTGATGTATGTTATAATTACATGTGAAATACCATGTATATTTCCCCGTCCGCTCACATGGCAGAATTCTGCCAGAGTATTGGCATGTAATGCAGAAATGATGATTGGGAGCTCACTCCTAGGCAATACAAGAAAACGATGGTGGAAACGAGTGCGATCAAGGTAATCGTACGAGCATTAGATTCAAAATGTTTTCCCCTAGAATATTTGAGTATGTTAGAGCTAGTGTAACAAATTGAAACCTGGGTAGTAGGGAATTGATTATTATTCATTATGGATGAAACTTAGACAACATCGTATCATTTGATTAATTCCTCTGCATAGTAATCGATCAATTCTTATGAATCCATCTCCACTTTATTTTGCTACCACTGGCCTTGTAGGTCTATTATATGTATTGTCATGTGACATGGCAGTATACATAGTTGGCTTACAACAGTTGTCAAACAAAAAAGTTTTAAGATCTGGGATATGACAACTAAATAGTATCGGAACATTGTTTAATTATTACGCTTAGAAACTCATACGTTTCTTCTTTCCTACTACTCTACTACCACTCCTACCTCACCCGTGTGGGTGACAACGTTTATGATGATTTTTACGATAGCAGAGCACATTTCCTTCTTTTGGAAATATTCTTGAATAACGAGTAACTCTAAACATCGCATGTGTTCTTTCCTTTCAAGAACAAGTGTGAACCATTCATCTCTATCTTATGATGTTTGTTAATGGTATTTAAAATTTATAAACCCGAGTTTACTTTATTTCCTTGATTAGACAGTGACTATTCTGAGAAATCCCCATCTTGGTCATAAACATATGATTCAATCAGATATTTCCCAATTCAATACATCTTGTGTGGGGATATAATTCTTATTTCACGAGATTCATATGAGAATTTGATCTATTCTCGTGAATCCTTATTGTGTATTAATATGCTTGTACATTATGTCTTCAAACATTGCTCTTTTATAGTTACCATTCAAGAGAGCGATAGCGTTACTCTTGGCTCTAAGACATTGGTTTATATACGAGCATGCCTTTATTGAAAGGGGTTAATGAATCAAAAAACTTGTTTGTTTGTGAGTATGTTTGAGTCAAGAGAAAATTATGAATATATGTGTATCATACTAACTTTGATTTCAGATTGAATACCTTGGATTAGGTACAGTTAATCGAGAGTTACAGACAATTTTGAATAAGTTTGAGATTGAGAATCATTCTATTAAGGCATGAATTGACTTTGGGATCGATTCTAGTTTGACACACTCATAAGCAATAAATGTCTCATTGACTTCTAACTGAAACTGTATGAACCATAATGTGATGAAGCTTATTATAGGCTATTGTATTGGTGAGCTGTAGATGCTAACCCATTAAGATCTACGAGTAGCTGAAAATGATTACAAGAATGGATACTAACTATCCTATTGTTAGTGTATTCTGTATTTATAAGCACACAGAATGCACACTATTAAAGTAGTTCACTCGGTAATTAGGATAGTGCACGAAGTGCATTCCCTTATATTGTGTAATTGACAGATGATATGATTCATCATGCATGGAGTGCACGTGCAGTATTGAGGAATACCATTTCGAAACCTTTTTGTGTGTGATCTATTTTGAAAGATATGGGCTCAATTTAATAGCTCTTGTAAACCGAGTTATTTGATTAACTAATTACACCCAAACCCTCCAAATTGAGGAATTATATGTGGAAGGAATATATTTGATAAGGGATTAACTGATGAGTTAGTCTATTTACGAATGTTGGTTATAATAAACCAATGAATGTGTAAGGTAGAAGTAAAGCCTACATTGAGGCTAAACTAGCCTGAGGAACATGCAGAATTATAAGGATTTTATCGATAATTTGAAGTGTGAGATTGATGTATTTTGATTCAATATTCGTAATCCTTGTTTTGAGAATGATGACTATTGATCGTAAATGATCGTCAAAGATGAATGCAATTTAAACAGGATCATTAGTGTGTTTTTAGTAACTCATTGATGTAGACATAAAATATATGTGATTTTGATGGCTTATTCGACTTCGAGGATTGAAACCAACTATGTTGTTAGTTATCTCGTATTATGAGATAATCAAGAAAATTTAATTTATATCGAGAATATAGAAAGTGTAGTGAGAGACTACATTAAGTTGTGACTACTGTGGATGTAATGTTTGTCTTGTCATGTTAAATTAGCTAATATCAAGTTACTGAGATTCCCTGAGTAACAAAATTGGTTGAAGTGTTGTGGATTCAAGGGATTAAACTTTGACTGTGTTAGTTGTAAATAAAAGGTGAAATCGAAGTTGCGCAGTGAAAGCGTGATGTGTTGGAGATGGAAAGAATTTAAAATAGATTATGGTATAAATCGATGATGAAGTTGTTATCTAAGTGTGAAGGTTACAAATGTGCTTTGAGTTAATAATTCTATAGATTTAGAGTTAATTTTTTATAGTAACACTTTTTAGTTGATTGAAGCCAGTTCTTAAACTAATCGAGGATGAAAAACGATACTCTGATGTAAGTTATTAAGGTTAAGGTTTATGGAATTAGTAACCTAATTTGGTTAGTGACGACCCATGATGTATTTTTACCAGTAAGTTTGATACAAAAACAAATATTGATTGATCCAAGAGGTAAATGGAATACGATTGGATATCGCGTTCTAAGATATAATTAAAATGATGTGAAAAGGTATGTAAGTGTGATTACGATTGACTATGGAAATGAAGAGGATGCAGTTGGGTATTGCAATCGTAATTGTGAATTAGTGTACGTGAGGTTTTCATGACAAGTGTACTCTCAGCATAATCAAGTTTTTAGGATAAAATTTTGTATAAGATGGGTAGGATCTGAGAATTCCGTATTTTCCAGCAGTTTGGGTAGGGAGGCCCATTTAGAGACCAATAATGTTAGTGGACCTTAGCCCATGAATAAGAATTGATTTTGGATTTATTGGGTAAATCGGACAATTTTGAGAAAAATTATTAATTTTCAGAATTTATATTAATTATCTATTTATGATTAGAAAATTATATTAGGGATTGTATTATTGATTTTAGAATCTTAAGACCATAGATTGATCTATGGTATGTATTTAAGGTTGTATAAATTTTTAAAGAATTTTTGGAAAAGTATTTATAATTTTTATGATTTTTCTAAAGGATATTAGATTATTTATAAGAAAAATATGATTTTTGATTTTATGGATAATACTAATTACAAGGAAATTATAAAAAAATTTAGTGTACTTTTTAGAGATTTATACAATTTATTACAAATTTTTGGAGATTATTTGAATTTACAAAATAATAAAAGATTATAATTACAATTATTATATATCATAGTATTAGAATGAAGACAAAATAGCAGGCTGTTGGCCCGTTTTGACTGAGTTTGGTCAAAACGGCAACAACTCAGCACCATTTTGGTTTGCAAAGTGAGGGGAGCGCAATTTCATACGAAGCAATGTCGTTTCGAGACTGAACCAAATGAAGTCATTTAAAGGTCGAGTCGTGTGTCGGAATCAGGAAGGTTCCCACCACCTTTGATTGGAGTCTTGTAGGGTAAATTCGGATTTCTAGGATTTTGCTTCTCATTATGAATGGAGCTCCAAAAATCGCTCCCCCTTCTTCTCCTAAGCTTCCTTCGACCCATTTCGTGCAAAATCTGGCATTTTTATGGTGAGTTTCAATTAAAGATCTATGCATGGAATCTCGGTATATATCCCTCTCAAATGCTCATTTTAGTTTTAGGAATTTGTTGATTTTGGGCGGGGTTAGATATGGAATGTTTTATATTTTGATTTAATGTAGTTCTAGCAAGAAATGAACGTGTGTGTGAGGTTTTATGTATTTCCGGAGATTGGGTTTGGTTTTTGGTGTGTTGCAGGTCACCACCGATGACAAGAGGTAGAAGACGATCTCGGACGACTTGTTGTCTGAGGCCGTCTTGTATGACAGGTCGTCTGGTGTCAGACTAGACGATGTGTCATTCGTGTGGGACGGACAGGTTTAGTCCGAACCTCAAGTTCGAACAATGTGGCCAACCTTGATTGGTTTCTGGTGTGGGTATGGCAATACCAGGTGTTGTCATGTGTTGCATTCTGATTGGTCCAATTTAAATAAATTCCAGAAAAATAGAAAAATAGCTGGAAAATATATAAAATTTGGGAAAAATAGTAAGAAATTTTAAAATATTCCAGAAAAATTATAGAAAATATGAGATTTTATTTATAGTCTATTGGTATAAAATTTGCACAAATTGGACTTGATTTAATGGATCAATTAAATCAAATAATGTTTAAAAAATTAAGAAAAAATAGAAAAGCACCCGGTTGGGTCCCGGGTCGATTGTCAGTTAGGAATGCGTCGAATGAAAGAGTTAGACGTGTTATTTTATGTGTTATTATGATATGTGAATGGTTTATTAAGACTGTGGGATCGTCGTGTGCAGGTGGATTCCTACAATGACAAGACCTTGAGGAATCACTCCGGAAAACCATCGACGACTAATTGAGCTTCAAAACCCATGAGTTGATGGACCTTCCTTCTATTACATTAATTGCTGGCATGAGATGTAAAATAAGAATAATCTGAAATAAATAAATGTGAATTGCGTGTGTGTGCATAAGAAATATTATGTTAAGCATGATAAAGGGTAATATGTGCATTGAGTATCATGGTATGATATGAATCATATGAGTGTGTTTGTCTTGCTATGCTTGGGTTATTTGAAATGCATTAAATGCACTAGGCATATTTAGGAATCGATGGCATGTGGAATATACCGAGTCCACATAGAGTAACCTATGAAATTTTTTAAAGCTCTTCGTGTCTGGTAGCATGGCGTGAAGATGTCAATCACGAGATAATAATGATGGAATTTCATTTGCTTATTTAATTGTTAGTTAAATTATGAATCAGGATCATGCAGTGTGGGGAATCGTCAGGTGGAGCTACCATCACCTAACATCCTAGCATCATCAGTGGATCGGACTAGGCATTAAATTGACATGGATTTGTCCACTGCATGATTTGATTAGATAAAATGAATAATAACAAGATTTGAGTGTCATTGATGAACTCTAGTCCTGTCCAGGCTCATTGGGCCGGGGTTCTGGAGGCCGGGTCGTGACAAGGAGAATGGGGAGGAAGCGACGCCATTCTCTTTTTTTTTAATGATTTATTTATGTGCATGGAACATAAGAGGTATTATGAGTAAGATTAAGCAATTAAAGATATCTCACTGGATTCACAATTCTAATCTTGCTATAACTAGAGTTTTTAATATATCGGATAGGTTTCTTAATAACTTTTTAAGTATGAATAATATAAAATACATTTATTCATTAGCTTCTAATAAATTAGGCAGAATTTCAGTGAAGAATGAACTATTTTCAGTATTATGGAATGAAACGGTTTTCAGTATTATGAAATGAAACTATTAGAGCTCCTATTCACACGGATTCATTTATCTAATGATCCTTTCTCAACATCTATTTTGTCAAATATAGCTACACTAAAGCGTAACTTACCTTCCGCAATTTGAATAGAGTCAAGTTTGACTCTACGATCTTTCTCTTGGCTATCATCAAGCATAAAGCAACACCATTCTCTTTATTTTTTATGGTTTGATTTATGTTCATAGAACATAAGAGGTATTAGGAGGAAGATTAAACGTTTGGAGATCTCTTATTGGATTCACAATTCTGATCTTTGTATGACTAGAGCTTCTAATATGTCGGATAGGGTATCTTAAGAATTCTTAAAATATGAATAATGTAAAATGCATTCATTCATTAGCTTCTGGTAAATTGGTTGGAATTTCAGTATTGTGGAATGAAACTATTTCCAAAGCTACGTTATATGTTCACACAAAATCTTAGGTTAGAATTAAAGGCTATGAAGTGCTACACAACTTCAAATTCGTCGTATCTTTTCATGTGTATTGCCAATTGCGGGACAGAGTCAGATTTTGGAATGAAATTGCAGAATTGTGGTTATTAATTAATTTACAGGGGTGATTATTGGTGATTATAATGTGTCTCTAACTATGAATGAAAGGGGTGGTGGATTTTTTTACCAGCGTGACGCATATCACTTTGCTTGGTTTCTAAATAAATATCAATAGATAGATATTCTTTTATATGGAAAAAAGTTCACTTGATTCAATACGAAAAAAGTTCACAGTTTCGCCTAATCGGATTTCTCATTATTGCCAGTTTATCTTATTTGCTCGAAAATTTGGTCTCTCTGATCATGCTCCCTTATTTCTCAAATATGATATGCAATTTTGGGTTACAAACCATTTAAGTATATTGATGTTTAATAGGATTATGATACTTTTTTTGGAGGTGTGGATTTTTTTGGGAGATTGGGTTGTTTAAGAAAAAACTATCAAAATAGAATATTAAATTTGTTTTTAGGCAAGACGTTCTTCTTAAGAGAATAATTTCAGACATTGACAAGATTGATTCTTTAAAGGGAGATGTTCCTTAGAACGTATTTTAAGAAGTAAGATATCTTTGTTTTTGACAAAAGACGAAGTGATGCTATTACCTGAATAGATCACTCATGGATTTTGGGCAAATCCATGAGTATTCCCATCTTCTCATAATCAAGAACCATACTAACTAGGAATATCTGCAATTCAAGAGGATATGATTAGCATTCGTCTCTTGTTTCTCGCAACGAGCACAGACACTATCATCGCTAGCCAAGACGTTCATTCTAGCCAGAGCAGCTTTAAATAATACTTTTCCTAAACAAGCCAACCACATGAAAGCCTGCATTTCAGGGGACCCTGCTTTCGCCAAACCACAATAATAGGGTGTTGAAGGTAAGAGATGAAGCACTTCTCTAATTCAGCCTAACCCTTTGACCGTGAACACCTCGTGTCCTGATCCCCACAAAAGCATGTCTGTACCAAAAGGAAGAGGGAGAAGGGTTCTAAGAGTTTCTGAGATTCCCAAACAAAAGGCTATCGACATCAAATGAATATCCAGTTCCAGCAGCCTACTCTCAATCTCCCATACAAGCAATCCATGATGATTTCTATTCAAAAATATTCAAACAGCCTAGAGAATATAGAGGAAAGGCTAGCAATGCCATACGTCATGCTAGAAACTAATCCTGTCTCCAGAAACTAGTTTCCTGCCAAGAGAGGATTTGATTATGTTGGTGGTGGGATTGATAACACTAATTCCATAAACTATGTCTTTCCAAACTGGAGAGACATTAGAGGAACAAAATGAGAGTCCCTGACTAAAGATTTCAGGCTTGTATCAGTCTTAAATGATCCTCTTCCACAAACTGTTATCCCCCTTATAAAGAGTCAAATCCACTTCAAAAGGAGAACAATATTTTTCAACTAAAGGGCTTAACTCTCCATAATTGAGGATCAGACATTAGAAATAAAGGACAATGATCCAACAACCCTTTATTTTCAAACAAAGATGTTAGGCTTTGGATATTTAGTAAATCCATCTACCTTGACTGCCACTCTGTCTATTCTTTTAACTGAAAAAAAAAATTGTACCTAGTATATCTCTTTCCAATTATAGGCAGATCAACCAATCCTTTAACATCTTGTCTCCTCAGAATCCTTTCACCAGAGATGACCATTAGATTCTACTTAGTTGGCACGGGTCATACATAGTTTGTTCAGTCATCGTCTGGTATGAGTGTGAAAGCTTTTTGAGGCATAGAATGCTAGACAACTGTAAAATTCTTTTGAGGCACTGTGGGCTCGTGTTGAATGACCATGAAATTTTGTATCGATTTTTTTATTTTGTGCTTGTTTTCTTAAATGCGACCCATTTACATGTTATAAAATCATAATTAAAAATTTGAGTCCATAATAGTATTCGTTGGCCTATTTTTGCTTTATAGGCCGGTTTTAATATTTTTGACCGTAGAGGCCTGGAAAGTCAAATCCAAGTCCTTTGACTCGAGCCAAGGATAAAGGCCCAAATTTAGCTATTTTTCTCTCTTTTTTTCTACAAGCACTCTTCTCTCTCTCCCTTTGATTTTTATTTAAATTATTTTTTTTATATCTCTTGTTTGGAAAACATTACCCACTCATTATACAACACAAAAATTCACATCTGAAAACAAAATTGAACGTTGGAATCAAGGTTTTTTGCTTCTTTTTGCTTGATTTCAGTTAATTGAGATTGGTTTTAGTAGTTGTGAGGTTTTTTTCTGTTAGTACCCAATTATTGAGCAAATTGATAGATTGAGTGCTCGATGAAAAATTTGATAATTTTTGGATTTTCATAGAGTTCATTTGTGTTGTTGATTTTGTTTCTTTGGGGAGTATTTATTTATTATTGTTGAGTATTTCATGAGATTCATTGTGTCCTTTTGTTGCCTTGGTTGTGCTCTAGATGGTTAGTAGCTTGTGAGGAGAGCGGAAATTCAGTGAATTACTATTTGTATTATTGTTCTTTGATTGGTGGAGTTTGATTTGAATTTGAGAAGTGTTCAGTGCTTGTATTAGAGTGCATTTTAGAAATAGCTTTTTGGGTTTGTGTTGATTTCCAATTTATTAGCCTAAGATTGATTGTGAGACCTCGTCTCTCCGAGTACCTAGTCAGCAAGACCATTAAATGAGAGTTGACCGTTTGATTGAGTGTTGACCATTGACCGAAGAGTTGACCATTGACTTGAGAATTGATCTATAGGATGGACACAGTCATATAAAGCCTATGTGTGCGTCTAGGTAACTTAGCGAGTGTTCTAAGTCGAGTGTCAAGATTTGAGTTAGTGACAATCAATTTAGGCCGATTCTAGGTCTGTTTTGAGTGACCGTAGGCCTATGAGTGAAAAACCGTTTTGGGCCTGGCAATTATTTGTTGAGCTTAATTACCTATTTTTAAGTCCTATTAATTATTTTAGCTTATTTTTTTATTTATTGATTTTAAAATCGGTTTTGGCCCACCCGAGACATATTAAGCTTTTAAAACATTTTGTTTAGGTCTTTTCTGTGATTTTGAGCCCAAGATATAAATACCTATTCCGACTTGACTCTTCAAATTTTCTAAGTGTCAGAAAACACCTGCAGCCTTCACTCTCTCCCCCTCTTTCTCTCTCCCATTCTCCCTCCCAAATACACCGTTCGAATTCCATCAATTTTCTTCTGACAAAAACCGCTGAGCTTTGTCCCTAAACACTTTCCTAACATTCCCTGGATGATTTCCACTGTTAGATTCTGATCGAGGAGCCATGATCAATTCATTCTTCACTTTTAGGCATTTATAAGGATTTCTTGGTAAGTGCTCTAAATCTCCATTTTTGTAATAAATTTTTGGTTCCGTTAGTTTTCTGTCGATGTTTCTAAGCTGGTTTGGTGGCTTTGATCTTTCAAAAATGCCCCCTAATCCGTGAGTGTGCACTTTGGATGTTGATGGCATTTTCAGTAATTTCGGGTGTTTTGAGTTTTCGATTGAATTGTCAATTCTGAGTGTTTTTTATGCTTGGGTTAGTTGATTTATGAGTTGTGGAGTGTGTTTGTGGGCTGAGAAATGAATTGTGTGATCGGGTGAGCTTGAGTGTCGATTTGGAGCCATAACTAGCTTGTGTGATTGTTGGGCGTTTCACCCGATGGATGGATTTTCGGACTTTCAAGTTGAGTGTGTGTTGTTAGAGTGAGACGTGTGTTAGTGTGAGTGTTGTTGGGGTCTCTTAGGATTCATTGTCAGTTTCGAATCCTTTTGTTGATTTTGTCGATTTTGATGCTTATGTGCATGTTGATTCGGTTTGTTTATTTAGGTGGTCCTGAAGCGGTCAATAAGAGCAAAAGAATTGCTGTTGAGTTTTCTGCATGACAAGAGGTGGGAGTTTATGTTTCATTTGCTTATACGGAATCGTTTTGTGTTTTCTAATTAAAATACGGTAATTGCATGATTTTGAATAGAGGTCATACGTGTAATATGATTGGCATGCATCTTAGCTTCATGAATTTGCTTGCCATGTTTTGGGTGCATTAACTATGTGTTTGAACTCCTAAGCATATTGGTTTTGTGTTTATGCATGTTGAGTGGGCATGTAATCTGATGTTTGGAACCATTCAGTTGATTTGTGTTATACCCATATGATTGTTCATGTTGAGCCCTTCGGTTTGAGTGTTTGGTATGTTGTGAGGTGTGTTTCATTGTTGAGAATCCATGGTAAGGTTACCTGAGGGTTCGAGTGAGTTTCAGGAGCATCCCGAGTCAATTTCAGGGTGCATACCTCATCTAGAAGGGGTACACGTCCGTGTACTTTCCCCAAGAGTCCGTGTACTATTCTGAACAGAACAGTACACGACCTGTGTAGGGGAGTACATAACCATGTACATGTACAAGACTGTGTACTTCAGGCTATGTACTGCTTTGTTCCCCCTCCGCCAAAGTACATACCTGACCTTTGACCATTATCAGTCCCTCTCTCTTTCTTTGAGCTTCTAGCTTGAGTGTATTATTAAGATACACACATATATACCCAAGAGATGGTATTTTTGATGAATATGAATTTGATATGATTGACTCGATGCAGTGTTGTGCTGAGATGAAAATTCTAAGTTTTGATTGAATAACATTGAGTGTGTCTCATCTTCTTGTATGCAAAGTTGGTTGAAATAGAGTGATTAAGGAAAAAGGTTAGTGTGATGAGACCAAAGTATGATATCTTCGAGTTATATTTCATATGAATTAGTAGAAAGTAAAGTTAAATGTGGAGTAACATAGTGGAAACATGATGGTTACAACTATAGGCTACTAAATTCTGTTGATGAAATTATGAATGATTACTGTTATATATGACATAAATTGAGATATATAGGTGATTGTAATAAGCCAATGGATGAAGATAATGTAGTAGGATGCTACATTTTAGTTTGAAATTGAAGTTTCTGTAGAAGTAGAATCGATATTCGAGACTGTCAAATTGTTAGACAGTACTTGCTATCTACGTTGTGTGTATAATGATTGACGTTATGCGATTGGATAGAATATAGAGTCAAATCTTTATGTGATGATAAGAATATCACCTCAGAATGATTTTTATGAGTGTGGAGTTGAGCTAATTACTGGATGTATTGAATATAATCATGTAATGTTGAATTATATTATGAGGAAAGATGAGAAATAGATTAATAAAATACTTTGGTTATGGTTAAGACATTTGATATAATGCTAGACGAGTTCCTATGATAGTTGGTATTGTTTGAACTTTAGTAAAAATAATGATTGGAATGGATATGGAGGATGAATAGTATGCAATTGGATACTGAATTAGTTGATATGAAATTTTCATTTGTTATGAGTAATCTTGATCTAAGTGACTTTTGAGGACAAAATTTCTTATAAGGTGGATAGGATGTGAGATCTTAACCCTTTGGGCTATTTGGGCCGAAGGCCCAATCAAGTTTTGATGATGAAATTAGTGGGCTTCGAATCATAGCTCGAGTTTGTGATCTGTCAAATGGACTATATGAGTGTTTTTGTGAAGGATGATTGGAGTTTATTCGATGATTTTATTGATTTGGGCCTCAAAATAGTCTTCGAGCCCACATGAAATGTGGTTAGGTTTACAATAGTCTTATTCGATTTTGATTAGTCATCGGAACTCATAGATGTCGATTTGAAGTTTTGACTCCGAAAAATGAACATTAAAGTTTGTTTTCTAAGAAAACGGGGTCCATGATATTTTGGTCATTTCACCACTTGGTAGCCATCATACTTAGAAATATTAGCTTTGGGATATACATTATTCAGTGTTAAAGAAGTATTGATGACTTAATGATTGATTAATTATATTTTTGGAGAATTATTATAATTATTGAGATATTTATTTCAGTTAAGTAATTTGTGAATGAATAAATATATGATCAGTTCTATTAATGGTTTTGATGTGTTATGACCTTGGAAATGTCTACTAGCCAATTATAAGGATTAAGATCTTTTTTAGGAATTTTTGGATATACAATTCTATTTATTATAATTTTTCTAAGATATATTTAGGGATATTTAATTTTTAATAAATTATGAGTTCATGAGAAAAATAATTTTCAAATTCAGTTGATAGTACTATTCATAAGGAGTGCATAAAATTTTTTTAGATATTTTTCTGATAAATTTAATATTTATTACGAATTTCTAATTATTTTTGAAATTGAAAAAAATTTTATTATTAATATTAATTAATATTATATTATTATAATATTAAACTAATATAATGAAATGATAGGAGGGTGTGTTGTTTTAACCAGGGTTGGTCAAAACGACAACAAACCCTGTCATTTTGAAATGTCAAAGAGGGGAGAAGTTCGTTTTATAAAACAACATCGTTTTGAGGCAAACTTGAACGACGTCGTTTCGTCCCCAGAACCGGCTACCACCTAGCCACTACCGGTTTCCCCCATTTTCCAGTCAACTTATGGGATAAGATCCCATTCTAATAGTTGCCTTCCCATTTGGTTCTGAGCCCCATTTCCTTCCATAAAATCTTCCTCGTCTGCACGCGAGTGCATCTCTGCCAGTTTCGTGCATATTTCGGCTGCTTTTTGGTAAAACATGTGCCTGGAATCCAAGCATCTTTGGTTGTTTGATTTTCCTGTTTTAGTCAATTAAATCTAGTGGAAATTGTTGGGTTAGTTTTGGATTGGAGTTGTGGTTGCTGCAGGATGGATTTTAGAGAGATTTGTGGAGTGGATAGGGCTTTACGATTTTCGGAGTTAGGGTTTTTCAAAGGGGGTGAGTTGCAGGGCCAATTGAAGGTTGAAGATGACCCAATCGAATGACAAATCATCTGCTCCAGTCGGTGTATGATGGGTAATTTGAGGGAAGATCAGGTGATATGTCGCCTACATTAGTAGGCGATAAGTCGTTCGCAGGGTGCGATAGGTGGGCACAGAAGCCTTAGGCTTGAGTGATGTGGCACGCAGGGAGGGTAATGTGTGTCATGAGCCTGTAAATTTGGAGGTAGGCTCAGATGCTTTTTGTGATGACAGGATGTGCGATCTGGTTGGCTGGAATTAAAATAATTACAAAAAGAAATAAACAGAAATTGTAGAAAATTAAAAGAAAATAGTAGAAAATTGATAAAAATTCTGTAAAATTACAGAAAATACAAGATTAAATGAGAAATCTAGTGGTATCAAAATTATTAAATTTGAAGTTGATTTGATATGTCAAATAAATCATACAAGTTTCAGAAAAATAATGAAAATAAGAAAATTTCTTATCTTAGTTTTGAATTGATTTAGGACTAGAAACGCATCAATTAAAGGGGTTAGACATGTAATTTTATGAATTATTTTGTATTGAATATGATTTATAAAGATAATGATTATAATCATGCATAGGTGGATACCTACAAATGTCAGGATTTTGAGGATCGATCCAACAAGCTATGGATGCATGTGTGGGCTTCAAAACTCGTGATCTAAGGACCCCGGTCCAATCTACTAGGACCTTGACCACTGTGAAATGAAAATAAACCCAATGGAGTGAGTGAAAATATCAACAAAAATCTTTATAATTTACTACCACAACACACAAGCCCATAAGGATTTCAAAATCCAGCTAGTAAACCCCTAGTAAATTTTGGAAACAAAGGAGGCATTCCAAAAACCAAAATGTAGTTCAATTAAACTTCATGTTATATGCGCAAGCAACCAAGGAAATATGTATATAAATATTATGTAATTTCATCCCCCCATGCAGCTTTGATCTCACATACTAGTACCACAAGCAGAGAATGTACCTAAGCCTGAAAAATGGTGAAAACATCAAGGTGAGACTACAAGAATCTCAGTAGGGTCACAACATCATAAGATCTACAGAAATCTAAACAAACATCTCCCAAACAGCATCAGATTCGCCTACACATCTAAAGGGATATCATGCAACCAATAAACAATCATAATAAGGATAGGGCCGAAAACTATATATTGAGGGTGGACTACAAACACTTCCGAAAATCAGAAGTACACAAGTAGGAAAATAATCATTTAAAATCATTAATAGAAAAGGTCATCCCTTTTCACCTGTGTTGTCCAAGGCTCTGCTGTACAAAGGATAAAAGGTTAGCGTACAAGCTAAACAGCAAGCCTATTCATCTTGCTAGCACACAAGATAAGGCATCTAGCCAGTCAATACACAAGACTAGGCATCCTAATCACACAAGGATTAGGGCATCTTTCCAACACACATGACAAGGCTTCTAGCTAACACACAGGACTAGGCATCTGCCAGCACACAAGAATAGGCATCCAGCGTGCACAAGCTGGGGATTGCTACCCATATGACTCTCATACCAATAAGAACTCTCCTTTCCTCAAGAGCATCAGCGCTTACACCGAATGGCCACCAGGAAATGATCCTAACACATAGACAAGTATGAGCACACACAAGCAAGTACAAGGCATATAACATCACGACAGAGTATCCTCAATCATATCATAATATATTCAGCATGTTCAATGCACATAACACATGCCAGTTAGGCACACACAACCTATCTCAAGGGTTCAAAATTGCCTATCAGTTCCATAGTTCGATCCGCAACTATGCATACCAATGATAAGGCATGCGCATATACCAATAACAAAGACATGCAACCGAAAACACCAATAAAACAACAAGGATCTCTAGAGAAACCGATGAGGTCTAGATCCTACCTCTCTTGTCTATGAACAAGAAGCTATTCCTTTGCCTTTATTTAGAGGATCCGAACCACATATATCATCAGAAAGAAAAAACAAAACATACTAAGCCTGTATACTCAATAACCAAGTAAACATCCTATGTCCTTACCAATTTCACTCACCGAGCCTATCAGAAACCAGTGATCAGATGCTGTTGAGACCTCACCCTCAGATGTGTGATGTGATAGCCAAGAACACAACAAGTATCAACCTGATTTATCATCTAAATTAACAATGCAAATTTCGGCACTAAGATAGGGTACAAGGGGAAATTTGTGATTTCATGCATAAGGGACTTAGGGGTTGCAATTTAATGTTAATAAGGAAGGATTAGGTATTGATAACACATAAAATTAAAAGGAACAAGATTAGAAACCAATAGGTTAGTCAATTGATGAAAATTGACAACAATAGGCAAAGATGTGGGGCATGTCGATTTCACTCATAGGGAAGATTTAAAGGATGAATTCATGATATTATAACATGAATGGGTGCCAAAAAATCACATGAACAAATGGAACAATAACATAAATCAATTGGAGGATCAATCAAAGAATTTTGGCACCAAACCCTAGGAATTGTGATAAGAAAAAGTACAAGGTAAATCTAATCTTCTGATGATGAAACCAACGTAGCAAGATAAAGGATGAAAAGAGCTTTCCAACAAGCTATTATTTACAGAAATTTGATAAAGGATGAAAGAATTCGGCTATGGAGAAGGTTAAGAAATTTTGGCAGCAAGGGTAGGGTGTAGGATTTGATCGCTTAATAATTTTATGTGTTTTTGGTGTGTGTGGATGTGTGTGGCCGGCTGGTATGTTTATAGGATTAGTAGGATTAATTTTTCTTACTTTTAAGGTTAGATATAAGGAGATAATCATTAGAATTAAATTCTAAAACTATCTTTTATTTTTAGGTGATATACTATTCTTGATAAGGAGGAACCAAGAAGGAAATGAATTAGAAAGGAAATGAATTAGAAAGGAAATGAAATCAACCAAAAGAGGAAAGAACCTTCTATACCATTTTCGGCTATTACATATCCATTTATTCAGGGGAAAATTAGTCATTTCAGCAGCAATGACTTCTGGACTTCTAGGACACAAAATTTAGGTTCTCACATCCTCCCCTCATAAAAACTTCTTCCTCGAAATTTCAGCTCAAGTACCTAAGAAAACAGGTAAGGAAATTTTGCACGCATAGATTCCTCAGTCTCCCAAGACTGTTCCTCAATTTGGCCATTATGTCAAACAACTCGTACCATAAGCACGTTTCGACTGCGAAGTTGATAAACTGACTGATATAGTATGGCAACTGGCTGTACGGGTAGGATAGGTCTTCAGTAACCTCACCTGGTGGTTCTTCAAGCACATGAGCAACGTGAAACACATTGTGAATTCTTTTATTCTTCGAAAGCAATGCAAGTCGGTATGCAATAGGGCTGATGCTTTCAACAATATTATACGGTCAATGTAACAAGGAGCTAGCTTACCTCGCTGATGAAAATGAAGGACATCTTTCCATGGGGCGACTTTCATAAACACCTTTTCACCCACCGCAAATTCCAGCTCCCTTCATCGATTATCAGCATAGTTCTTTTGCCGATCATGCACTGTCTTCAGCCTTTGTCGAATCAAATTCAGCTACTCTCCTGCTTGATCAATCAATTCCGGATTATCTAGGTGCCTCTTGCCTGCTTCATTCCAGCAAACAGGAGTTCTGCAACGTCCCCCATATAATGCTTCATAAGGAGCCATACCAATGCTTACATGGACACAACTATTGTAATCGAACTCTGCCAAAGATAGACATCGATCCCAACTGGTATTTTTTTCCAATACACTTGCACGCAATATGTCTTCAAGTGTGTGAATCGTTCTTTCAGATTGCCCATCAGTTTGGGGATGAAATGCTGTACTGAAATTCAATCTCGAAGCCAGCGCTTTCTGGAATTTCTCCCAAAATCGTGAGGTGAAACGAGGGTCATAATCTGAAACAATGAAAATTGGCACTCCTATAAACAAACATTCTCATCCAAATAACGAATAGCCAATCTCTTGGGGGTGTCTATTACACGAATAGGAAGGAAGTGTGCAGATTTCGTCAGTCAATCTATGACCACCCAAATGGCATCGAATCCTCACTAAGATCTAGGCAGACCGGTCACAAAGTCCATCTTGACATGCTCCCACTTCCATTCTGGAATCGGAAGTGACTGAAGTAAACCAGCGGGTCTTTGATGCTTGATCTTCACTTGTTGACATACGAGGCATCGGGTAACAAACTCAGCAATGTGGCGTTTCATGTTCGACCACCAATATTGTTCTCTCAAATCTCGGTACATCTTAGTACTACCAGGATGAATAACAAATTTTGAATTATGCACCTCAGAAAAAACAGATTGCGAATATGAACATCTTGTGGCACACATACCCGGTTTCTGAAGACAAGAACTCCATCATCTTGCACTCTGAAATCACGAAATATGTGCACCAACACCATCAGATAGTTTCTTCCGAACTTCAGCCAATCTTGGATCTTATGATTTCTGTTTCTGGATTTCTTCAATTAAGGTAGGCGTGACTTCGATTCGGGCCAACAACGAACCAGAAAAATCAGTGCAAGATGCACACGTGTAGCTCTCAAATCCAGCAACATTGGCATGTATTGTGTGCAAATGTAAGCCAAAACCGATGGGGAAGGAGAATGGATCTTCCAGTTTAAATCATCAGCGACAACATTATCCTTTCTCGGATGATATTCGATGATCAGATCTTAGTTTTTAATCAGCTCCACCCATCTTCGTTGTCTCATATTTAACTCCTTCTGTGTAAGGAGATACTTCAAGCTTTTGTGCTCGGTGAAGATTCTGCACATCTTGCCATATAGATAGTATCTTCAATGTGAACACCACGGTTACAAGCTCTAAATCATGCATAGGATAGTTGCTTTCATGCGGTTACAACTGTCAGGAAGCATAAAGAACGACTTTTACATCTTGCATCAGCACGCATCCAAGTGCGGATTTCGATGCATCACTGTACACCACATACTCTTTTCCACCGACTGGTAAGGTAAGAATAGGTGTCGATCCCTCAAAATTTTCAGTATAATCTGCAAGTGCTCAACATGCTCCTCTTCTGATTTTGAGTAAATCAGAATATCGTCGATGAAGACTATCACAAATTTGTCCAGGAGTTCTTGGAATACTCGATTCATCAGGTCCATGAACATGGCTGGTGAATTGGTTTAAACGTATGGCATAACTAGAAATTCGTAGTGGATATATTGCGATCTGAATGCAATCTACGGAATAGCAGCTTCACCAACACGCAACTGATGGTATCCTGATCTGAGATCGATTTCGGAAACATGACAGCACCTTGGATCTAGTCGAACAAGTCATCAATTCACGACAAAGGATACTTGTTCTTCAAGGTCACATGATTCAGCTACTGATAATCGATGCACAATCGCAGCGAATGATCTTTCTTCTTCACAAACAAGACAGGTGCTCCCCAAGGTGACACTGAACCCACGATCTAACAAAATCTTCCAATTGCATCTTCAATTCCTTCATTTCCGCAGGAGCTATACGATAAGGTGGAGTGAAAATCAAATTTGTACACGACACTAGTTCAATGTTGAATTCCACTTCTCTTGTTGGCAGCAAACCAACTATGTCTTTGGGAAACACATCTGGAAATTCATGATCCACTAGAATAGAATCCACATCCGAGGACCGTTTAGACACGTCATATATATACGTGTGGTACACTGTACATCCTTTGCTGATCAATCACTTCTCATCGAGCCAGGCTGCAAGTTGGAACAACTCGCCTATCACCCTCAAAGCAATACTCAGAGCCATCAAGAACAATGAATCACACACGCTTGGTGAAACACTCCATTCGAGCTTGATATTTCGCCAAACAATCCATGCCTAAAATCACATCCAGCTCTCCGATGTCTAATGGAAATAGATCCACTTCAAGTACATTCGGACCCATATGTACAACACAACGATGTATGTAAGGACCCCAAATCTTAACCTATTATTAATTGCTTCTATTAGGACCCTTACCGCTAAGAAACCCAAACAAACCCGAACCATGACCTATCTGAATCCCACAAGGCTTATCCATCTAGTTTCGATTTTAGCATGTTAATTCCTTTAAAATTTTAAAGTTTGGAGCATGATATTGGAAAAATATTTTGGTATCATACAGAGTGAATAAAACATCAGCAGAAGTCTTTAAATTTAATCAATGAATCCATCACACACAATTCTCATAGGGATCCAAATAATCAGCAAGTGACCTCCAACATAATTTGGAAATAATAAGCAAAGGAGGAATCTTGAAAAATCAGAAAATAATCCAATCAATTATCATGTTATATGCGCAAGCAACCAAGGAGACAAGCATGCCAAAGTGATGCGATATCTCCCCACTGTGCAGCCTTGATTCTCACACACTAGTACCAAGAACAGCGAATGTACCTAAGCCTGAAAAATGATGAAATCAACAGGATAAGATTACAAGAATCTCAATAGGATCACAGCATCATAAGATCTATAGAAATCTAAAACAAACATCTCCCACAATATCAGATCATCCCTACACATCTAAGGGTATCACATAATACAGGAATCAACCAAAAGGGTTAGTGTTGAAAATAAAGCTAAGGGTGGACTACAAACACTTTCGAAAATCAGAAGTACACAGGCAGGAAAAATCATTAGGTTACTCTCAGCAGTAGGAAAAGGAAAGGTCATCCCCTTTCAACTGTGTTGTCCAAGGCTTTGTTGCACAAAGGCTAAAAGGTTAGCACACAAGCTAATCAATAAACCTATTCATCTTTTCAGCACACATGATAGTGCATCTAGCCAGCACACAGGATTAGGCATCCTAACCAGTATATAGGATTAGGGCATCTTGCCAGTACACAGGACAAGGCTTCTAGCCAGCACAATGGACTAGTCATCTAGCCAGCACACAGGACTAGGCATCCAACGCATGCAAGCTAGGGATTGCTACCCATACAACTCCCATACCAGTAAGAGCCTCCCCTCTCCCAAGGATCATTAGTGCTTACCCTGAATGGCCATCGGAAAAGGATCCTGACACACAAATATGTATAAGCACACACAGGAAAGCACAAAGCACAAAGCACAACACCATAACAAGGTATCCTCAATCATGTCAGAACGTAATAAGCATGTTCAATACACACAACATATGCAAATTAGGCACATATAATCTATCTCAAGGGTTCAGTATAGCCTAAGTAATCATATCTCAATCCGCAATTCATGTATACACCATACAATGAATTCGCATGCAATAATAATAAGGGTGTGCATCGAAAACAACAAACAAACAACAAGGATCTCTAGAGAAACCGATGAGGCATAGATCCTACCTCTCTTGTCTCTGAACAATAAACTATTCCTTTGCTTTTATTTAATAGTTTTGAACCACCTATAACATTACAAGGCAAAGAAAAAATCAAACTAAGCATGCATACTCATTAACCAAGTCAATACCCTATTTCTTTACTAATTCCACTCACCAAACCTATCAGAAACCAGTGACCAGATGCCGTAGGTGCCTCCCTCTTGGATGTATGATGTGATAGCCAAGAACTTAACAAGATTCAATCTGAGTTATCATCCCAATGAACTATACATATTTCGGCACAAATCATAAGACACAAGAAAAATTACGATTTCATGCATACAAGGTGTAAGGGTTGCAATTTCATGTTAACAAAGGAGGATTAGGTATTTATAACTTGTACAATCAAAAGAAACAAATTAGAACCCAATAGGTTAATCAATTGATTAAGATAGGCAACAATAGAGCAAGGGTAGGACATACTGATTTCATGTATAAAGAAGATTCAAAGGATGAATTCATGATTTTACAACATGAATAGATGCTAAAAATTCATAAAAACAAGAGGGAAAACAATAGAAATCAATTGAAGTAGATTCACACAATTTTGAAACCTAATCCCGCCGAATTATGACCTAACTTACGAGAAAGAAAAACTAACCTCCAGAAATAAAATCAAAATATTTGGAAATATTACGGAAAAATCTTTCCAACAAACGATGAAAGAGTTATGCTATTTTGAAGTTTAAGTAGATTTCGGCAATCCCGCCGAATTACGACCTAACTTTCGACAAAGAAAAACTAACATTCAGACAAACAAACCCAAAATTATTGGAAAGAAAACAGAAAGATCTATTCAAAAAGCTATTATTTACAAGAATCCAACAAAGTATGAGAGAGTTATGCTTGTTTAAAGTTTAAGTAGATTTCGACAGCAATAATGAGGTGTATGGTTTTTGTTTGGATGAATTTTGTGTATTTTCTGTGTAAGGTTTAAGTGTGGCCGGCTTTCTCTTTATATAGTTTAGTCATGGGATTAATTTTCCTACTTTAAAGGCTAGATTAAAGTAAGATAATTATTAAAATTAAATTCTGTAACTATCCTTAATTTGATTTATTTTTTAGGGTAATTATCAACCAATAAAAAACCAAATTAAAAGGAAGTAATACCAGAAATAATTACTAGACATTCCTTACCAATTTTGGCCATTACACATTCTTTTCTTTAAGGTCAAAATGATCTTTTCACCTGCATTGGCTTCTGAATTTTTGGGACTCAAAATTCTGGGTCTCATATCGTTTTCCATGTTATATGCGCAAGCAACCAAGGAGATAACTATGCAAAAATGATGCGATATCGTCCCGCTATGCAGCCTTAATTCTCACACACTAGTACCACGAACAATAAATGTACCTAAGCTTGAAAACTGGTGAAAACAACTGGATGATATTACCAGAATCGCAGTAGGTTCACAACATCATAAGATCTAAAGAAATCTTAAGCTAAAATCTCCCAAACAATATCAGATCATCCCTACACATCTAAGGGATTTCACGCAATTCAAGAAACATCCAAAGAGTTAGGGCCAAAACTAAGGCTGAGAGACTACAAACAGTTCCGAAAATCATAAGAACATAGGCAGGAAAAACTCATCAATCATCTCGGCAATAAGAAAAAGCCTTTCCACCTGTGCTGCCTAAGGCTTCGCTGCACAAAGGATAAAGGTTAGCACTCAAGATAATCAGCAAGCCTATTCATCTTGCCACACAAGGACAAGGCATCCAAACCACACAAGGATAAGGGAATCCAAACCACACAAGGATAAGTTAATCTTGCCACACAAAGACAAGGCATCTAGCCACACAAGGTCTAGGCATCTAGTGAGCTCTTGCTAGGGATTGCCACCCATGCGACTCCCATACCAGTAAGAACCTCCCCTCTCCTAAGGAGCATCAGCACTTACCCCGAATGGCCACCAGAAAATGATCCTAACACACAAATACATATTAGCACACACAGGCAAGCACAAAGCATAATACCACAACAGGGTATCCTCAATCATGTTAAAACACAATCAACATATTCAATGCACACAACACAAGAAAATTAGGCACACATAACCTATCTTAAGGGTTTGACAATGCCTAAGTAAGTCTCAAATCAATTCTCAACTCATGCATACATTCCATCATATATATGTATATAAAAATACAAAGACATCATCAAAATTAACAACCAACGACAAAGATCTATGGAAAAACCAATTGATCCTACCTCTCTTGTCTCTAAACAAGGAGCTATTTCTTTGCTTTTATTCAAGGGATCTGAACCACCTATAACATCATAAGGCAAAGACGAAACAAAACTGAGCATGCATACTCAATAACTAAGTAAATACCCTATTTCCTTACCAATTCCACTCAACAAACCTATCAAAAACTAGTGATCAAATGCCGCAGGTGACTCCCCCTTTGATGTGTGTTGTGATAACCAAGAACTTAATAAGAAACAACCTGAATTACCATCCCAATTAATATACAAATTTTGACAATAAGAATAGGGCATTAAGGCAAGTTGCGATTTCATGTTAACAAGCTACAGGGGTTGCAATTTTATGTTAACAAGGAAGGATTAGGTGTTTACAACACATATAATCAAAGAAACAAGATCAAAAACCAATAGGTCAATCAATTGATCAAAATTGGCAACAATAGGGCATAGGTAGGACATGCCGATTTTATATATAGGGAAGATTCGAAAGATGAATTCATAATTTTACAACATGAATGAATGCTAAACAATCATACAAACAAGAGGAATAACAACAGAAATCAATTGAAGGCAGAATCACACAATTTTTGCACCAATCCTTTCTGAATTACAACCTGACTTTTGACAAGGAAAAGCTAACCTTCAGAAAAAAAACAAAAAATATTTATATAGAAGATGGAAAGATCTTTCCAATAAGCTATTATTTGCAAGAATCATACAAAGGATAAGAGAGTTATGCTAGTTTGAAGTTCAAGTAGATTTCAGCAGCAATAGGGAGGTGTAGGGTTTTAGGTTTGACGAATTTTGTGTATTTTCTGTGTAAGGAATAAGTGTGACTGGCTTCCTCTTTTTATAGGATGGTTATGGGATTAATTTCCCCGCTATAAAGGTTGGATTAAAGTAAGATAATTTTCAGAATTAAATTCTGTAACTATCCTCCCTTAATTTTAAAGATTTTATTTTCTAAGGTAACTATCAACCAATAAAAAACCAAATCAAAGAAAATTAAAACCAGAAATAATTACTAGACATTCCATAACATTTTCAGCCATCACATATCCTTTTCTTCAGAGGCAAAACGGTCTTTTCACCTACACTGGCTTCTGGACCTCGAGGACTCAAAATTCGGGGTCTCACATGGACTCCAGCATCTCGGACTTGATCATTAATGTCAATGTTCAGATTGTTGATATCTGTCATGAAGAATATGAGTTTGTACGAATATGAGTTTGTACGAATATGAGTTGTTACTTGTTGGGAAGAACTCACGGCAGACTCAGTTTCTTTTAACTCACGACTTGAATCCAAGTAGATTGGACTAGTAGACTGAGCTATCCTCTGACGATACGTCGCATTGTAAGATCTATTTGAACAATTAACAGAGTAAAAAATAAATAAAGATTTCAATATGTTGACAATAGAATCTCCCAAAGGATTTGTATAATAACCTAATGTAAAGTTATGGCTAAATTATAAGTTTCTAGCCAGACATGTTTAAGTGAATTTCTCACTTAAATCTAAAGAATGCTAAACCCTGCATTCATCATTATTATTCCAATTTTCATCATTATTAGTTAGACATGTCTTCATTATTCTAATTCCTATTGTTCCAAATTTGTGCCCCCTGTAAGGCCCCGTGATTTACTTTAATGAAGTTCGTTTTCAGTTTATTTCATCTTTGTACCACTCTATAAAATCTCAACCTATTATTTTTTATCAACTTGATAAGTCTAGTTTCTTACCATCAAATCCATAGTAGTCATGTTAGACTAGTTAATGACACACCAAAGGTCAGCCAGAGTGAATCGTGTTACATTGGTGAGTGATACATGAGAAAAAGGTGAGGGTATTCGAGGATTGACTACGTTAGCAATCTAAGGGTAGGCTTATCGGTAAGAGAACAAATGAAAGAGCCTTAAGTCCTACTAAACTCCTTGGAGTGTGATGGTCATACCTAGTGTCCTTTCTAAAGGCACATGAACATGATACAGATATTACATATTTTGAAGAGCCTGTGACCGCAACACGGGCGTGAGCAGTGATCGAGACTAGATTCCATTATCAATCAAAGACACTTTCATTATTTCCAGTTCAAGTATATTTTCAAGTGGCTATTACAACAACTTACTACCTACATCTACCCATTAGTGTATATTTTTCCTACCAAGAGGGCATCGTGTGCACGATGCATCAAAAACTTCAGTTCAATTTCCGATACTTGATCCTAGCTCCATAGTGAATTTGACTCTGCTTGCCATTCCACTACTGAACCATTCAGTGGGAAATTCACAAATAGATCAACAGTATTTCATTAGGCCATAAATTATAACATGAAAGGTAGTGTTTGATGAGTTGCACAAAGGGTACATGGGTGTGCAATTTTTGGGTCTAGGGTGTGTAACTCATTAGACTAGGTATAGTAAGGCACACAAACTGCCATATAGGCATATAGTTTTGGATTTAGAACATGTAACTCTCTAGAATAAGTCCAGAAAGATACATGAACATGTAACTTAGGAAAATTGGACATATATGTAGACTCAAAATAGATTACATGATAGTGTACATATATAGACAAACCATGCAACCTTCTAGCTACACTCAAACCACTTAGAAACCATCCAAGTTGAGGGAAACCCCTCTCCTCTCCTTCAAACTTACAATAATGACACTTTTTTCACATATTCACAACCGTCAAGACCTCAACAATGCACAATTTAACAACTCATACAAACCACACCAACAACACCATCCTCACATGTAAAATTACATATTCAATGCATAGATGGATGTATCACAATTACAAGAACAAACTAGAGAGCATGCAATAATATGATTCACATTTATTATTTTCTAGCATGCTTTCAAATCACTTTAACTAATGCCTCAACACTCAAAACAACACACTTGTAGGTTAAATCAATCATGTACATGAGTAAAAGACTCCCATCTCTTTACACACATAAGTCTTGGGCACAACTCCTTTTCCCTTGGCGGTACCCGTTCATACACAAGCACAACACAAATAACTAAGGGAACGAACATAAAATCAAAACCGACCAATAATACTAGATTGACCTAGACCAACTCTAGGTTTAAACAATACTCTAAACCAACTCCATCTAACTCAAACACAATAAGGACGAATGGATTTAACCAATTCCCAAACTAACCATCAATCTCATCCTTACCACTAACGGTCCAAAGAGCTATATTGCCTACAAAGCCTCAAAAAGGTCAAGCCAATATAATTTGACACTCCATTACTACTCGAAAACATCTCTTAAGCATCAAAACAGCAAACGAACAATAAATTTACAATTGCCCAAAATCAATTAAAATTGCCTAAAACCAGAAATCATCAATTCATTGACTAAAAATGGTCTCTAAGGTACTAGAAAACATTCACTCACACTCAATAGACTTTCCCAAGCAAGAGAAATCATTGAAAACTAACCAAATCGAAAAACTAAAAAATTGATGACATACTTTAACTCAAAAATCCTTTAATTCTATCCTTCGATCCATTTTCATAGAGTTAAAACCTTGAGAAATTATTTAAAAATAATCTAGAGATGATTCCAAAACAAGAGAATAGAAAGAAATAAGAAATAAGAGAATGTGTTCTTTGGAGGTAGAGTGAGCGTCAGTAACGGGTGAGAAAAGGTGGAAATGACTTGAGGACTTCGAATTTTTCTGAGCTTGGCAATGTTAGACCCTGATCCTTTCCTTGATAGATATCCTAAAAGTCCAAGTACTAGTGCAGCTAAAATAACTATTTTTCCCCTGAAGAAATGGATGTGTGGTGGACAGAAATGGTTTCGATGGTTCTTTCCTATTTCGATTCATTTTATTTCCTTCCTATTTCATTTCTTTTCTGTTTCATTTCTATCCTATATGGTTCTTTTCCTATTCTTAAGAGATGATTCCAAATTTAATTCCTAAGCATTATCTTTTTTTATCTAGCTTTAAAAGTAGGAAAAATTAATCCTACTAAATCTTATAAGTATAGCAGCTGGCCATACACATGTCCCCACACAAAACACTTTAAATTATCAGGTGATATTCTCTCTTTGTTTCCCTTTGCTACCAAAATTCCTCCTCCAAAAACCATAGCCGAATTCTTTCATCTTTTATAAGATTTCTGCAAAAAATAGCTTGTTGGAATCCTCTTTTCTTCATGCATCTTATTATATTGGTTTCATCATCAGAAGGTTGGTTTTCTCTTTTATTTATTACTATCGAATTTTCTAGGGTTCTTAGCCAAATTTCTTTTGATTCAACCCCTTGTTGATTTTTAATTCTATTCATCTTCATCATTTGAATGTTTAGTGCCTATTCTTTTTATAATATCTTAAAATCAGCCCTTGTTCCATGTACAGAAATCGGCATGCCTTATTCCTAACCCTATGTTTGCCAAAATTTGATCAATTGACTTGTCTATTGGTTTTAGATCTTGTTTCTTTAAATCATTTGAGTAATTGGCACCTGTTCCTTTCTTATATTCATGAAATTGTAACCCCTAACCTTGAAACTGCATATATCCTACTAAGCCCTAAGTGTGCCAAAATTTATATTGTGAATTGGGTTGAATAATCAGGTTGATTCTTATTGTCTTCTTGGCTATCACATCACACATCCAAGGGGAGATACCAGCTGCATCTATGTCTGGTTTTTGGTAGGATTGGTGAGTGGAATTGGTAAGGAAGTAGGATGTTTATTTGGTTTCTAAATATGTATGCTTAGTATGGTATTGTCTTTGCCTTATGTGTGCTTAGGTGGTTTAGATCCTCTTGATAAAGGCAAAAGACTAGCTATTTGTTCCAACACAAGAGAGGTAGGATTTATACCTCATCGGTTTCTCTATAGATCCTTTTGCTTGTTTGATAATTCGGTTTGTTTTCCTTGATATGCGCATGCTTGTGGTTTTGTATGCATAATTGCAGTTTGGTTTGTGATACCCAAGGCAAATTGTGGATCCTTATGCTAGGATTAAGTGCCTATTTCAGTCATATCTTGTGTATTTGACTTGCTGATTGTATTGTGATATGATTGGGGATGTCCTGTTGTGTTACTATGTCTGGTACTTGCTTGTGTGTGCTTGTACTTGTTTGTTGTGTCAGGATCCTCTTTTCGTTGGCCATTCAGGGTAAGTGATTGATGCTCCTAGGGAGAGGAGAGGTACTTACTGGTATAAGAGTCACATGGGCTGCAGTCCCCAGTAAGTGCCCGTTGGATGCATAGTCCTTGTGTGGCTAGAAGCCTAGTTCTTTTGTGGCTAGTTTCCTTGTCCTTGTGTGGCAAGATGCTCTTATCCTTGTGGGGTTTGTATTCCCTTCTCTCATGTGGCTTGGATTCCTTGTCCTTGTGTGGCAAGATGGATAGGCTTGTTGATTAGATTGTTTGCTAACCATTTATCCTTTGTGCATGTAAGCCTTGGACAACACAGGTGGAAGGAGATAACCATTCAATTGTTCAAATTAGATGATGAATTACCTACTTGTATACTTTTGGTCTCAAAAATGTTTTTAGTCCACCCTAACCTTGTTACTCTCGGCCCTACCCTTAATATATTTTTTTATGTTTGTTTGATACCCCTTTAGTAGTGTATGCAAATCTGATGTTGATTGGGAGATGATTGTTTAGATTTCTATAAATCTTATGATGTTGTGACCCTCCGGAGATTCTTGTAATCTCACCCCGTTGTTTTTCCCCTTTGTCAGGCTTAGATACATCTTCTGCCAATGATATTGGGGTGTGAAATCAAGGCTGCATGGCAGGACGATATTGCATCACATTCGAATGCCTCCTTTCTTGCTGGATTGATTGCGAATATACCTTAATTCATTCTTGCTTGATTGGACTACTTTCTGGTTTTAAGTCTCTCTCTAATTTTCTCCCAATTTCCGAAACATGTGTTGGGATTGTTTGCTGGATTTTTAGACTCCTTTTGGACAACTTTCGGACTTGTGTGTTGTGGTTCCTTTGATTATTTATAAAAAATATTTGTTGATGTTTTTATTCACTCCATATGATACTAGAGTTTATGACTAACGTTAAACATGCTCCAACCTTTAAAAGTATCATAATAAACTTTAAAATTCACAATTAGTGTGACTTAAGCCTTGTGGGATTTAGATAGGTCCTTGGAAGGGCTTGTTTATGTTTCATGGCTGTAAGGATCCATCAGTTCAAAATTTTGAATAATCAAATCATTTGATCCAATACTATTTTAAAACATGTGTTTAAGTATTAAAAATATATTTTGGGCTTTTAAAATTCAAATTGAGCTTTATGAATAGTAACGAGCCAAAAAAATCACAACAAACCCAAAGTCAACTAGTCACTCAAAATAGAGCCAATTTAGGTATCGTATTAACAAATGGTTTTAAATCAGTTTTTTCTCTATAAGGACTCACTCCTAGTAAATGGAACTCTCACAGTCATGTAGTTCTGATTGACCCAACATAAGCATCAATCGAAACCATACAAGATTCGCATTAACTTTCCAAACCCAAAATCCTGAAAACACATAAAAATTTGAATTTTTATTTTAAAACGACCATGGCACATCAAGCAATACACCTGACACAAAACAATCAACAGAGAATGAATACATACACAACAGAAGTCTTAAATCATAAACAATAGGTCACACGGCCCCAAACATGCAATACACTAAGACCATACATACAAGGCCATATGGATCGACAAAGTTTTCCCCAGGCACGCATCTCATAACATAAACTGAAATCTGAGTCATACATGCGAATTAAATATAAAATCTGGAAAACAAGCCCACAACGGATCTATAATAAGCAACAGAATTCAAATCAAGCATATATGTCGATCGAGTATGAATATATCATAACACAAAGCATGTCGAGCTTCCAAGACATATAAATGCAATAGTCCTACCCGAAGATCAACATTGGGAGAAACTCGACTTCAAAAACGCATGACTATGGTTGACAAACTAGCCCTAAAAACATCACAATGTAGTAATGACTAGCTCAATAGGTTTCATAAACTCATAGTACACAACATTGTCACACGGGTTACTATGCTCTAAAACCTATGGGGGTTGGTCACAAAGCACTTTCAAGTAACCCTCAGTAAAGGAAAACTGAAAGCCCACTAGCAGCTAATCTTTCTTTTACAAAATACATATAAATTTCGTACTGTCAATGTTATCTGGGAGTGAATGGAGAAAACATACAGTTGCATTCAATCATAATTCATACATATATACACATAACCTGCTTAGTCATAGCAAATTCAGGCAGCCTGTTAAGTCATAGCGAATTTAGGCATACATATACTATCCAACCATACAACCACATTAGTTAAGTTATATTCCCCTTCGATAGGATTCCATGTACTTACCTTACTTAGCCAAGCATTAATCTTCAATTCCAAGTTGATCCTAAGAACACAAATATATTAGTTTTACATAGAAACCCCATAATATGTAAAATGCAAGAAACATCAAATTGCACTCATATGAGGTTGATTTGGGTGTGATTTGATGTTTATTTGATATTGAGTAGGTTTAGGGTAGGTTTGGGGTGTCAAAATCGAGTATTTGGGTTGTAGGAAAAGTATAGGGACTATAGGGAAAAGTACATAGCCATGTGGTTTTCTGGGATTGGGGGTGTAAAAGTACAGAGGCTAAAGTACACAGCCATGTACTCTTTTACACAGGCCGTGTAGTGTTCTGTCAAGAGAAGTACACAGGCTATTAGATTAAAGTAAGATAATTATCAGAATTAAATTCTGTAATTATCCTCCCTTAATTTTACAAATTTTATTTTCTAAGATAATTATCAACCAAAGGGAATTAATACTAGAAATAATTACTAGACATTCCACACCATTTTTAGCCATCACACATTCATTCCTTCTGGGGTAAAACGGTCTTTTCACCTGCAATGGCTTTTGGACTTATAAGACTCAAAATTCTGGGTCTCACAGGGAAAATAGGAACCACAAAATGCATAATAAAGACATAATAAAAAACCAAAGCTGAAATTATAAAATTTGTGCCACGCCCCATACCCTACTTCAAGGGTATACATCCCTGCCACGAGATCCTAAGGATAACAATTACTGTGTTATTCCCAAAATCTTGTAAGGCTTTGAAAATAAAATCATTTAAATACACAAAAAAACAAAAAATATATGGTAAGTTCAGAATCATTGCATAATTTTTTTAAAAAATTTTGCAATATGGATTCTTAATCAGGACTAAACCAGAAATTACACAATTCCTGTATAACAAAATTCCATTTGTAATAGTTATATATATATAACAGTACATCTAAACAAAACCTATATCATCCTTCACAAGCAACTAAAATTAACCATATATACAATCCATCACAATATTTCAAAGCAATTCCATATAGTCCACAAGCTCTAAAGCACTAGAAAACCATATATCAACAATATATAACTCAAAAGGGACAAAAAATTTTAAAAATTACATATTTGGTTTTTCGGTATGCATATCAAATCAAAAGTCTGATCAAACCTATCAGTGACTAGCTGGACCAGATGATAAGTGGCATGAGGAAGATGGTTGAGAACCTGAGCCTGCAACACCATCTAGATAACACTAAACAACGGTAGTTAAATATCTATGTGAGTGGTTTTAGGGACCAAAATAACGAAACCATAATATAAATAGAATATTATATCTTAAAATAGAAATCTCAATTTAAACTCATAAAGAATTTCAGAGACAAGTTTACATATATAAAGTAAATCTCAAAATTAGCTCAAAACCCATATTTAATCACAAGCATGGGTGAATTAGAATCATAAGGTCCCTTTTTTTCTTCTTTGAATAATAGGGCTAGAAAGTCGGCTAACAAAGTACCTATTCTACTCCTGATCAGGGAGTAGTCTAGGCCTACTAGTGTATATTTCTTGTTTTTTTTTTCTTAAAAATATAGCCTACACTAGTGTTGTCGAAGGCTAGATCAGCACACTCCTACACAATGTTGATCAACACGTCAACTTTCGTTGACCTGGCTCAATGACATTATCTCTCCTTTCTCGGGGTGTCAAAGAGTCATATACAAGACCCGTCGGTCTTAATCAGGTAGCACTCAACAGTGTATTGTCTACTCATATCTCACAATGAATAGATTAGACAAATTAAATCAAATATCATACTGGAACATAACTCTTGAAATACTTATAAAATATTGTGTCTTAAACCTCATGCATCCCTGTGCATATTAAAAACCTGCATTCCTGTGAAAAATTATTTAAACACAAAATAGAGTTTCCAATCAATTCATAGTGATTTTTTAAAATAACTAGTAGAAATACCAAGCACAATTTATCAATATTTTCTTTTAAAAAAATCACATATTTTGAATACGAATTTGTGAGACCCCGAATTTTGAGTCCTAGAAGTCCAGAAACTAGTGCAGGTGGAAAGACCATTTTGCCCCTAAATAAAAGGATGTGTGATGGCCGAAATTGGTAAGGAATGTTTGGTAATTATTTCTGGTATTAATTTCCTTTAATTTGGTTCTTAATTTGTTGATAATCACCTTAGGAATTAAAATCCATAAAATTAAAATAGGATAATTACAGAATTTAAATCTGGTAGTTATCTTACTTTAATAAAGACTTTAAAGTAGTAATCTTAATTACATACCTATCCATTATAAATAGGAAGCCAACCCCACAAAAATCATTCATAGAAAACACACAAAACTTGTATAGCCTAAAACCCTTATACCTCCCTATATCTGTCAAAATTCACTGAAACTTTAAACCAGCATAACTCTCTCATCGTTTGTCGGATTCCTGCAAATAATAACTTGTTGGAAAGCTCTCTTCATCCTCTTTCAAATCATCTTTTTTTTTTTGTCAGGAGGTTAGTATTTCTTTCTCGTAAGAAAAGTTGAAACTCGGCGGAACTGCCAAAATCTTTTTGAACTTCAATGTAGCATAACTCTTTCATCGTTTGTCCGATTCCTGAAAATAATAGCTTGTTGGGAAGTTCTTTTCATCCTCTTTCAAAAAATATTTGTTTTGTTATTTGAACGTTCATAATTCTTTGTCAAAAGAAAAGTCGAAACTCGGTGGAACTGCCAAAATCTGCTTGAACCTCAATATAGCATAACTCTTTCATCATTTGTCGGATTCCTGCAAATACGGAAAGCATTCTGGTATCATTTATTGCATAAATACGGAAAGCATTATCACACTCCAACTCCTTGATGATTCTCTTTCTCTTTACAATTTTATCATCTTGTTTTTGAGAAAGTCTTATAGACAGTTGAGATAATTTATCTTTCCTATTCTGTCTTGCTTTGTTTAAATAATAGGTCATGAGGGGTGTAAATTTCTTTCTAAATATCGCAATGGTGTTATCCTCATCTCCGTTGTCTTTTCAGTGAGTTGTTTACAATTTGATTATATTCTCCACATTATTTTGTGAAATATTAGAAAATTTTTGTTTTTTCAATTTTGTTGCCAAGTTTTAAGTCCTTAATAAGCTTGCAAATGATACAATAAAGATTGTAATTTTATGTGCATATATCATAAATTTCATCTAGAGCTGTTTTCTATTTATACCGCTTCATTAATTTCCAAATTCTGCGACAAGTAATTTTATCAATCAATTTTTTTTTGAAATTAAATTTTATCAAACAATTAATATCCATAACCATTTTTTCTAATTTTTACTTACTTTAAAATTATTTTTTCTTTTCATAAACTTATCCGGACAGTGATTCACTTTAGCATTAGTTAAATCAAAGCGTTTACTATTCTCCCATGGGAAGTAACTTGGCAGTTTGATAATTGGTTATGGATACACAGAATAATTGACACCAATGTTCCTATTACAGAAAGAGTCAAGTAGCAAAAATTAGGAATTTTAGCAGTATACCTTAAGATTTTCTGATAAAACTTTCCGTTACCAGAATGTAGAACCATACTTAATTGTTCACAAATATTTGGCATTTAGGAAGCAATAGGACCACTTCTGTCTGTTGGCAGTATGCGTGTTACATTTATTTGTCTGCTGTTTATCTGTAATCTCTTGTGGATTCTAGGTTTTCAGGACTACATTTTCTTCACTAAGTACATTCTGTTTGTTTGCATGTATATATAATGTAGAGAAGAGGCAGAGCAGGCCGTGTTCAACCTGGAGAGTGCTACCATCTCTATCCTAAATGCGTGCATTATGCTTTTGCTGAATATCAATTACCAGAAATTCTGAGGACACCACTGCAGTCGCTTTGCCTGCAGATTAGAAGTTTGAAACTTGGAAGTATTTTGTAGTTTCTATCCAGGGCTTTGCAGTCGCCTGAATTATTAGCGGTAGCATCAATTTTCTTCTTCAAGTTTATTTTAGTTTGCAGTAGCCAACATGGCTTTCATAGTTTTTGTTTTCTAGATGTTCTATTTCACTTCTCCCTCTGGGAAAGTTATTTTTCATGGTCTATCTTACTGTCTTATGTGAAAAATTTTGTAGGTACAAAATGCTGTTGCATATTTACAAGTCATAGGAGCCCTGGATGAGAATAAGAATTTGACTGTTTTAGGTTGGTGAAGATTTCTCATCTTTCATTGTTTCTTTGCAATTCTGTGACATATTCTATTAGTAAGAGGGCTTGAGTGTAGAATCAATCTACCCTCATGCAGTCTAAATATCACTTTGCAGGAAGATATTTGACTCTGCTTTCAATGGAGCCTAAACTTGGAAAAATGCTCATTCTGGGTGCAATCTTGAATTGCCTGGACCCCATATTGACTATTGTTGCAGGACTTGGTGTTAAAGATCCTTTCTTAACACCGTTGGACAAGAAGGATGTAAGTTAGCTTCCAGTCTTTTATTGTTACATGAAATATCACATAACCTGTGCATTCACGATTCTTGTACTTCAGTTCATACAATTGTTTTTTTTTTTTTTTGAATACAGTCGATACTACCCCACCCCACCCACCCTTAATCACCTAGTCTACTCCTCACCTCACCCTTTAATCACCTAGAACCACCTACCAAGCAAATTATTGTGAGACAAAATGGAGAAAAAAATGATGTAAGCTAGAATTGCTTCAGACAAATCCCCTTGCTTCTATAATTTTAATGGGCTAGGAAGCAGCTAGCATTTAGCTGATCGGATTGCCTTCAAGAACACCACCCATGGTTAGCAAATTTGTATATGTATTACAGTGACAAGGATTGCATACTTCTATTTGTAAGAAAGTCATGAAGGGTATGGGTGTGTTGACATTGTATAACGGCATAATTCAATGACAACTTTTGCCTTGAAAAGGTTATAAAATGAGCTTGATTTAATTTCTACTTTCCACTGCTATGCAGCTTGCAGATGCAGCTAAATCTCAATTTTCCCACGGTTATAGTGACCACCTTGCTCTTATGCGGGCCTATGAAGGTTGGAGAGATGCTGAAAGAGATCTTGGAGGATAAGAATACTGCTGGAAAAATTTTCTTTCAGCACAATCAATGAAAGCTATTGATTCTCTTCGGGAGGAATTCTTTTCATTGCTAAAAGACACTGACCTAGTTGATGGCAACACTGCCACATACAATGTGTGGAGAAATGATGAACATCTTGTTCGAGCAGGTATTTGCTATGGTCTCTACCCCGGAGTTAGCTCAGTTGTGGTCAGTATTTTGTCAATCATGTCTGCTGGAGCTTTGATTCATTCTTTTTTTTTGATGAATATCGATGTGTATTAAGAAAAGGAATATACAATCTGTACAAGATATCCAGAACATGTAAAATTATCTAGAACGATCAAAATGAAACATTTCCCAGGACACTCAAAATGAAACTTCCTGATACTATAACTGATATGTAGTATCCGGAAGTGTCACCTGCCAGAAGAACTACCTAGCCAGCACCAAAGCAAAGTCAGCTGTTGGTAAGATTGTCAAGCTATCAAAACAGACCTCCAGCAGATTGGTCTTGGCCCAAGAGAACCCATGCCGCATGCCAGAATAGAACATCTCATTCGCCCTGCTCTCACCCCCTCTGAAGACTCGGTTATTGCGGGCTAGCCAAATGCTCCAAGCACAAGAATACAATTGTGTATACCATAAGCCACTATAACGAACATGGATGTGGAAGCCGCCCCATTGTTGAAACAATTCAAGCACTGATCGTGGTTGGACCTAGCGAAGACCCCAGTGTTTGAATACCATTGACCAACACTCCCACGCCATCCGACAATCTAAGAGAATATGATTCGTGTCCTCTTCCCTATTGCCACAGGCCTCACAAAGGATCTCCGCCGATTGAAAGATGCCTATCCGCCTCAAATACCCCTTTGCTGGGAGCCGTCCCCAACATGCTAACCACATCAAAGCCTGCCATTTGGGTGCCCCCGGTTTACTCCAGACATTGGGGATCGATTGAGTGGAAACTTCAGCTGAAAGCGCTACCAGTGATCGATAGCAAGATTGGACTGTGAACCTCTCCCCCTGTGTTCCCCAGTGCACCATATCTTCCTCCTGCAGGTTTGGCTCATAGGACTCCAAGAGGGACATCAATCTCCGGACTTCACCATCCTCCCACACAAATAGATTCCTTCGCCAAATAAAATTCCAGCGCCACACATTATTTTCCCACACTCCAAACTGAGAAACTGATCCCATTTTCTGGATGGATAGTGCATACAACCTAGGGAAAGTTTCGCGCAAAGTCTCTGAACTGCACCATACATCATCCCACATCCGTATACGGTCTCCTCTTCCTAACTTCCAGCAGAAAAAGGAGGACAGGCACTGTCCACTGGATAGACCCAATCTGCTAGTCCGCAGAATACCAGTCCACATAACAGAACCATTGCGACTACTACTCAGGATACCCTCTTTGTGCAGCCGAGGACTGTATTTCTGAGCAATGATTCTGCTCCATAGTGAGCAGGTGTCATTAGCTATCCGGCTACTCCATTTTGTGAGCAGCGCCTGGTTCTTCATCTTCAAACAATTCACACCTGCACCCCCAATCGCAACCGGCCTGACCACCGTTGCCCACTTCACTTTACAAAAGCAACGCCTATCCATTGTGCCAGCCCACAAGAACCTCTTCATCCATTTCTCCAAGTCCCTACGCACTCCCCCCGGCATCTGAAAGAATGTCATGTAATAAACAGGAAGACTATGGAGGACGGACTTGATTAGTGTGAGTCTACCAGCTAGCGAAAGTAAGGCCCCTTTCCAAGCAGCTAACTTCTGTTTGAAGCGATTCATCACCGGCTCCCACATACTGCGCCGCCTTGGATTGGCCCCTAAGGGCACCCCAAGATAGGTAAACGGTAAGGATTGTAGTCGGCAGTGAATTAATTCAGCTAATTCCTCCGCTGCAGAGCTGTGAACATTGATGCCCACCAGCCCTGATTTGAAAAAATTAATTTTGAGACCGGAGAGGAGTTCAAAACACCTCAGGACACTCTGGATATTAAGTACACCCTGCTGATCACAATCGCAGAAAAGTATGACGTCGTCCGCATACTGTAAGTGTGTGAGCTGTATAGTGCCGATGGTGATACCCTGAAATAATTGGCATTCCGCTGCCCGACCCAGTAAACGCGACAATACCTCCGCTGCCAGATTGAAAAGCAAAGGAGACAGGGGATCTCCTTGCCGCAATCCCCGAACCAGATTAAATTCCATCGTAGGCGCGCCATTGAGAAGGACTGCGCACCGTGCTGAAGAGATGCATTCCTTAATCCAACGACACCAGCGAACTCCGAAGCCCATCTGCTCCAGAACCGCAGACATAAAATGCCAATCGACTGAGTCATACGCCTTCTGAAAATCCAATTTTAGGCACCAGCCCTGACTTCCCGACTTGCGCATGGAATGCAAGAGCTCATTTGCAATCATCACTGTGTCAGCGATAAATCTCCCTTCCATGAATCCTGTCTGAAAAGGCGAAACAAGCTGGTCCATCACTGACTTGAGCCGGAGGGTCAATAGCTTTGCAATAATTTTGTATAGGCTGTTGATCAAACTGATGGGCCTATAGTCTCCCAACTCCACAGCGCCACTAAACTTGGGGATTAAGGTGAGGAAACTATTGTTGATTCCTCTTGGTAAGAATCCACTGCGCTGGAATTCCTGGATCATAGTAATAATCTCTTCGCCAATTACAGACCATGCATTTTTTATTTAGAAAAAATTGAATCCATCCGGTCCCGGGGCCTTGTGGCTGCCACACTCCCAAACCGCCCTCTTAATCTCATCTGCAAGAAACGGTAGCTCTAACGCAGCTGCATCCATTGTAGATAACCGAGGAAGACTCAGCCCCTCAAAGCCGAACCAGCTAACATCCTCTGCTGCAAAAGCTGTTTGAAAATGTTCGACTACCGCAGCCTTCATCTCATTCGGGTTACATACATCTCTGCCCTGTACATGAATAGCTCCTATAAAGTTGCGACAGCGTCGTAGGGAGGCACAGGTATGAAAGAACCGGCTGTTCTTGTCACCAAGTTTGAGCCACTGTTGGCGTGATTTCTGTCTCCACTGAGCCTCAAGTTGTCGTTTGATATCCCATTTCTGATCCTGCAAAACCGCATATCGCGTTTGATCAGCTTGACTCCACCCGCTGCGCCCCTGATCTAGCAAATCTAATTCAACTGATGATCGTTGTGAGTGGAAGACTGTCGATGCCAACCCTGCAACTTCTTCTGTAAAAAGGCCAGTTTCTTAATTACCTGGAAGCGCCCAGAGAAAGTAAGCCCTGCCTCCTTCCAAATCTCATCCACCTGTTGCAAAAAACTTTTATTTTCCCACCAGACATCCCACGAACGGGATGGGCGAAAGCCCCAAAACACCTGGTCCGTTTTCAGAATGAGAGGGACATGGTCTGAAAATCCTTTAGCCCCAGTATACAATCTATGTCGAGTGAATTGCAGACACCACTCTGGTGACACCAGGGCCCTATCAATTCTAGACGCGCGAGAGGAGGTGAACCAGGTATATGCCTTGCCGATGAGTGGCATATCCAATAAACCATTCCGGAGGATGAAAGTCTGCAAGCAACGAGCTACGCGTCTGTTAAAGGAACTACCTAGCCTCTCGTCCGCTGTGAGTGATTCGTTAAAGTCACCCATAATTACCCATGGGTCCGAATCCGTCAATTTACGCTGTTGTAACTCTTCCCATAAAGCACTGCGCTCCTGCTCATAGTTTGGAGCATAAAGACCCACATACTTAAAACGAAAGCCAGAAGCCTTCACCTGCATATCCAACAGCAACCATCTCTCAAACATTTCTTTTCCCAAACAATGTACAGTGGCCTCCTCCCACAAGCAAATAATACCACCTGATGTACCAATAGCATCAATGGCTGCCCACTGTACTGTCGCACTAGGCCACAATCTACGGATCATACTAGCAGGAAAGTTCTCCCACTTTGTTTCACATATTAGCAATATACTCAACTGTTCATTATCAACTAATAAGCGTAATTGTTGTTCCTTCAGCTTACCCCGACACCCTCTAATATTCCATAGAGCCAGATTGATCATTGCAATAAAATACCCATGTCCAAACCCATACCTGAGGTTACTGGGGAGCGCAATGAGTCTGCCACGCTGCTTTATCCTCCACTATGCGCCCCTTCAGTTTCATCCGGATAGCCTCCTTCGACTGTTTGCGGCTAAGGCCCAGAGTGTCTGCCACTGTCAACGCACGCAGCGCCTCCTCCTCAATTAGACAGTGAGACGAACCTGAACCAGTATGACCTCCCACATCAGAGGAACCATAGGTATGGCCACAGCTCGCATCCAAGAATGATGGATCCTCTGCTAATACTGAGACACCGGGTTTGACCACATAGCTACCTCTTCCGGACGAGAGACTTCCTGTAGGCTTGAGATGTCTGAGTTTCTTCTGCTTCCCCATCCTGCTATGGACTGCCCATCCTTTAAAGCCAAATCGCGTAGCCTTATGCCCAGCCTTCCGCATCCGAACGAATGTTGTCTCCTCGTGCAGCAAAGAAGGAGCAGGTGTTTCAACGGCTGGCTCGGTGGGTAACCTATCAGACTGCATAGTCCTGAGAGCTTGTATCTGACCCCCAGGAGAGCCTCCATCGCGCACCAAGATGAAGTCTGGTGCCGAAAGAGTGCTGTGTCCCCCCCTGCTGGAACTAGGACTAGAAAGGCCCTCCTTGAGCACCTGGACATCTGAGTGAGGTCGCACCTGTACAGGTTGGACGAACAGCCCATGTTGAGCAGGCCTTGACAGGCCCAACACTGGGTAATGAATGTCTCCTTCTTCCTCTTCCACAGGGCCCCTGATCAATTCTTGTATACGGCCCACATGTCTTCCTACAGGTGGGACATGACCCTCCAGACCTCCTGCCCTCGCTTCCCTGCTGACTGATGGTTGATGCGATGCGGGTTCAGGTCGGCTAGTGGGACCATCTGCAACGGACACTTTTACGCCAACGTTGGAGCCTTCCTCGATCACGTCTCTGACTTCCCGCACGTGTACCCTGAAGCTTTTTCCTTCTACTGTTACCAGTACCGGATCTTGAGGAACTGCCTTAGAATGTGTCACAACTTGTAACCTAGCCTTATCCAGACATTCCCAGTTAACTGTGTTGTGATGAATTTGAACCAATGACCCAAACTGCTGGACAATCATGGAAAAAGCTAGCTCAGACCAAGCATGTAATGGTAGTCCCATAACCTCCACCCAGCATATTCGTCTACCACTGATATCTGCTGAACTCCAAGGGTGGAAATCCATGAACAGAGCTGCCCAAAAGTTAACATTTTTATTCAGTTCCCGTTTTAAACACTCAGCCGTGGGGAAAATAATCAACCGTTGTGCCCCACCCATTGAGATAAACTCCACTTCCTTTATGCCTTGAGGTTCTGTTGTATAGGTTGAACGCAAGAAACCCACCGCACTCCTCTGAAGCTTCTCTACTGCTTGAGGATTCACAGGGATCGATATAGTATCCTCTCCCGCTGGCAGTTGGCTCTTCCCGATGGTGACAGCAGCATATGAATGACCATCGCGCTCCTTCAAGACCGTCTCGGAAGCCTCTAACTGAGTTTCCCGCGATGGTTGTGCTGTATCGCGACCACGCTCCACCTGTGTGTTTTCCTTAATCCCCCTCCTGTCTGGATATTTCGCCACTGTGAACGTCATTCGAGTATGTGAACCCAGAGTCGAGGACAGTCTTCGATGTCTATGTTGTTCTTGAGACCCGCAATGAACAAACTTGGCAAAGCCAAACCTGACTCCCTTGCTGGAGCGACGATTTGGTATATATACATCCGCTACTGGTTCTATGTTGGCTATCTCACGAAACAGTTTGGCCAAGCCCTAGCCCTCTGGGATATTGTCTATATAGTAAGAGATATAACGATCTTCGTGGAAAGTCTGGGCGGGGTTCCATCTGGAACGAGACTGTCCTTCCTGACCCAACCCTACGCGGCGAGTCTTCGTAGAATGTGGGATATCCCTCGCAAGTGTGGGTGCATGAGGAGATGAAAGACCAGAGGGGGGGTCAGGCGGTTTGAGGGGAGTGTGTTGGCAGGTGTTAGAGAGGGTTGGGAGATTTTGGGAGGTGAGAGAAGCCATTTTTTGATTCATTCTTCTGATCTCCCAGAATTACTTAAATTTCTTGCTGGTTTGAATTTGCATGCCACATTTATTATTATTTTTTTTTGAATGAATTCGATATTGTATTAAAAGAAGAACTGTATTACATATGCGACAGACAAAGAAACATTGTCGTGACGCGATAGACCAGATGAAACCTCAAGATACCATATAGACAGCATACAACATCTGGAATTTTCACCAGCCATACATAACTACCACACCCCTACATAGCCCTTAAGGATAGGAAATCCCCTAAAGGCAGTAAAGTCAGGCAATCAGGACAACCCCCCTTCAGATTATATTTCGCCCAGCAAAAACCATGCCGAATGGTATTGTAAAATAAATCCTCCGCACTGCAAACCACACGCCTGAAGACTCGAGCATTTCTTCCCAGCCAAATGCTCCACGTAAAAGCAAAGAGTACTACATACCAAAGATCCTGCCATCGGGATGGGATGGAGAAACCTGTCCACTGCACAAACAATTCTGCCACAAACCTGGGTTGAACCCAACTTAAACCCCAATGTTGGAATAATAGTGACCAGCACTTCCATGCCAGATGACAATCCAGTAAAATATGATTAGAGTTACCTTCCACCAAACCACAAGCCTCACATGCCCCTGCAGACTCTGGTAAGATCCCCATGTGAATAAGCTGTGCTTTGGCCTGAACCTTCTCCCGACAGGCCAGCCACATGAAAGCTTGCCACTTGGGTGCCCCTTGTTTGCACCAAACATTGGGAACCCGCTGCTCATCAACCGGGAACATATGTGCTTCCAGTGTTGTATAACAGTGGTGTACTGTAAATGGTGTCAGCTGATCATCCCACAGCAACTCATCATCCTGCCCCACCCGCGGCATAGCAGGGGTCAACACAGAGAGTAACCGAGTAACCTCCTCCTCCTCCCACACAAACAATCTTCGCCGCCATAACAGACGCCATTCCCACACCTGATCCACTAATACCCCAAACTGTACCAAGGAGCCTTCTTTCGCCAACGATAGATCATACAATCTAGGAAACAACAGCAAGAGAGGCCGAGTGGCACACCAAATATCTTGCCAAAAAGCAATAGAATTACCTTGACCCACTCGCCAGCGATGAAACTCAGAGAGGCACTGTCCATTAGGCAAGAGGCTGCGACTGGTCTTCACTATCCCTTGCCAAATCGCAGAAACATTCGTCACCGTGCAATCGATCCCATCATGGTTCAGGCGAGGATGATATTTCTGCTGGATCACCTGTTTCCACAAGGAGCAGGTGTCAGTAGCAATTCTGGCACACCACTTGGTAAGTAAGGCCTGGTTCCGCAATTGTAAGCAACCAATCCAGTACCGCATCTATTCTTTACACGAACCACCACTGACCAGCGTACTTTGCACAAACAACTCTTCTCTATTTTCCCAGCCAACAGGAAACGGCGCATCCATTTCTCCAACTCCTTACGTACGCTGACGGGCATCTGAAAAAAAGTCATATTGTAAACAGGAATACTATTCAATACCGAATTAATCAAAGTCAGTCTTCCTCCCATTGATAACAAGGACCCCTTCCAAGAACTCAATTTGCTTTTAAATCTGTCCAACACCGTTTTCCACGTGCTACGACGACGAGGATTCGCTCCAAGGGGGATTCCAAGGTAAGAAAATGGCATAGCCTGCAACCTACAATGGGTCTTAGAAGCCAGGGCCGCCGCCTCACCATGGGATACGTTAATGCCAACTAAACCGGATTTATAAAAGTTGATCTTCAACCCGGAAAGTAATTTATAACATCTCAGTATCTGTTGTAAGCAAATCACACCCTGCAGATCACCATTACTGAATAAAATTACATCGTCAGCGTACTGTAAGTGTGATAAGACAAAACTGCCAATGGGAATGCCCTGAAATAAATTACACTCCGTAGCTCTGATCAATAGCCTTGACAACACCTCTGCCGCAAGATTGAACAGCAAAGGCGAGAGCGGGTCACCTTGGCGTAGACCACGACAAACTGAAAACTCAGTGGTTGGCGCCCCATTGATGAGAATGGCGCAGCGAGCCGATGAAACGCAACCATGCACCCATTTTCGCCACTGCACTCCAAAACCCATACATTCCATAACTTCAATGAGGAAAGCCCAATTAACCGAGTCATAGGCCTTCTGAAAATCTAATTTCAGGCACCAACCCTGCCGCTGGGACTTCTTCATGGTGTGTAAGATCTCATTTGCAATCATGATAGAGTCTGCAATGTAGCAGCCTTCCATAAATCCCGTTTGAAATGGGGAAATGAGCTGGTCCATCACGCTCTTCAGCCGCTTAGACAAAAACTTGGCAATTATCTTATACAAACTATTAATGAGGCTAATAGGTCTGTACGAATTGAAATCAGCCGCACCAGCTGTCTTTGGCAGCAGCGTGATGAAGCTATTGTTGATCCCCTTAGGAAGCACCCCGCTGCCATGAAAATCATTCACCAGCGCAACAATGTCCCTGCCAATTACAGACCAAGCTTGCTTGATAAAATGGAAATTGAATCCATCCGGTCCAGGTGCTTTGTGGCTGCCACAATCCCATACTGCACTCTTTATCTCCTCCGCGAGAAAAGGAGCCTGCAACTGATTCGCCGAGGCAGTGGATAGACGGGGTAAATTAAGACTACCCAAACCCAACCATCGAACACCTTCATCCGCAAACAGCCGCTGAAAATGATCCACAGCAGATCCTCGAATTTCCACAGGCGTTGTGAGCTCTCTTTCCTGCACACGGATGGAACCAATAAAATTATATACACGCCTAAGGTTAGCACTCAGATGGAAGAATTTGTTGTTCTTGTCACCCAACTGTAACCACTGTTGCCTAGACTTCTGTCTCCACATTGACTCAAGTTTCTGCTTTATATCCCACTTCTAAGTTTGTAACTCGTGGTATCTATCATTCGAACCAGCTCCCAGCTCCC
Organism: Passiflora organensis; assembly: GCA_019739055.1. Lineage (NCBI taxonomy): Eukaryota > Viridiplantae > Streptophyta > Magnoliopsida > Malpighiales > Passifloraceae > Passiflora > Passiflora organensis. Next base: position 266,327 of record JAEPBF010000077.1, on the reverse strand, counting down.
CTCTATGCTGATCAACTGAATCAATCTCAGCAAGTAAAGCTGTCAGCTTATTCTTCAATGCACCGAAATGATTCAGATGCCACTCCCGTAATTTTTTTCTCAGAAAAGAAAATTTCTTCACCACGCAAAAATCTCCAGGAAATCGAACTCCAGCTTCCCCCACACATTTTTTTCTTATGCATTTCATTTCGATTTTAAACAAAAAATATCCTCTGCAAATTTCATCAGTACTGATAAAACTGCAAACGCAGCGCAATGAAAAATCATTTTCACTGAAAACAATGGAGGATGGCATGGTGCTTCTTCATTCTGTAAGTTCTTCCAGAATGTCACTCTTCTTGTTGGACCAGACATCCAGCGAGCACTTGCTGGGATTTGCCACCCATACGACTCCCATACCAGTAAGAACCTCCCCTCTCACTAGGAGCATTAGCGCTTACCCCGAATGGCCACCGGAAAAGGATCCTGACACACAAACACATACCAGCACCCACAGGCAAGCACAAAGCACAAAACCACAACAGGGTATTCTCAATTCTGTCATATCACATTCAGCATGTTCAATACACATCACATATGCAAGCTAGGCACTCCTAACCTACTTTAAGGGATTCGGTATAGCCTAGAAATTCCTCAATTCAATCCGCAACTTAAGCATGCATTATTTAGTATGAATGCGCATACAGTTTCACAATCATAGGTACTGAAATCAATTAACCAAACAACGAGGTCTCTGGAGAAACTGATGAGACATAGATCCTACCTCTCTTGTGTCTGAACAAGAAGTTATTCCCTTGCATTTATTCAATAATTCTGCACTACCTATAGCATCACAAGGCAAAGCCAAAACCAAACTAAGTATGCATATCCAATGTCCAATTAAATACCCTATTTCCTTACCAATTCCACTCACCAAACCTATCAAAAACCACTGATCAGATGCTGCAGGTACCTCCCCTTGGATGTGTGATGTGATAGCCAAGAACATAACAAGAAACAACCTGAATTACCATCCCTAATTATCATACAATTTTCGGCACTAAGAATAGGGCAATAGGGCAAGTTGCGATTTCATGTTAACAAGTTGTAGGAGTTGCGATCTCATGTTATTAAACATGTAGAATGAACATGCTAAAAGTCGAAAACATAGTGAATAAACCTGGTGGGATTCAGATAGGTCCTAAGTGTCTTTGGGTTTGTTTGGGTTTCACGGCGGTAATGACCTTAATCGGAGCAAATATTAATAGGTAGGAATTGGGGTCATTACACATATTTAAAACCAAATAGTGAAATGTGAGGTCCCCACTCACCTCGAAATAGTCACAGCAAAATATGATCCAACACAGCAAACAAAACTCAGTGGATCCACCAAAATGTCTACATCACGCATACGAAAGTCACAAGCCTACATAAAGATGTCAAGCATACAATCACTATATTTATCATCCAACTGATACAATAGTTTATTTAAGTATGCTAAGGTACTAACACCCGCACTATAAGATTAATTACTTACTTGGGCCCCAAATTACATGTTTAATTTGATAGTATTGCTTAGAGTATTGTAATTTACTATTTTTATGAGAAAATATGTAATAATCAAATTATTTAAAAGCTTATAATTCATAAACCGTGCATCAAATCAAGAAAAGGACGACATCATCGCGTTCAGAACATCGAAAATACTTAAGGTTCAAATTTTAGATTTTTGGGAAAATCGGCGGCAGCACATGGTGATCCAGCAGCAACGACAAACCCAGAAACTCACCTACACAAAGACTCAATCATTTTTAACATTCTATATGTCAAAAGGAAGCTCTTGATGAGAGAAACTCATCCATGCCATTCGTTTTTCAATAGCTAACTGAGATTGGCTGAAAAAAATAATTTTCCGATGAAGAAATCACACCCTTTTTTAGCTTCTACAGCTCGTTTTGCAGCTCCAATCTCAACCAGACTTATACCAAAAACTTGCTGCAAGGAAAGGGAACAAAACGCGACCAACGACAAGACAAACGATGGCCAGAGGAGGGAGTTTGTCCTTCACGTGAGAGAGAGAAAGGGATACACGGGGAGAGAGAAGAAAACAGGGGAAAGGAGGAAGAAGAAGAATTAATAAACTTTAAGAAGAAGTATACAAAAATAAGATCTTTTACTAAACTTTAAGCCAAAACGACGTCATTTTGACATTTGCTAAAAACGACGTCGTTTCACTAAATCTATTTCTTTTTTTTAAAAAAAAATTAATCAATACCAAAGTAGTGTCATTTTGGCGTCTGCCCAAAAAAACTTCGTTTAGTATATACATATATTAAATTATTAATTAAATAATTATTAAATTAATCACAAAAATACTTATAAACTTTAGAAATTCATGATAAATTGTATACTTGTCTAAAAATTATGAAATTTACACAAAAAATTCAGAAAAATGACATCTTTACAATGAAATAAGAATTATATTTTTTATAAATAAATATTTAATTAAAAATAAAACAATATTTGGGATAATATAAAAATAATATTTTTAAATCATAAAAATCAAATTAAATCCAATAATTCTTTAAATCTTACTCTGAAATGTTATTGTGTCACTCTAAATCAAAAATTAAATTTGAATCATAGATTATAAAATAAGGGTAGTTACTAAATTATCCTTATGCATATGCTTACGCGTGTCATAAAAAATCGGAGGTTTACAATTTGTGTAAACTCTCAACAGTACTCTAGGTCAAATCCATGTAAGTAGTAAATACTAAATGGTGAATCATCCACCCACGTATACTTTTCCTTATAAAAAAAGATTGAAAAATCAGCTAACAAAACACCTGCCACCCGACCTAGAGGAGAGGACAAGGCCCACTAGTGGTTCTTTTATTCATTTTATAAAAATATAGCTCACATTAGTGTTGCTGAACGCTAAGATGAACCCATGTTGACCATCTCCCTTTGACATTAATCCTCTCCATGGAAAGGAGTGCCAAAGGTATTACGTGACCCATTGGCCACAAATCTTGGTCAATCGTCATCAGTACTGTGAGACCTCGAATTTTCAGTTTTAGAAGTTTAGAAGCCAGTACAGGCAAAAATACCGTTTTTTCCCTGAAGAAAAGGATGTGTGATGGCCGAAATTATAAGGAATGTTTAGAGATTGTTTCTGGTTTAAGTTCCCTTTGATTTGGTTCTTTATTGATTGATAATTACCTTAGAAAATAAAATCCCTAAAATTGAGAGAGGATGATTACAGAATTTAATTCTGATAATTATCTTACTTTAATCTAACCCTTAAAGTAGGGAAATTAATCCCATAACCATCCTATATAAAGAAGAATCCAGCCACACTTAAACCTTACATAGAAAACATACAAAAATTTTCCAACCAAAAGCCCTACACCTCCTTATTGCTGTCGAAATCTGCTTGAACTTCAAAATAGCATAACTCTCTCATCATTTGTCGGATTCTTACAAATAATAGCTTGTTGGAAAGCTATTTCTATCCTATATCCAAATATTTTGGGTTTTTTTGGAGGTTAGCTTTTCTTTGTCGTAACTTAGGTCATAATTCAGCGGGATTAGGTTTTAAAATTTTGTGATTCTGCCTTCAATTGATTTCTATTGTTGATCCTCTTTTTCGAATGATTGCTTAGCAGCCTTTCATGATGTAAAACCATGAATTCATCCTTTGAATCTTCCCTATATATGAAATCAATATACCTTACCTTTGCCCTATTTGTTGCCTATCTTTATCAATTGATTAACCTATTGGATTCTGATCTTGTTTCTTTTGGTTGGACATGTTACAAACACCTAATCCTTCATTGTTAACATGAAATCACAACCCTATTACCTTATATGTATGAAATTGCAATTTGTCCTTTGCCCTATTCCTAGTGCCGAAATTCGCATAGTTAATTCGGATGGTAATTCAGGTTAAATCTTGTTATGTTCTTGCCTATCACATCACACATCCAAAGGGGAGGCACCTACGACATCTGATCACTGGTTTCTAATAGGTTTGGTGAGTGGAATTGGTAAGAAAATAGGGTATTCAATTGGTTATTGAGTATGCATGCTTAGTTTGGTTTTTTCTTTTCCTTATAATGTTATAGATGGTTTGGATCCCTTGAATAAAGGCAAAGGAATAGCTTCTTGTTTAGAGACAAGAGAGGTAGGATCTATGCCTCATCGATTTCTTCAGAGATCCTTGTTGTTAGCTTGTTAATTTCGGTACCTACATGTATGATAAGTGTATGCATATATGTTGTAGTGAGTATGCTTGAATTACAGATCAAGATGTGATCTTCTAGGCTATACCGAACCCTTGAGTTAGGTTATGAGTGCCTGATTTTCATGTGTTGTGTGCGTTGAACTTGTTGATTGTGTTCTAACATGATTGAGAATACCTTGTTGTGGTATTGTGCTATGTGCTTGCCTGTGTGTGCTTGTATGTGTTTGTGTGTCAAAATCCTTTTCCGGTGGCTATTTACGGTAAGCGTTGTTACTCCTAGGGAGAGGAGAGGTTCTTACTAGTATGTGAGTTGTATGGGTGGTAATCCCCAGCATGTACACGCTGGATGCCTGGTGTGGCTAGATATCTTGTCCTCGGGTGGCAAGATGCCCTTATTATTGTGTGGTTTGGATGCCCTTATCCTTGTGTGGATTGGATGGCCTAATTCTTGTGTGGTTTGGATGTTCTTGTCCTTGTGTACCTTGGATGCCTTATCCTTGTATGGTAAAATGAATAGGCTTGCTGATTAGCTTGTATTTTACCCTTTGTGCAATGAAGCCTTCGACAACACAGGTGGAATGGGATGACCCTTTTATGTGGATGAGATTGATTGATGATTACCTATTTGTGTATTTCTGACTTTCGGAAGTGTTTGCAGTCCACCTTCAGCCTTAGTTTCGGCCCTAACCTTGGATTGGTTCTTGAATTATGTGACACCCTTAGATTTGTAGGGATGATCTGATGTTGTTTAGGAGATGTTTGTTTAAGATTTCTGTAGATATTATGATGATGTGACCTTACTAAGATTCTTTTAATCTCATCCTGTTGTTTTCACCAATTTTTCTGGTTTAGGTACATTTGCTGTTTGTGGTACCAGTGTGTGAGAATCAAGGCTGTACGGCAGGGCAATATCGCATCACATTTGTATATTTTGTCTCCTTGGTTGCTTGCGCATACAATATGATCATTGATTTGACTATTTTTTTACTGGTTTCTCATGTTTCCTCCTTTGTTTGTTGTTTCCAAACTATGTTGGGGGTTATTTTCTAGATATTTGGATCCCTATGGGACTTGTGTGTTATGGATTCATTGATTAAATTTAAAGACTTCCGCTGATGTTTTATTCACTCCATATGGTATAAGAATATTTGTCCAATATCATGCTCCAAACTTTAAAATCTTAAAGGAATTAACATGCTAAAATTGAAACTATATGGATAAGCCTTGTGGGATTCAGATAGGTCCTGGTTTGAACTTGTTTGGGTTTCACGATAGTAAGGGTCTATTAGGAGCAAAGTTTGGAATATGGGTTTTGGGTCCTTACAGGTTTGGTAATGGAGAATGGTTTAGGTAATATGATTTATTGTATGCTAACTTGTTTAGGTAGGTACATACACACACACCCACTCATTTATGAGCTAATAACAAAAGTGATCTAATGCTAAAAAGGGGTTGATTTGTAAGATTTAGATGATGAAGTTGATAATTTGATTTGTTGGGTGTTTATGTATGTTCTTATGCTTGATTAATGTTTTCTATGTTTTCTTTGTTATTACCGAATACATATGAATGTATTTTCTGGTTATTAATGTGTGCTGCCGAGTGTGAATTACATGAGTATGTGTATTACTGAATGTATGTGATTGGTTTGTAAGCATATCAAAGTATATCCTTATGTGGTTTTGCATGATTGCCAAGTATAACATGTGTGAATCCATGATTGTCGAATGCTTGATGATTGTTCCCAAGTGTGCATTTGCATGTATGCATGTGTTTTCCAAAATTTGCATACTTGTGTGCATTTGAATTTTTGGTTTTCTAGCATATGCATATCGTCCGGTGCACACCTCTCCACCAGGTACCACTTATTTTCCTAATGTTTGTATTTGGTTATGTGTTGAGTAATGATCATGTGCTTGTATAGTATGGCAAGGCCGAGTGAACAAAGGGATCGACGGGGTAGGTATGAGATTCAAGCCGAATAGAAACCCCATGAGCAAGAGGAGCCGAATGCACAAAATGAGTAGAGAGGGCAGCCCGAAAACCAACCTGAGGCACCAGCTATCGATCCTGTGATGTCACAAATCCTGAATGTGTTACAAGGAATTGCTACAAACTATCAACGTATAGAAGCGTAATTTCAGAATGCTCATGCACCTGCGCCCGTGCAAGAACCTATTCCTCCACTTGAGCTTGTACAACCGGCTCACCCTAAGGAAATTGAGAGACTACATGTCATTATTATGAAGCTATTGAAGGAAGCTCGTCAACTAGGAAGTAAAGATTTTGGTGGTTCAGCCGGAGCTGCTGCAACTTGTGAATGGATAGACACCTTGTGCCTAGTGTCTTTGTTTTTGCGTATCTCTGATGATTATAAGGTTTCCATCTATAATTTCCTACGTGATGGAGAATCCCTCACATGGTGGACACCTATGAGCTTATGATTCGGCGATCGTTTGCCTACATGGGAAGAATTTCGGTATGAGTTCAAATAGAGGTTCTACACAAGATTCTATAAATGCGAGCAGCGACAAGCTTTCAACAAGCTTGAGCAGGGCACCCAATCGGTGCTGGAATACGAGAAGGTATTAAGGGAGTTGTCCCGATTTTCACCTGAGGAGGATCATTCACCGTATTAGCTTGCGAGACGATTTCAGGGTGGGCTGAGTACCAAACTTAAAACCATCATTGGTACGACACCAGTACAAAATTTGCAAGAACTAATCATTGTAGTGACTGAAGCCGAGAAGATCATGCAAAGTAGGAAGCCGTCCGCAGCCACTAGTGGTGGATCTTTTAGACGAGATTCAAAATTCAATCGGTGCACGGGACCCTATCTTTTGAGGTCCTATCCTTCGAAAAATAATGACGATTTAGGTAACACAAAAAAAGAACTTTTCTGGTTCAAATTCCAACGGATCTACCTGGAATTCTCAGCAACGTTGATGTTATAATTGTGGCGAGATGGAGTATATTCAGAGGGAATGCCCGAAACCTAGGCTTATCACAGGCACACCAAATGCAAGCCGAGATGGGTATGCCAATCCCACCAAACAACCAGCATGCGCACCAGGAGGACAGCCAAAATGCTAAAGTGTTGTTAGATCCCAGAGCAAACAGGTTATTTATAAGTCCAAGGATAGCACTTAGCACGGATCGGCCTCTGTCTCCCTTGTCTCCTCCTATTGCGGTTCTGACTCCTTTGGGAGAGTAACTAATTTGTGATCTAGTCTACATCGACTGTGCTGTACATATGGGTCCGAATGTACTTGAGGTGGATCTGATTCCATTGAACATCCAACAGCTGGATGTGATCTTAGGTATGGATTGTTTAGCAAAGTATCAAGCCCGTATGGAGTGTTTCCCAAACGTGTGTGGTTCACTTATCCTGATGGTGCCAAGTACTGCTTTGAAGGTGATAGACGAGTTGTTCCAACCTGCATGATTTCCTGGCTTGATGCGAAGTGATTAATCAGCAAGGGATGTACAACATACCTCGTGCATGTACATGATGTTTCTAAAGAATACTCGGATCTAGATTCTGTTCTAATTGTTAATAAATTTCCAGATATATTTCCAGAAGATATAGCTAGTTTTCCACCAGTAAGGGAAGTGGAATTTGGCATTGAGTTAGTGCCTGGTACGAATCCAATTTCCATTCCTCCGTATCTTATGGCTCTTGTGGAAATGTAGGAATTGAAAATGCAATTGGAAGATTTTTTGGATCGTGGTTTCATTCGACCCAGTGTGTCACCATGGAGAGAACCTATCTTATTTGTAAAGAAGAAAGATGGTTCACTATAACTGTGCATTGACTATCGGCAATTGAATTATCTAACCGTGAAGAACAAGTACCCTTTGTCATGCATTGATGATTTGGATGCCTTTATCCTTGTGTGGTTTGGATGCCCTTATCCTTGTGTGGCTTGGATGCCCTTGTCCTTCTGTGACTTGGATGTCTTGTCCTTGTATGGCAGGATGAATAGGCTTGCTGGTAAGCTTGTGTGCTAAACCTTTTAACCTTTATGTAACGAAGCCTTGGACAACACAGGTGGAAAGAGGATGACCCTTTTTTGTTGATGAGATTGATTGATGATTTACCCGCCTGTGTACTTTTGATTTTCGGAAGTGTTTGCAGCCCACCCTCAACCTTAGTTTCGGCCCTATCCTTAGATTGATTCTTGAGTTGTGTGATGCCCTTAGATGTGTAGGGATGATCTGATGTTGTTTGGGAGATGTTTGTTTAAGATTTCTGTAGATCTTATGATGTTGTGACCTTACTGAGATTCTTGTAATCTCATACTGTTGTTTTCACAAATTTTAAGGCTTAGGTACATTTACCATTCGTGGTACCAGTGTGTGAGAGTCCAGGCTGTATGGCGGGGCAATATCGCATCACATTTGCATATTTTTGTCTCCTTCGTTGCTTGCATATACAATATGATCATTAATTGGACTATTTTTTTCTGGTTTCTCAAGTTTCCTCCTTTGTTTGTTGTTTCCAAACTATGTTGGGGGTTATTTGCTAGATATTTGGATCCCTATGGGACTTGTGTGTTATGGATTCATTGATTAAATTTAAAGACTTCCGCTGATGTTTTATTCACTCCATATGGTATAAGAATATTTGTCCAATATCATGCTCCAAACTTTAAAATCTTAAAGGAATTAACATGCTAAAATTGAAACTATTTGGATAAGCCTTGTGGGATTCAGATAGGTCCTGGTTTGAACTTGTTTGGGTTTCACGATAGTAAGGGTCTATTAGGAGCAAATTTTGGAATATGGGTTTTGGGTCTTTACAAGTACATTGGGTACTCACAAGTAATCAGAGTGGTATAAAACCAATTAAAGTAAGTCAAACTCAATCCGATATCACAGTATCAAAAACAGACATATAATCTCATAGACAATCACATATCCCTACAGTTTGTGCAGCCACATGCACTATATCACAATATGTCTCTCAATATGAAACCATTATGAAACTAGTATACATGTCAAATCTCACAGTTATAAAACCAATCATATTTCCAAACACAAAACATGTTATTCCAAGTACCAAAACAATCCACCATCTAATTTTCTGAAAACATAAATCTCAATCATGCATTTTAAAACGAAAACAAAATAAAGTGAGAGGTCCCCACTCACCAGTACATAGCCATAAAATAACAATCAGAAAGCACAGAAGAGATTCAATCCACAATTCATAAAAATAACACAGGTCACACGTTTGCATAATATACAAACATATAATCACTAACTATACAACCAACATGCCAAACAAGAAAAAATTCATATTTCTAGAAAATACATAGAAATCTGAAATTAGGTATGACAAATCAAATTGTATTTTTATTAATATAGTATTATTTATAAAACTATATTTTATCATTTAAAAAAAAAATATATTTTTCAAGAAAATCTTTAAAAGTCTATACCTCACAAATGACAAGTCAAATCAGAAAACTGACGATACCATTGTGTTTAGAACATTGAAATTAGGTAACGAGGTTGAAATGGAAATTTTGGGGTTTTGGGCAGTGTATGGTCGGACGACGGTAGCTCGTGGGTGAAACCCTAATAGAGGACAAAGCTAGAAATGCAAATCTTTCACCAAACTCAACCAAAATTAACAATCCATACATCAAAACAAAGCTCATCATACCTAGAACATGATTCTAAGGTTGGATCAACAATACCTAGCCAAAGTGGGCTAGAAATCAGAGATTTTTCCAGCAAAAAATCCAGACTTTCACAAGCTTGAGGGAGGCATGTCCGGCAGCAGATCTGAGAACTTATTGTAGTCGTGAGTTGCGACAAGACAGTGAAGCTACTAGTGGTGGTGGTATGGTGAATGAGAGACAAATGGTAGATTTGAGATTTCCGGACTAGATAAAAGAAATGGGAGCTTGGGGAAGAATAAGAGAAGAGAGAGAAGAATAAGAGAAAAAAAAAGAAAGAAAGAGAAACAAAATTGTTTTTAATTTTAAAATAGAACCGACTACAAAATGATATCGATTTGGCATTTGCCAAAATAACGTTGTTTAAAATTAATAATATACTAATATTTTTTATTTAATTTGTAAATAACTAAATAAATCCTGAAAATATTTTTAAACTTTGAAAAAACCTAATAAATTGGATATAAGTCCAACAATATTGTAAAATCATAGTATCACACATATAGACAATCTATTATAAAAACAACAAGAAAGAAAATTATGAAATTATCCTAAAGAATAAAGCATGAGAAGCCCAGGGTTCACAGACTTCCTCTTGAATATTTTTCATACTAAAAATATGCTCCTTTAAAACCTTACTAGGTAAAACCTCATGAAAAAAATTCTATTGAAGAAAAAATAGTACATCATTCAAAATATATATGATTACATAATTATAATATTGCCTCATTAAAAATCTTATCAAAATAACTCGATGGAAAACAAACTTGGTGAAGGAAAAAAGCGTGTAGTACAGACTTTCTTAGCTTAAGTCATCTCTTCAGATCTTTCAAATGATATATTTCCATATTTTATATCAGTTTTTTAAATATTGATATAAACAGAGCTTTCATGTAGCCTTTCTTCAAATTAATTATACAAACAACATTATCTTTATATAATATCATTACAAATTCTTTATCGACTTGATAAATTGCATATTATTTGTTATGATATTAATCATAACTAAACTCGTTTATGAATTGCTTTATAACTTGCTTCAACAGTGAACAAATGACCAACTTACAGTTGAATTATACGTCTATATGACATAAATATTGTATTTACATTGTTAAGCAAATCACATTAGATAAATTTGAGTAACGCAAATGCATATTTATTGCTTTTCGAATATCTATAAAATATATTCAACTCTTTTCTTATATCTTATTAATAGATTTATAACAAACTCAATATATTGTTTAATATTGTTAGCAACGTATGTTAATGTACCAATCACCTTAAGAGTTGTATCTTATGAGTATCAGTATACTCCACAAATAGTCATTTATCCATATGAATCTCTATTGTATAATTTTGTTGATGAAAAAAAATTTCACCATTCAAATACTTTCAAAATTAATATATTAAAAATTCATAATCAATTCGTATATAGATGTGATCTATTGACATTATCATTCTATCAAACATAAATCTTAACTTTATTTTTCTCTAGATTTATATGATACCATAGTAAAAATTATTCTAACATATAAATATTTTTAATAAATAATCTTAGTACTTCTATCAAAATTCACTTCTTTAGTATCTAATGTAAATACCTAAATAAAATGGTCATTTTAATATCTGATTTTGCATAATCTACGACTTTCATAACTGTGTTTCAACAATATTTATATTTTCATAAAGACTAGCAATCATATAAAATTATGATCCAGATGTTTTATAAAAAATATATATACTATGATTACTTTAATCAATACAAGCTTCATTCAACTTGCTAAAACATAACTTTCCCAATAATTTGATTATTTCCTTTTACAATAATATATTGATCTTAGATTTTCATATATTAGATGTATTTAAAATATTTATTCACTATTAGACTTACCATATATTGTGACATTATTTGTCCACCACCATAATGAGATATTTTTCTAAAAAATAATTCTTTGCGTGAAATCTTGTGCAACAAGCTATTTTTCATCACTATAGGACTTACTTCATTTTCATACAACTATAGATTTAGATTTCACCAATTTCACACAAATTGATATATGGACCATAATTGACCTATTATATGTAAGTCTATTGTTGATATTTATTCCATCTCAGTTCTATCTTTTCTCATACTAACATATTTTATGGAGATCTCCTTATTTTTCTGAACCATTTCAGAAATTAATAAAGTTAGTGAAATTTTTTTTATTTTCTTTCAAACCATCATAAATAATTACTTCTTTTTTTTTCAAGAATTTATTATTGAAACCGATTGAAAATCTATGCTTTAAATATGTTCCAAAATCAAGTAGTTTTCTTTAAGAATATCATCTTATATTAGAACATCTCTTTGCTGAAATTTAATCTTTTTAAGGTCAGTAAATTTATCTGATAGTGATATATACTTTCATGAGTTAGCCTTTAAACTTTAGGTTCGTAATAAATAATACGGATCATAACAAACTATTGATAACTCTTTATAAGATTTATTTTCCATTAACTTTTCTTTTCTCCACCTCAATATTGGAACATTGTCTTATTCAAAGACATATGATAAATCTTGTCATCAATTAGATCTCCAAATACTCTTTTTAACTACTTGAATATTTTTGAAGATTTATATCCAATATATATTAATATCCTTTTATAAGAATCCATCTTTGTGCATTGTGGTGGATAATTTATATTATATATCATACATATAAAATTATTAAATAGGATTCACTTGCTTTCTAACCATAAATCAATTTTTTTTGTTAAGAGGATGTCAATAGTAAATTAGTGGCATGATGTGTATAAACATTATCATATATCAAATTCATTAGAATGAGTATATGATAATCCACAAATGTCCAAAATATGTATCTATTAGCAGTATTATTATCTATCATCTCAATCAGATGATCAAGATCAAAACAGTGACCAACGATTTAATTTTATAAATAGTCTTTACAAACGTCAATTTGCATTGTAACAATCATAAAAGTGACTATTTAATTGATGCATCAATCAAAATCAATTTTGAAATAGTCATTAGTTATATACTTGAATTAATACTAATAATATTAGGGCTTCATCCCAATTTCAGCTAGTAATGTCCTTTTGATTATAATAATTTTAACAACAACATAAAGAATCCATAAGATTGAATATTTTTTTGGTTTTTCAATAAATAATCATAAAATTTTTAAATTATTTATTTTCTCACATCAATCTAAAATCTCTGGTCAATCAGTAATGCTAAATTTTAAACTCATCAACTAATTGATGACTTACTATAAAATGAGATTTCACCATTCTAATACTTATATATTTAAATAAAAAATGAAACGAGTATTCCAAAATATACTTTCCTCATTATAATCATCCAGAATTTTATCCCTAAGGATAATATAATATATGCTCTTCCAGAACTTTCAATCAATTTCTTACTACCGCATTATATTTATATTAGTTTTTCAAATGTTCATATAAGAAAATATTTTTTATCTTTAAATATTATATATATTATGGTATTGTCTTCTAGATATTTATATATCTCTTATCTTGGACATATCTATATGAATATCCATTATCTTTATTAAATAAATAATATTAATAAAAATATAATAAAATATAAAATATGTACATAAGATAAATATAAAATAAAAATACTAATCATAATTTATCATAAATAATATATAAAGATAATATCATTATTTTGAGTTTTTTTTTTTTTGCTTTTTGGGTCAATAAATGCATTAGCCACATTTAAGATAGTAATTGTTTATATTTTTTTTTTGTTCTGTCAACCTTCAATTTTTCAAACATTTCATCATTTTCAACTTTTTAATATTAAAACATAATTTCACTGAATATATCAGTAGTATTACAAAATTTATTCATTTTTTTCTTCATCCATATCCATAATCATGACTACAAGAAATATCACATCTACCTCAGGGAATGGAACAAAGTCAGTAGGATGAGATAACATCTGTAACCATGAATATATTATACATACATTCATTTTAGGAGATATATCATAATAAGTATGAGGATTCGCTCCCGATAAATGGGACCCTCACTGCCATGTACTCTCAAATGATCTACTACATGGATGAATTGAAACAACACAAGGCTTATGTTAACTTTTCAACCCAAAATTCTTAAAATCGCATACAAATTTGAATCTTTATTTTAAATGGAGCATGGTACGACACATAATACACTTGGCATAAAACAATCGATGAAATACGCAAACACATACAGTGGAAGTCTTAAATCACATACAATAGGCCACGTGGCCCCAAACATACAACACACTGAGTCCAAACACACAAGCCCATATGGATCCACAAAAAATCCCAAGGTCTGCCTCTCATATCACAAACTGATATCTAAGTCATACATGCATATCTAATATCAATATCTGAAAATCAAGCTCACAACAGGTCTATAAAAAATGACATAGTCGGATCAAATCATGCATAAAACAAGTTTATGAAAATGATAAAATTATTAGGTGCTTCTGATCCTTGTGATAATGGCAATGATAAAATTACTACAATCTCTTGTGATTTTGGTTTGTTTAATATTTTTATGTATGCTTGTGGATTGTAGTAATTGTTCTTTAGTAATTTCAGATTATGTAGGGTTTTGGTTGCCCTAATTTGGATTGTACTACTGTGTATTGGACTGCGCATTGTATTGTGATTTGATTGAGGATACCCCGTGGTGTTCCTATGTGCATGTATATGTGTATATGTATGTATGCGTGTCTTGTTTGAAAACAGATAGGATCTTATTGTCGCTGGCCATGCGATGGAAGTGTTGTTGCTCCTAAGGTAGAGGAGAGGTGCTTACCGGAAGAAGAATTGTATAGTGATTGTGTTTCCCAGCAAGAGCTCATTGGATTCCCCGTATCTCATATTTGGCGAGATGCCTTGTATCTCGTGTTTGGCAGGATACCCTGTATCTTATGTTTGGCAGGATGCCCCGTATCTCGTGTTTGGCGGGATGCCCTGTATCTTGTGTTTGACACGATGACCTATATCTCATGTTTTCCCTATATCTCGTCTTTGGTAGAATGTAAAAAGACTTGTTGTAAGTTTATTTGTTGTTTTCTTTTGCAGCAAAGTCTTGAACAGTGCAAGCGGTAGGGGGTAATCGTTTGGTTTTTATAAATCATATAATATATTGAGCTGCCTATGTGCTTCTAGTTTCTATCTTTTGATTGTTGCCTATGAAGTTTTTTGTGCCCTCCCTGTTATTTTCATAAACTCGGCCTCTATGTTGTTGTTTTGGGCCTACTTAGTATATATTTATGAAATCTATATAAGTTATTCGGGAGATGTTTATTTAATTTTCCGCAAAGTTTATGATGTTGCGACTCTACTGAGATTTTTGTAACCTCATTCCTTTTTTTTTTCCTTTTTTTTAGGCTTAGGTTAGTGTTTCGCTGGCTGTATCGAACTGTGAGATAGAGGTTGCACGGCAGGACGATTGCATAGCACATTTGTTTTCTGGCTTTCTGTTTACTGTTCTTGTTTTCATATATTTCCATGAACAGATGCTTACGTTATTGAGTTTTTCCTTGGGACTTGTCTGTTACGTTTCCAATGTTTTCACGTTTAGTTGATTGAAAGGCTTCCGCTGATGTTTCATTTAACTCTGTTTTGTGCCAGAATTTTATGTAATAAAATCGCATGCTCCAACCTTAAAACCAATCAGATTAACTATTGAATTTAATCTTATTCGTATAACTAATCATTTGGAGCCTTGTGAGATTCAAATAGGACCTTGTAAGGGCTTATTCGGGTTTCACGGCGGTGAGGGACTAGTAGGTTTGGTTCGGGTTCTTATAATATCTTTCAATCTATCCAGGCCAGGGACATGACTAGAGTTTATCAATGGCACTCTAACCTTGTTATCTTTCAATTTATCTTATTATTGCATACCATAGACAAATCCATGTCAGTTCGGTGCTTAGCCGAATCCACTGATGATGTCGGGGTGCTAGATGAAGGTAGCTCCACCTAATCGATCCCCACACTGTAGGATCCTGATTCATAATTTAACTGACAATAAAATAAATAAAATCCATTCCAACCTTACTACCTCGTGGTTTGATGTCGCCATGCCATACTACAAGACCTGGAGAGCTCTCAAGGGTTGTATAGGTTACCCTATGCAGACTCGATGTATTCCACTTGCCGATGTCGATTCCCGAATGTGCCCTATGTATTTCATGCTTTTTAAATAATTTATAACAACATGGCACATTCATGCAATCCATACAATATCATGCTACATGATATATGCTATACGAGTTTTCCATGCTTCACATGGCATTTCACTAACACATGCACATAATTCATGTTAATTCGTTTCATATTATTCTTATTTTACTTCTCATGGAAATTATTAATATAATAGAAAGAAATTTCTGTTCACTCACAAGTTTTGTAGCCCTTGTAGCCGTAGATGACACTCCAAAACAATTACTCGAGACCCTACCATTGTAGGTGTCCATCTACACATAATATTTTTTCATTCTCAATAAACCATTCATATATCATAATAACACATAAAATAATGTGCCTAACTTCTTAAATTGATGCATTTCTACCTGATAATCGACTCGGGACACGACCGGGTGATTTTTCTATTTTTTCTTAACTTTTTAAATCTTGTTTGATTTAATTAACCCACCAAATCAAATCCAATTCATACAAACTTGATATTATTATAATATAAATTAAATCTAGTATTTTCTGTAATTTTTTAGAATTTTTTTGGAATTTTTTATAGTGTTCTACAATTTTTCCTGAATTTAATATATTTTCTAACTATTTTTCCAATTTACCAGAATTTATCAATTATCGATCAATAAGAACTCGCCTTGTGGCAGCATCTTATGCTGCCAGACCTACCCGAACCTTATTCTGAACCTATATGTGGCAGAACCAATAGCTGACAGCCCACTATCTGGAGCTGCAAGGATGTGACACGCGGCTGCATAGAAGTATGCCACGTCACACGAACCTTAAGCTCAGATCCAAGCCTGACCTACCATTCAAACTACTCATCATTCGAATATGCCTAAAATGGCATGTCATCAGAGGTCGTCTTCAATCTCAGGCTCACCGGAACTAGCAAATCAAAATTGGAAATCTGGTTGGTCATTACCCAATAACCTAAAATCCTATACAAACATTTATATCCCGTAAAAATCAAAACAAAATGAAGCTTAGCACACTCTGAATCTATCTATATAACATTCAATGAATTTTTACAAACAAAAATAGACGATTTGAGGATTTTAGTATCCCAATTTTTGAGTGGTTTTCTCACCTAATTCTGACCGTAAAATTGTCGGATTCCGCATGAAAATGACATGGATGCGTGAGGGAGAAACAAAGCTCTCAAGTGAAGAATAATGGCACGGAATGGTCTAGAACTGGCTAAAAGTAAAATAGGATTTTATCCTGTCACTCTCTTGGCACAGGGGGTGATCGGGAAAGAGAAAGGTGGCAGCAGGTTAAGTGGCAAAATGAAGTCACTTCTGTCGTGGCTAAAAACGACACTATTTTCACTAAAACAGCACTTAGGGCCCATGGGTTACAAAACGACGACCATCGCTACATTTTGACCAACTTTGGTTAAAACAACGGTGGTAAATGTCGTTTTGATTTTTTTTAATAAAATATTAGTTTATTTAATAATATCAAATATTAATATTATTTCTAAATTATATTAAATCTTAAAAATTTATAATAAATACAATATAATTCCGAAAAATACTCTGAAAAATTTTATAAATTCTTTGTAATTATTACTATTCATCATATCAATAATCATATTTTTTCCCATAAATATAAAATTTACTAAAAATAAAATATCTTATTGGATACCTTTGAAAATTCGTTACAATTCTAAATATGATTCCAAAAATTCAAAAAAAAATATATAGCATCAAACACATCCAATAGACGAATCTATGGTCTTATGATTCCATAATTAATAATACAACCCCTATTATTATTTTCCAAATCATAAACAGATAAATAAAATAAATTCTGAAAAATAATAATTT
Source organism: Passiflora organensis (assembly GCA_019739055.1). Lineage (NCBI taxonomy): Eukaryota > Viridiplantae > Streptophyta > Magnoliopsida > Malpighiales > Passifloraceae > Passiflora > Passiflora organensis. The sequence continues at coordinate 248,335 of JAEPBF010000077.1, read as the reverse complement.
TCCTCAAAATTTTCTAATTTACCCTATAAATCCAAAATTAATCCCGATCTATGGGCTAAGGCCCACTAACATTTTGGTCTCTAATTGGGCCTCCCTGTTCAAGCTGCTAGAAAATATCAGGTTCTAACATATACAAATACACATAGCCTGGTAAGTCATAGCAAATTTGGGCATAAACACATGAACCATCCATTTAACAATATAAGGAAGGTAACATTCCCCTCAGCTGAGATTCTATATACCCACCACACATTGGCCAAATGAAATCGTCATTTCCAAGTTGCACCTAGGAAAATACTTATAACATATCTTTATAAAAACTAAAATGCTTGAAATGATCTAGCAATCATCCTCACTATTAGTTTCCACAACCTCAAGACATGTTTCTCAATACCTCACAATACTCATAAATGCATGTCAAAAGTACTCACAGTGAGACCTCCTCCCTTTGAGTGCCTAGTTAGTGAGAACATTCTGTGAGAGAACTCAATTTTGACCAGTTTGATCTGAGAGAGTTGACCGTTGACTCGAGTGTCGATTTTAGGTCGGACATAGTCATAGAAAGCCTAGGTGTGTGTCTAGATGTCTAGCTAGTGTTTTGGGTTGAGTGTCGAGGTTTGAGTCAGTGGAATCGATTTGGGCCGGTTTCAGGTCCATTTTGAGTGACCGTGGGCCTTTGAGCCAATTAATCCATTTTAAACCCAATTATTATTTCTTGAACTCAATTAAATGTTTCAAACCTATTTTTGATGTTTTATGGTTAAAAACACTTTCGGGGGCCATTTGGGACTTATCGGGCCTTAAACCATTTTGTTTTGGGTTTTCCTAGGTTTTTGAGCCTGGAGTATAAAAGTGTCTGCCCAACTCAACACTTAGAAAATTTTCCAAGTGTTGGAAACCTAAAACCCCTGCCTATCTCTTCTCCCTTCCAAAGAACCAAATTTTCAACTTTGATTTTCCTGCAAAGAAACCTATTGAGCATTATTCCCAAACACTTCCTAACCTCTTGGGATCATTTTTCACTGATAGTTTTGGATTGAAGAGTTGCTTTTTCCTTCTTCTTTGTGTTAGGTCACATTTGGAAATTTCTTGGTAAGTGCCTAAATTTCTGATTTCCTTGGTAGATTGTTAGTTTCTTTAGGTTGCTTTTGATATTTCTAAGATATTATGATGGTTTGGATTGCCTGGAAACATCATTTGATTTATGAATGATTTATTGTTTATATCCACGTTTTCCATTCTATATTCTATTTTGATACCTGGAATTTGATTGCCTATCAATTCTATCTAGAAAGGAAGCTATGAAATTGACATTGAGATACCAAATTTTCTTTTTTGAAAGAAAAGAGATATACTATCCTTTTCTATTTATAGCTGAAAAAAAAAGAAAAAAAATTATATTTATTAAAATGAATAAAAATTTTGATAGAAAAAAAATGCGGAATTGAAAACGAATTGAAAAAAGTGTTCGATGACATTTTTGGTAAATATGTGATTTGTTGATTTTGCTGGAATTGTTGGATTTGGTTGAGTTTCTTGCTTTTGAATGATTGGGTGTGGATTGTAGAGGATGGTTGTAGATTGAAGAACCCAATTGTGTTTTTGGATAAATTGAGAGATTGTTGATGAGCAATAAGTGGCATATTTGAGGAGAGGATGGTTCATCCTCTTGGGTGAATTTCCAAGTTTGTAGGTTGATGAGCTGTAGTGTGAGTTGTGTGTTAGGTTGTGAGTTTTGGGGTCTTTAAGCTATTTCCAGTTTTTTTGTTTCCTTTCCGTTGTTTCAATTTCGTGCTTAGACTTGTGTTTGTATGCATTAGGTGGTGTTGGAGCTGTTGATAAGGGCAAGCGTATTGCCATTGAGTCGTCTGTGTGACAAGAATTGGGAGTTGACATTTCATTTGTTTAAACAGAAATGCTCTGTCTTTGTTAAATTAAAATATGAACAAATTCTTGGTGTTGAATAGAGGTTATACATGCATTGTGATTGATGATCATGCTAAGTTCAATGTGTGTTTACCATGTGATTTATACATCAACTGTTTTGAGTATTACCTGTGCATGTGTTGTATGTGTTTGATGCATTATTGGTTGGTGATCAATTGTACCTTTGTTTGGAGAGTGTGTTCTGGGATTTGAGACCTTGGTTGGTGGGTATATTGTGTGTCAGTATTGGGTGTATTGAGGGGTTCATTTTGGGCGAGATTGTACACCAAAAGTTAAGTGAAAACCCATAAGAAACTTTGAAAAATGACTAGTTTGAACACCTATCAAGAGCCCACTGACCGGTCAGTTCATGTAAAATTTTCTATCAAGAGCCTACTGACTGCTTGCTGGAGATACATGGACCTGTCGGTCTGAACAAAACTTCCTCGCAAAAGCCTGATTTCATCTGAGTGAAGCCCATAGATGAGCATAACCTTTTTTCATACACTTATGAGTGTTGTGAGACCTTGAGAAACATGCCTTGATGTTGTGGGAACCAATGGTGAGGATGCATACTTAATCATTACATGCATTTCAGTTTTTATAAGTGTATGATACAAGTATTTTCTTAAGTGTAACATGGAATTAACGGTTCGTTTGGCTAATGCGTGGTAGGTATATGGAATACTAGCAGAGGGGAATGTTGCCTTACCTATTGTTGTTGAATGGATAAAATTTGTGTTTATGCTCGAGTTTGCTATGACTTAGCGGGCCCCCTGATTTTTCTATGACTTAGTAGGCTATGTATACATGTATATGAATGGAATGGTTATTGACTGCGATAGTGTGTTTTCTCTACTCGATTTTGGATAACATTGGCAATGGAGAGATTATATGTCAGTTGTAAAATGTTAAATTAACTATCAGAGGGATCTCAATTACATATTAGTGGGGCTAACTCGAGGGTGGTTAGTGATTTGCCCTGTAAGGACCTAAACCCAACCCATTAGAAGTTTTACCTCTGTGAAACCCAAATACACCCTTCCTAGGACCTATCTGAATCTCACAAGGCTCAAGTCACACTAAATACCAATTTTAAGGTTTCATTCTTATGCTTTTAAAGGTTGGAACATGTAAATATTAAATATACAATCTGGCATATTACAGAGTGAATAAATTCATCAGCGAAAGTCTTTCTAAATGCAAATAATCAGAGGAATTATAACACAGAAGTCCCAAAAGGGTCTTAAAATATCACATATTTTCACATGCATATTTCGGAATTTATAGGGAAAGAATAGAAAACCAGAAGTCAGAAAGTAGTCCAATCAAGCAAGCATGAATAGGGAATTTGCGCAATCAAATCCAGCAAGGTAGATGTATATGAATGTGACGCAATATCATCCTATGGTGCAGCCTTAATCTCACATCCCAGTACCATTGGCTGAACATGTACCTAAGCCTGAAAAATGGGAAAAACAATAGAATGAGATTGCAAGAATCTCAGTTGGGTCATAGCATCATAAGATCTGCAGAACCGAAATCAAACATCTCCTAAACAATTGATAGATCACATAGGCTAGTCATAGGGTCAAATAAATAACCCATAAGCATAGATAGGTTGTTAAGGCTGAAAGTAACGTAAGAAAGGGAGTGGACATTCAAAACACTTTTGAACCAGAAGTTCATAGGAAGCCTATTCCATTGTTTGATTCCCAAAGAAAGAATTCATCCCCATGTACCTATGTTGTCCAAGACTTAGCTGCACAAAGGGTAAAATTTTAGCAAGAAAACTAATGAGCAAGTCTTTATATCTTGCCACACAAGGACAAGGCAACTAGCCACACAAGGAATAGACTTCTAGTCACACAAGGACTAGGCATCTAGCGTGCGCTTGTTGGGGATTGCCACCCATTCGACTCCGATACCAATAAGTACCTCTCCTCTCCTTAGGATCATCGGTCACTTACCTCGAATAGCCACCGGAAAGAGGATCTTGACACACAAGCATAATACAAGCACACAAGCAAGTACAAGCATATAGGAACATAGCAAGATATCCTCAATCATATCATAAGACAATCAGCAAGTCAATATCACATGGTATAGCCGAAAGAGGCATTCATTCCTCAATACATGGATTCACAATTACCTTAGGAATCCTGCAATCAATCCACAAGAATGCATACTAAGCCACAAGCATGCACATTCACAAAACGCAAGCTGAAATGAGAAAACAAGCAATAGGATATCTAGAGAAACCAATAAGGCATAGATCCTACCATCAACACTCTATCTGTAAGCATGCAAAGGCTATTACATAGCCAAAAAAAAAAAAAAACAAAAGGATCTCTGGAGAAACTGATGAGGTCTAGATCCTACAACCAACACTCAATCCGCAAGCATTCATAGGTTTAGCAATCAAATCAAAATTAGTAAACAAGTACGAGGATTTCTAGAGAAATCGATGAGGTATAGATCCTACCTCTCTTGTGTCTGAACAAGTAGCTAGTCCTTTGACTTTATCAATAGGAACAAAATTACCTAGACAAGCATAAGGCAAAGATAGCACAATACTAAGCACACATATTTAGAAAACCAAAGAATATCCTAATTGCTTACCAATTTCACTCACCAAACCTACCAAATACCACTAATTAGATACAGCTATAACCTCTTCCTGAATGGGTGATGTGATGGCCATGAACTCAACATGAATTAACCTGATTATTCACACCAATTCAATATAGAATTTTCAGCATATATAGGGAACATAGGTAGGGTTACCGATTTTTTCATATAGAAGGATACAAGGGATGATTTCATTATATTTTAATAAGAATATGTGCCAAACTCTCATACGCAAAAGAGGAACAAAAACTAAAATCATCAGATAGGTGAATCCAGGAAAATCAGTACCAATACCCTAGAAAAATCGGCAGCAGAATCAAAAGAAGAAAACCAACCTTTTGCTAATGAAACCAAGATATTTAAAGACAACACAGAAAAAGGGTTCCAATAAGCTATTAAACGTAAAAATATGATGAAGGGTTGAAGAAATCGCCTAGGGTTTGTAAACTATGAATGTCAGTAGCAATTGGAGGGAGAGAGGGTTTAATTTTGTGAATTAAAAGGGATTTTCTAGTGTGTGCAATAGGGTAGTCGGCTAGGGTATTTATAGGGTCTTTAGAGGATTAATTTTCCCTACTTTTAAGCCTAGATATTCTCAAATAATGATTAGGGATAGTTATGTATAAAATCTAGAAAAAAAATCTTCTGGACACTTTCAAAATAGGAAAGAAACCAAACAGGAAAGAAATAAAATATAAAGGAAACGAAATAAACAAAAATAGGAAAGAATCATCACAATCATTTCTGGCCATCACGATTCCATTTCTTCAAGGAAAAAATGGTCATTTTAGCTGCACTAGTACCTGGACTTCTATGACATTTATCTCGAAAGGATCAGGGTCGCACACGTACTAGTAGGTTTTTGAGGCATAGTAGCCCGTGTGACATTAATGAGTACTGTGAGATTATGAAACCTATTGGGATGTATCATTTGCTTTGTATTTTACAATTCATGCATTATGTTTCATTATTTACAAAATTTCTTGAGTGCATGATTAGAATATATGCTATAGTTATGTTTAAATCAACTGTTTTATAATCATGTTTTCCATATGCCTCTATTCTACTGGATATATTTATGACGTTGTAACACCCACTGAGATCTTTTAATCTCACCCCTTCTTGTTGATATTTTTAAGCCTAGTTCAAGTGCCTATAGCCGTCCTTCTTGAGGTCGAGTTCTCGGTGTTGGTTTTAGGGCTGGACTATTGCACTTGCACGCTATGGAGACTCGGCATATTTATGTTTTACCATCTTCATACTCTTGTGTTTTGCATGACCTGATCTGACTTTGTTGTTTGTTTTAGACCCATTGAGTTTGATGTTCAGCTACTGATTTTGGATATGCATGTATGAATTGAATTCCCGTTTATGTTATGAGATGTGTTCCTTGGGCACTTTTTGTGGATCTCTATAGGCTTGTGTGTATGGACTCAGTGTGTTGCATGTTTGGGGCTGTGTGGCCTGTTGTATGTGGTTTAAGATTTCTGTTGTATGTGTTTGCGTACTCTGTTGATTATTTATGCCAGGTGTATTATTTAATATGCCATGCTCCATTTGAGATAAAAATTCAAATTGGTATGCGTTTTTGGGTTATTTGTTTCAAAAAGTTAATGTGAGCCTTGTGTGGTCTTGATTGATCCATGTGTTGCGTCGATCGAGGCTACATGGTGTTGAGGGTCCCATTTCCCCAGAGTGGATCCTCACAAGGTTGGTAGTGGAGCATGGTTGTTTATGAGTGCATAGAGTGAAAAATTGTTTTGAAATAACATGTTTTACAAGTGCATCACACTCACTACACATGCATAGTCTAGTATAGAGTTGTTTAAAGGTATTGTTTGTCTCTAGGCTTATACCTATGACTATGAGTCTAGTTAGTAGGGATGGCCCGAGGTAGAGGTCATAGTACTTGCAAAGGAGGCCGAGTTCAAATCACAGAGCTACATGAGAAACCAGATGCTCAAGGGCCAACAGGGCTAGCAGCAGTTGTGGGTCAGCCACAGGGTGCACCAGAGGCACACCCAACTTAGGCAACACTAGTAGTACAGGATCAGCCTCTATTATAGGTATTGGCTGCCATTCAGACGATATTGGGTCAGATGTAGTAGATGATGTTACAAGTTGTAGCGGTTTACCAGCCGTAGATGCAAGCACTGCAGACACCAACTCAGCAATAGGATGCACTAGAGTGCGAGGTATAGGCTGTGCCAGAGGTGTAGCCAGTAGAGGTTCAGGGAGACAGACTACCGGTGTAGCTGTCCAAGTTACTCAAAAAGGCCAAACATTTGGGGTGCGAAAGTTTCTATGATACCAGCTATGTCATAGTGACAAAGAATTGGAAGACAATGTGATCTTGACTTCTCAGGACATGAGATTGATAGCTAAGGATAAGGTGACACTAGCTCTCAATCTGTTGGAGAGAGATGTAGCTAGTTGGTGGAACTTAGTGAGGCACCGATATGCAGGCCTACCGACATGGGAAGAATTTGAGAACAAACTTGATTGGAGGTACTACATTAAGTATTTCCAGCATCAAAAGAGGTCTGAGTTCTACCATCTCCGGTAGAGGAACAGGACAGTGTCTGAGTACGAGACAGAGTTACAAGCACTCTCTCATTTGTGCTCGAGGCGGACAGGACTAGTGCCAAGATGGTCAGAAGGTTTGAGTATGGGCTCAACTAGGATGTCCGAGGTACTCTAGGCACGAAGACGAGCAACAATTTTGAGGAGCTGGTCATAGACACAGTGAAAGCTGAAGAGCATTTATTGGGTTAACAAGGCCAGAAATAGAAGTGTCAGAACAGTTCGGCAAGCAAGGGTCCGATCAGATGCAGTTCCATGTTTGAGCAGAGGCTCAAGGGGAGGATAGCTGGTCCTTACCCTTCAATGTAGACCAAGTTACAGGGGACTACTTTAGTGACCACTCACTCATAGCCTGCTTGATCCTTTTAGAGCATGAGTAAGTTGTCTGGGCCACCTAGGTACAGGAACTGTAGATAGTTTCACCCATCTCCTTGCCCACAACCACCGAGGTGCTATTAGTGTTTCTAGTTTGGACACATGGCCAGAGAGTGTCCTGGGAGTAGAGCAGCTCAGCCAGGTGGTTCACAGTCAAAGATCCTACTAGTAGCTTAAAGGTCTAGAGTTATTCAAATGGGTTCACAAGGTATAGCCAGAGCACCATAGAGGTCATAGACACGCAGGCCTTCTGGTAGTCAGACTTCAGGTTAGTAGCAACAGCAAACACACCAACCAAGGCAATAGACATGCCTCTTCAATTTGGCTGATGCAGAAGTCTTCACTAATCTCGATGTCATGATAGATACAGTCTCTGTTTTCTCTTCATGTGATAGAGTTTTATTAGACCCTTGAGCGAATAAGTCATTTTTTGGTCCTAGAATAGCTAGGTTTGCAGATAGAGAGTTGTCCTCCCTAGAGGTTTGATCCCTTTAGGTGAGCAGTTGGTGTACAATAGAGTCTATTTGAGTTGTTTACTGAGGATGGATTCAGTTGAGCTGGAGGCTGATTTGATTCCTTTGGACATCAGAGAGTTAAATATGATTTTGGGTATGGACTGTTCGGCCAAATACAAAGCACGGATGGATTGTTTCACAAAGAGGGCTTGGTTTAGCATAGCAGATTGTACAAAGTTCTGTTTCAAGGGTGACAGACAGGTTATGCTGACTTGCATGATATCGTGGTTGAGTGCCAGGCATATGATCGACAAAGGTTGCAAGGCATTTTTAGCACATGTCAGAGATGTGACAGTTGAGTCTCTAGAGTTGAGTAGTGTACTAGTGGTGAGACAGCACCCAAATGTGTTCTTAGATGACATGATGGGCTTTCCACCAGAGCAAGAGGTCGAGTTTGAGATCGATTTGTTGTCGAGTACTGTACCCATTTCAATCTCACTATATTGGATGGCACCAGCAGAGTTGAAAGAATTGAAGACTCAACTTGAGGATTTGGTGGCTAGAGGATTTATCAGGCCCAGTGAAAGCCCATGGGGTGCACTAGTGGTATTTGTGAAGAAGAAAGATGACACCCTCTGATTGTGTATCAACTACAGGCAGCTGAATTGGGCAACAGTGAAGAACCAGCATCCATTGTCATGGATTGATGACATGTTTGATCAGCTTCAGAGTAGATCAGTGTTTTCAAAGATTGATCTGAGATTAGGTTACCATCAGTTGAGGTTCCTAGAGTCAGACATCTCGAAGACAGTGTTCCGGTTGCATTACAACCTCTATGAGTTTTTTGGTGTGCCGTTTGGGCTAACCAATGCACCAGCAGTGTTTATAGATCTCATGAACAGAGTATTTCAGGAGTACTTGGACTAGTTTATCATCGTCTTCATAGATGACATTTTAATCTATTCAAGATCGGAGGAGTAGTATATAGTGCATCTGAGGACGGCACTAGACATACTTAGAGCTCGGCAGTTATATGCAAAGTTTTCTAAGTGTGAGTTTTGGCTCACAGGTTACTTTTTTGGGCATCTGGTATCAGCTAGAGGTGTGCTAGTGGACCCCAAGAAGATAGAGGCAATAGTGTCGTGGGAGCAGCCATGCAGTGTCACAGAGATCCATATTTTTCTTAATTTGGTAAGTTACAATAGATGGTTTGTGGAGAACTTCTCGATATTGGCAGCCCTTTTGACGTGTTTGACACACAAGAGTATTCCTTTTGTGTGGACCAAGAAGTGTGAGTAGAGTTTTCAGGAGCTGAAGTCCAGGTTGGTGTCAGTTCCGGTCCTCACTTTTCCAGTCAGTGGAAAAGAGTATGTCATTTTCAGAGATGCTTCGAAGATGGGTTTAGGGTGTGAGCTGATGCAAGAAGGGAAGGTTGTGGCTTATGCATCCCAACAATTGAGGCCACATGAGGGCAACTACTGAACGCATGACTTGGAGTTGGCAGCAGTAGTGTTTATATTGAAGATTTGGAGGCATTACCTATATGGTGAGCTAATGCGTTGAGTAGGAAGACATCATCTTCCTTAGCCTATGTCCAAGCCGAGTACATGCCAATGCTGCTGTGTTTGAGGGCATCTAGAGTACAGCTTGACAGTGATGAGTCTGGAACATTAATTGCACAGTTGATTGTTAGACTGTCGTTGCTAAATGAGATTCGTGCCAAGCAGCTTGAGGATTTAGTGTTGGTCTAAGTGAGATAGCAGCTAGAGTAGTGCCATCAATACAGTGATTGAGTACTGGGTCAAAGATAATGACATTCTGATTTTTCGAGGCCAAGCGTACATTCCCGATGATGAGGGGTTGAGGTAGTTGATTTTGACCGAGGCGCACAGCTTGACATTTTCAATTCACCTCAGTAGTACCAAGATATACCGAGACTTGCGAGAGCAGTATTGGTGGTCTAGAATGAAGAGACGCATTGCAGAGTTTGTGGCTATGTGTTTATTGTGCCAGAGGTCAAAGCAGAGCATCAGTGACACGTAGGGTTACTACAGTCACTACGTATTCCGGAGTGGAAATGGGAACACATGACAATGGATTTTGTAAGGACCCAAACCCAACCTATTAGGACCCTTACTGCCGTGAAACCCAAACAAGCCCAATCTAGGACCTATCTGAATTTCACAAGGCTTAACCATCCTAAGTTCTGATTTTATTAAGTTTCTTTCTTATGCTTTTTAAGGTTTAGAGCATGATAATAATGGACAAATAATCTGGCAACATAGGGAGTGAATAAAAATATCAGTGAAAGTCTTTATAATTAATTATGGGAACCACAACACACAAGTCCCATAGGGATCTAAAAATCCAGCAAGTAATCCTCTTATAAATTCTGAAAATAAGTAACAACAAGAGGGATTCGATAAACCAGAAAGTAGAATAATCAAAGTTCATGTTAGTGATTATATGCGCAAGCAATCAGCAAGGAGATACGGGATGCGAATGTGATGCAATATCGTCCCACCATGCAGCTTTGATCTCACACACTGGTACCACTGACAGAAGATGTACCTAAACCTGAAAAATAGTAAAAACAATAGAGTGAGATTACAAGAATCTCAGTAGGGTCACAACATCATAAGATCTACCAAAATCTAAACAAACATCTCCCAAACAACATCAGATTCTTCTAAGCAACGAAAGAGGTATCAAACAATCATCCAAAAACACAAAAGTGGTAGAGTCGAAAGTTTTGGATTGAGGGTGGACAGGCAGGTATTTCATCATTTGATCTCATCAATAGAAAAGTCATCCTCTTCAACCTGTGTTATCGAAGGCTTAGCTTCACAAAGGTAAATGGTTAGCACACAATCTATTCAGCAAGCCTATTCATCTTGCTAGCATATAAGACAAGGCATCCAAGCCACACAATGAAAAGGGTATCCAAACCATACAAGCATAAGGACATCTTGGCAGCACACAATACAAGGTATCTAGCCATGCAAGGACTAGGCATCCAGCGTTCACATGCTGGGGATTGCCACCCATACGACTCTCATACCAGTAAGAACCTCTCCTCACCCAAGGAGCATCGACGCTTACCCCGAATGGCCATCGAAAAAGGATCCTGACACACAAACATGTACAAGCGCACACAAGCAAGTACAAGGCATAACATCACAATATGGCATTCTTAATCATACCATAACACAATCAGCAAGTCACATACATACAATAAAACTGAATTTGGCACTCACATCCTAACTTAAAGGTCTGAAAATTGCTTAAAGGATCATAGCTCAATCCACAACTCATGCATACAATAAACAAGTATGCACATACACAATAGCATGAACAATTACTGAATTCATCAATCAAACAACAAGTGTGTCTGGAGAAACTTATGAGGTATAGATCCTACCTTTCTTATCTTTGAACAAGTAGCTATCCCTTTACCTTTATTAATATAAGGACCAGAATTCGCTCCATTAGGACCCTTACTGTCATGAAACCCAAATAAACCCATCCTAGGAACTATCTAAATCTCACAAGACTTATGCCCCCTCTTAGAACCGATTTCAATTTGATTTATTAATTAAAATTTTTAAAGATTGGAGCATGATAATGGGCATTCATTCTGGCAATAAACGGAGTGATTAAAGATATCAGGGGAAGTCTTTATAATTCAACAAAGGTACCACAACACACAAGTCCCATAAAGATCTCAAAATCCAGCAAGTATACTCCCAATAAATTTCAGTAACAAGCAAACAAATGAGGGATTTAAAAATCCAGAAAGTTGTCCCATTGAACTTTATGTTATATGTGCAAGTAATCAAGGAAACAGGTATGCAAATAAGATGCAATATCACCCTGCCATGTAGCCTTGATCTCACACACTAGTACCATGAACAAAGGATGTACCTAAGCCTGAAAATTGGTGAAAACAACAAGGTGAGATTACAAGAATCTCAATAGGGTCACAACATCATAAGATTTGTAGAAATCTTAAACAAACATCTCCCGAACAACATCAGATCAGCCTACACAACTAAAACGTATCACGCATCCATTAATCAATCAAAGAGGAATAGAGCCGAAAGCTAAGTCTGAGGATGGACTACAAACACTTCTGAAAATCAGAAGTACATAGGAAGAAAAAATCATCACTCAATCTCAACAATTAAAAAGGCCATCCCCTTCCACCTGCACTGTCTAGGGCTTCGCTGCACAAAGGGTAAAGGTTAGCACATAAGCTAATCAGCAAGCCTATTCATTGCCACACAAAGACAAGGCATCCAAGCCACACAAGGACAATGGCGTCCAAGCCACACAAGCATAAGGGCATCCAAACCACACAAGGATAAGGGAATCCAAACTACATAAGGATAAAGGCATCTTGCCACACAAGGACAAGGCATCTAGCCACATAAGGACAAGGCATCTAGCCGCACAAGGATTAGGCATCCAGCGTGTACATGCTGGGGATTGCCACCCATACGTCTCCCATACCAGTAAGAACCTCTCCTATCCCAAGGAGCATCAGCGCTTATCTCGAATGGCCACCGGAACAGGATTCTTACACACAAACACATACAAGCACACATAAGCAAGTACAAGGCATAATACCACCATAAGGCATCCTCAGTTTTATCAGAACACAATCAGCATATTCATTTCACACAACACATCTAAAATTAGGCACACACAACCTATCTTAAGGGTTAGACAATGCCTAAAGGATCATATGTCAATCCGCAATTCGTGCATTCACCATACAAGGCATACATATACACTCATCATCAAGAACATGCACCAAAAATAACAAGCAACAACAAGAATCTTTGGAGAAACCGATGACGTATAGATCCTACCTCTCTTGTCTCAGAATAAGAATCTATTGCTTTGCCTTTATTTATGGGATCTGAACCACCTATATCATCATAAGGCAAAGACAAAACCATACTAAGCATACATACTCAATAATCAAGTAAACATCTTATTTCCTTACCAATTCCACTCACCAAACCTATCAAAAATCACTGATCAGATGTCTTAGGTGCCTCCCTCTTGGATGTGTGATGTGATAGCCAAGAACTCAATAAGAATCAACCTAATTAACCATATAAATTTCGGCACTAAGATAGAGTTCACAAGGGAAGTTGTGATTTCATGCATACAAGTTTTAGGGGTTGTGATTTCATATTAACAAGGAAGGATTAGGTGTTAATAATACATATAATTAAAACGAACAAGATCAGAAACCAATAGGTAAGTCAATTAATCAAAATCGGCAATAATAGGCAAAGGTATAGGTTATGCCGATTTCATGCATAAGGAAGATTCAGAGGATGAATTCATGATATTACAATATGAATAGATACCAAACAATCATATGAACAAAAGGAACAACAACAGAAACCAATTGAAGGAAGAATCACAGAATTTCGGCACAAACATCAAGAAAATTGGGATAAGGGATTTTGATAGGGAAGAATTGACCTTCTGATGGTCAAACCAAGATAGCTAGATAGAGGATGAAAAGAGCTTTCCAACAAGCTATTTTTTCAAGAAATCTGACAAAGGATGAAAGAATTCGGCTATAGAGAAGGCTTGGAAATTTCGGCAGCAAAGGGTAGGGTGTAGGGTTTAATCGCTTGATAATTTTGTGTACTTTTGGTGTAGGAACTAAATGTGGCTAATTATTTTTTATATAGGATATTTATGACATTAATTTTCCTACTTTAAAGGCTAGATATGGGGAGATAATCATTAGAATTAAATTCTGGAATTATTCCCTTAATTTTAGGAAATTGTCACCTAAGGTAAGATTGGACCATTAAGGAAATGAAATAAAAGAGAAATAAAATCAGAAATGAACACTAAACCTTCAATACTCTTTTTGGTCATCTCAGATCCATTTCTTCAGGAAAAAAATAGTTATTTTACCTGTACTGGCTTCTAGACTTCTTGAACTTCAAAAATCGAGGCTCACAATTAAGGGGATCCGAACCACCTATATAACCATAAGGAAAAGATAAAACCATACTAAGCATACACAATTTAGAAACTAAATATACAACCTAGTTCCTTACCAATTCCACTTACCAAATCTATCAGAAACTAGTGATAAGATACCACAAGAACCTCCCCCTTGGATGCGTGATGTGATAGCCAGAAACACAACTAGAATCAACCTGATTTACCATTCTAATTAACCATGTAAATTTTGGCACTAAAGTAAGGCAATAGGGAAAATTGCGATTTCATGCTTAAAGGATTTAGGGGTTACAATTCCATGATATTATGGAAGGACTAGGTGCCAAATACACATACAATTAAAAAAAACAAGATCAGAAACCAATAAACAAAGCAATTGGAAAAAATCAAAACAATAGGGCAAGGGTATAGGGCATGCCGATTTCTCTTATAAGGAAGATTCAAAGAATGAATTCATGATATTACAAAATGAATAGGTGTCAAATGATCATATGAACAAAAGAAACAACAATAGAAACCAACTGAAGGATTAATCAAAAGATTTCGGCTCTAAACTATTAGAAATTACGATAAGAAAAAGAACAAGGAAGATTTAACCTTCTGATGATGAAACTAAGATAACAACATAGAGGATGGAAAGAGGTTTCCAAGAAGCTATTATTCACAGAAATCTGATGAAGGATGAAAGCATTCGACTAGGATAGGTGTTTTGGAATTTTCAGCAGCAACAGTAGGGAAAGGGTTTATTGTGTGATGATTTTGGTTATGTGTGGCTGGTTACTCCTTTTATAGAGTGTAATGGGATTTAATTTTCCTAATTTTAAAAGTAGATATAAGGGATAATCATTAGGATTAAATTCTGGAATTATTCCTTAATTTTGGGAGATTATCATTTAAGATAGAAATGAACCAAGAAGGAAATGAAACAAAGGAGAAATGAATTGGGAAATGAGCATTAAACCTTCAGCACCATTTTCAGCTATCACACATCCATTTCTTCAGGGGAAAAATAGTTATTTCACCTGTACTGGATTCTGGACTTCTAAGACACCAAACATTGGGATCTCATAGATTTCGTTGTTGGTTTGCCGAGATCGTAGAGAGGCTACGATGCAGTGTGGGTAATAGTGGAAAAACTGACCAAGTCTGCACACTTTCTCCCCATCAGAGTGACAAATACATCGAAGAGGTTGGTGTCAAGATACATGGACGAGATTGTGAGATTTCATGAAGTCCTAGTATCCATTATATCCTATCGAGACATGAGGTTCACGTCTATAATTTGGGGTAAGTTACATAGTGCTTTGGGTATTAGATTGAATTTCAGTATAGCTTTCCACCCGTAGACAGATGGGCAGTCATAGAGAATAATTCAGATTTTAGAGGACATGCTTTATGCCTGTGCATTGGACAGACAGGCCACGTGAGACCGTTGCCTAACATTAGTTGAGTTTGCATACAGCAACAGCTTCCAGGTTTCCATTGGTATGGCACCATATGAGGCTTTGTATGGTAGGCACTACCGAACACCCTTATGTTGGTATAAGGTAGGCGAGAGGAAGTTGGACAATCCCAAGATGATTGAGCAGGCGACAAAGCAGTTGACTTTGATAAGATAGAAGCAGAGGACAGCTCAGGACAGACAGAAGAATTATGCTGATAACTGAAGACGAGATCTTAAATTCGAGGTTGGCTATATGGTATTTCTGAAGGTCGCATCTTGGAAAGGTGTGATTCAGTGTCAGCAATGTGGCAAGTTAGCATAGAGATACATCGGTCCGTACACCATCACCAAGAGGATTGTACCCATGGCATATTGACTTGATTTTCCACCAGAGTTGCAGAGAATCCATAATGTATTTTATGTCTCAGTGTTCGGGAAATACATTAAGGATCCTTATCACATTTTGGAGACACCACCATTGTAGATAGCCAATGATTTGTCATATTCAACTCAGCCAGTTGCTATTGTGGATAGTGAAATAGTTTAAACATCATAGTGTTCCAATGGTCAAAGTAGTTTGGTGTAGTGATAGGTATGAGGAAATGAAACCATTTCGGGGCCCATTCGGTGCTTATCGGGCCTTAAACCGTTTTGTTTTGGGTTTTCTGGGATTTTGTGCCCTAAGTATAAAAGAGCCAGCCCAACCCAACACTTAGAAAATTTTCTAAGTGTTGGAAGCCTGAAACCCGTGCCCCTCTCTTCCCCCTCTCACGCTAGCTCTTCTATTCCCCCTTCCAAAGAACCAAAATTTCTCCTTTGATTTTCCTGAAAAGAAACCTATTGAAAATTATTCCCAAACACTTTCCTAACCTCTTGTGATAGTTTTCCACTGATACTTCCGGATTGAAGAGTTATTTTTCCTCTGTTCTTGGTGTTAGGCACATATGGGGATTTCTTGGTAAGTGCATAAATTTCTAGTTTCCTTGGTCGATGATTAGTTTCTTCAGGTTGCTTTTGATGTTTCTAAGATAGTATGATGGTTTGGATAGCTTGGAAACATCATTTGATTCATGATTGATTGAATAGAGTTTTCGATGGCATTTTCGATAAATATGTGGTTTGTTGATTTTTCTGGAATTGGTGGATTTGGCTGAGTTCTTTGCTTGTGATTGATTGGGTGTGAATTGTAGAGAATGGTTGTGGTTGGAAGAACCCAAATGGGTTGTTGGTTAAGTTGTGAGATTATCGATGAGCCATGAGTGGCATGGTTGAGGATAGGATGGTTCATCCTTTTGGGTGAATTTCTGGGTTTGTAGGTTAATGAGTTGTAGTGTGAGTTGTGTGTTAGATGTGAGTTTTGGGTTCTTTAGGTTGTTTCCACTTTTATCGTTTCCTTTCCATTGTTTCAATTTTGTGCTTAGACTTGTTTTTGTCTGCATTAGGTGGTGTTGTAGATGTTGATAAGGACAACAGCATTGTCGTTGAGTCGTCTGCGCGACAAGAGGTTGGAGTTTATATTTTATTCGTTTAAACAAAAATGCTCTGTTTTTGTTAAATTAAAATATGATCAAATATTTAGTTTTGAATAGAGGTTATACATGCATTGTGATTGATGATCATGCTAGGTTCAATATGTGTTTCCCATGTGATTTATGCATCAAATAAACTGGTATTACTTATGCATCAACTATTTTTAGTACTACCTGTGCATGTGTTGTATGTGATTGATGCATTATTCGTTGGTGAGCAATTGTACCTTTTTTTTGGAGAGTGTATTCTAGGATTTGAAACCTTGGTTGGTGGGCATATTGTGTATCGATATTGGGTGTGATGAGAGGGTTCATTTTGGGAAAATTGTACACCAAAAATTGAGTGACAAATCATGAAAAACCCAGAAAAATGACTCGTTTGAACACCCTGCCGAGAGCCCACCAACCAGTTGTTGGAGATACACCGACTGGTCGGTTTATTGTCGAGAGCTCACTGACCAGTCGATTGATACCCACCGACCGGTCGATTCCTGTAAAGTTTTTTGCCAAGAGCCCACCGACCGGTCAATGGAGATACAAAGACCGGTCGTTCTGAACAAAACTTCCTAGAAAAACCTGATTTCGTTCGAAGTGAAGCCCAGAGATGAGTATAACCTTTTTTCATAAACTTATGACTGTTGTGAGGCCTTGAGAAACATGCCCTGATGTTGTGGGAAGACATGGTGAGGATGTATACTTGATCATTATTTGCATTTCAGTTTTTATAAGGGCACGATATAAGTATTTTCCTAAATGTAAGATAGAATTGAGGATTTCACTTGGTTAATGCATGGTAGGTATACAGAATCCTAGTAGAGGGAAATGTTACCTTACCTATTATTGTTGTATGGATGGATTTTGTGTTTATGCCCAAGTTTGATATGACTTAGCAGGCCGCCTGATTTTGCTATAGCTTAGCAAGCTATGTGTACATGTATATATATAAATGGAATGGTTATTGAGTGTGATAGTGTGTTTTCTCCCCTCGATTTTGGATAACATTAGCAGTAGGGAGATTGTATTGTAAAATATTTAATTAACTATGAGTGGACTATCAGTTACCTTTTAGCGGGGATGACTCGAGGGTGGTTTGTGATCCGCCCCTATAGATTTTTGGAACATAGTAGCCTAAATGACATTGATGAGTACTATGGGATTATGAAACCTATTGGAATGTACCATTTGCTTTGTGTTTTACAATTCATGCATTATGTTTCATTGTTTACGAAATTTCTTGAGTGTATGATTAGAATGCATGGATTATAATTATGTTTAAATCAACTATTTTATAATTGTGTTTTCTGTATGCTTCTATTCCACCGGATATAATTATAACGCTGTAACTCCTACTGAGGTCTTTTGATCTCACCCCATCATGTTGATCTTTTCAGGGCTAGTTCGAGTACTTGTAGCCGTTCGTCTTGAGGTCGAGTTCCCGGTGTTGATCTTAGGGCAGGACTATTGCACTTGCACGTTATGGAGACTCGGATATTTATGTTTTACCATCTTCATGCTCTTGTGTTTTGCATGACTTAATCCGACTTCATTGCTTGTTTTAGACCCATTGTGGGTTTGATATTCAGTTATTGATTTAGGATATACATGTATGAATTGAATTCCTGTTTATGTTATGAGATATGTGACTAGGGAACTTTTTGTGGATCCGTTTGGGCTTGGGTGTATGGACTCAACATATTGCATGTTTGGGGCCGTGTGGCCTATTGTATGTGGTTTAAGACTTCCACTGTATTTGTTTGTGTACTCTGTTGATTATTTATCCTGGGTGTATTATATAATGTGCCATGCTCCTTTTGAAATAAAAATTCAAACTGGTTTGCATTTTTGGATTATTGGTTTCAAAAAATTAATGTGATTTTTGTGTGGTCTTGATTGATCCACGTGTTGAGTCAATCGAGGCTACATGGCGATGAGGGTCCTATTTACCAGGAGCAGGTTCTCACACTCATTACTGGGTTTCACTCGGAAAGGAATTGGGTTTATTCAGGGAATTTAGCAAAGTCCAACTAGTCATTGGGCATTCAACGTTTGTTTACACATTGTCCAACCGTTCGGTCTTATATGGATGACCGGTCAGTGGGCAGTCCTACCGGTCGGTGGGCTCTCTGTAGGGGTGTGACTCTGGTTGATTTTTTGGATTTTTCACTTGTTTTTACTCAATCTTTAGTGCCACATCCTCACCAAACCTGAACACTCTCCCCACCCACATTTACTCAGCAACAAGCCCACCTCTCAAGGTCTTAAATCCAGGAACACACTCACACTCAAAGGTACATTGGTCACCAAGAATGCATCAATCACAATCAGTATATGCATGAATAATACCAAGAAAAATTGATGCAAAAATCAGATAGTAAGCACACAATGAACCTAGTATGATCATCATTCACAATGCATGTATAGCCTCTATTCAAAACCAAGCATTTAATTGCATTTTAATTCCATAAAACAAACTATTTTGGTTTAAATGAATGAAATGTAAACTCCCACCTATTGTCTCGCAAATGACTCAGCGGCAATACCTTTTCCCTTATCAATAGCTCCAACACTACCTAAGCACACAAACACACTACTAAGGATAAATCCAATGGAAATAAATGGAAATGACAAAGCTGAAAACAAGCCTATAGACCCCTTAACCACTCAACAAACTCACAACTCACACTAGCAACACATTAAACTCACAAACCCAGCAATTCTAACAAGAGGATGAGCCATCCTCTTCTCATATATGTCACTCAAGGCTCACAATTAATATCCAAGCTCACCCAGCAACACAATTGGGTCCCTCAACCCACAAACATCCTCCACAATACACAATCAATCAAACTCAAGCAAAGAAATCAACCAATTCCATCAAATTCCATCAAATTCCATCAACATCATAAGAATCATGAAATCACTAAACATGTCATCGAAAACTCTAATCATATACCCACAAATCAATTAATATTTCCAAGAAATCTAAAATCCATCACACTATCTTAGAAACATTAAAAGCAATCTAAAGAAACCAAAAATCAACAAAGAAAACAGAGATTGAAGGCACTTACCACCAAAATCCACAAAAGTTCCCTAACACCAAGAACAACAAGATTCCAGTTTCGTAATCCAAGACTACAACTGGAAATCAGTTAGAAGTGGTTAGGAATATTTAGCAATAATAACCAATTGTTTTCTTTGAAGGAAAATTCAAAGGAAGGATTTGGGTTCTTTGGGAGGGGAGAAGAGGAGAGCGGCATGAAAGGGGAAGAGCTTCAAGTTTCCATCACTTAGAAAAATTTCTAAGTGTTGGTTTGGGCTGGCCTTTAATACTCCGGGCCTAAAATCTCGAGAAAACCTAACACAAAACGTTTTAAGGCCCAATAAGTCCCAAATGAGTCACAAAAATATTTTAAACCATAAAACATCAAAGATATGCTTTGATTGTTTAATTGGGCTCAAGAAATGGAAAATGAGTTTGCAAAATAACAAACGACTCAAAACGGGCTTTTTGACCCAAAAGCCCTCGGTCATTCAAAACGGACCCGGAATCGGCCCAAATCGATTTTTATTTACTCAAACCTCGACACTTGACCTAAACCACTCGCTAAGACACCTAGATGCACACCTAGGCTTCCTATGACTGTTTCCACCCTACTGGTCAACTATTGGGTCAAATATTCAATTGCTCATGACTGACTAAAAATCAAACACTCTCACTATACGGTCATGCTGACTAGGCACTCAGAGGGATAAAGTCCCACAATAAGAATTAATTCTTTTTTTCCATCCTCATATATTATCGTAACCACAATTACAAAATAATATCGCATTCACTTCATGGAATGGACCATAACCATTAAGAGGATATTCTTAATATTTATTAATAACGTTTTTTTTTCATCCACTAGAATGGCTGATAACACTTACGAATATCAAAAAAAAATTTCAGCCAATATAAGGTTCAATATCAATTCTGAATATTTTTGTGAAATTATTTTCATATAGTTTATTTAAAGCATAAATATGGAGATTATTATTTTTATAATATATCAACATCAATGATATTTTTTCCATATAATTTCAAGTAAGAACTGATTTATAAAATCGTAAATTATATTTACTTATGAATTTAAAATCTAACAAATAATGATGCACATAATAACAATGAGTTTTTATATTTATCATATTCATTTGATACTTATATTCTTTTTTCAACAAATCTATAGGAATTTAATATAATATTATCAAATTTGTAATATTTATTATTATGAAACCATATAATATATTATACACATAATTTAATGTTTAACTTAATAATCAATAAATATAAACTCAAATTATTCTTGTATAAATTAAAAATATAATATTATATCTTTTAAATAATAAAGTATGTATAAATCTTAATATCAATCAAATATTTAGACAAAAAGAATTCTTTAACCAACTTGATCTTGTTAGAACATACTCTCACTAATAATCTTTGTAAAAATAAAATCTTCACCTAACTTGAATTTTTTTAGAGTTTTTCGTATTGATAACATGTTATAAAATATATAAACTGAATAGAGATAAGAATACTTTTAAAGAATAACAAGAAGAACCAGTGAGAAGAACAAAAGAGAAAATAAGAGAGAAAGATAGGAAAAATGATTTATACTCTTTTTTATGAATTGCATATGTTCAAGAACATAGAATATTACTTCATAGTTAAAGGTAACAATATAAGATATTATAAAGAGATATGCAATATAATAAATTTTATAGTTATAAAATATTTATTATATTAAAAATCGCCTAATAATACAATGAATTAGTCCTTCAATTACTCAATTTTTTATATTCATACATTATAATTGTTTCAAACTGTATATTCAAATAATTGGATGGAAGCATTGTACTGGACGTACCATAAATCAGGTTGCCGCTATGTGACAGTATTCGGTAAATTTGAACTTTTCAAAAGAATAATGCTTGTGTGAGGTAACAAACACGGTTATCTGAAGCATCACAACTCGATCAAAGGTCTTCTTTTTATATTTTTATATTATCCGTTAACTTTTTTTTAATTAATTTTCATATTCAATGGCGGACAAGGCATTTGGTTATTTGTAATTTTAAATAATTGAAAACTTCCATTGTTTGCCCGTTATATTCGGTGGCGAGACTCCTTATTTAGTAGAACGTGCATCATTTTTTATTTTTTTTTTAGGAAATATCGATATGTATATTAAGAATGAACAAGAATACATACAAGCTGAACAATGTATCATTGTACCAGCATAATGGACAAAATGAAACAAACAGATCCTATGATTGAATTATAGGATCTGTAACTTTCAAAACACCATGCACTGCATCTCCAATAAGGAAACCAAAGGTAAGACCGCCAAACTATCTATGCAATCTGCAAGAATATCAGTCTTCCCCCAGTAAATATCATTGTGCAGACAAAGCAATTATATGCCGAACTTGCGACCTACCTAAGTTCCAACACGCAACCATCATACCCTTGCCACTTCTTGTGTCTAGCGTCCACCATGATGCGAGCCATATCTATTAGTTGAGCCATAATGATCGGAAATCCCCTGTTGGAATTAATGTCAAACAATCTAGACAGCCAGGCTTCAAATTGAAATTTGTCCAGCAGAAGCCATGACGAATGCCAGTATAGAATAAGTCATCTGCGCTGCAACTGATACTGCGAAAAATGCGGTTGTTCCGTCCCAGCCATATGCTCCAAGTAACTGCAAACAATAGCACATACCACAAACCTTGCCAGCGGACAGGAACATGTAAACCTCCCCACTGCACAAATAATTCTGTCATACTTCGGGGCTGGACCCAGCATAAACCCCATTTATGAACTAAAATCGACCAACAAGTCCAAGCCACCCTGCAATCCAGCAAAATATGATTGGAATCGGTTTCTGCTAAACCACACGCATCACAGGCACCGGCTGAACCAGGGAGAATACCAAATTGAATAAGCTGATGTTTGGCATGTATCTTCTCTCTACACGCAAGCCACATAAAAGCTTGCCATTTGGGTGCACCTTGCTTCCTCCACACATTAGGGATGCGTGGCTCACCAGGTGGAATCAGATTCTCCTCCAGAGTCTTGTAACAGTTGCGCACTGAAAAAGGTTTCAGCTGATCTCCCCAGAGGAGTTCATCCTCCTGCGCTGGATTCGGTGCAAGACCTCTCAATAAGATGAGTAAGCGATCAGTTTCCTCCTCCTCCCACACAAACAATTGTCTTCTCCAGATCAATTGCCACTCCCATTCCTGTCCCACCAGTGCCCCAAACCGTAGAATCGAGCCCTCCTTCTCCATAGAAAGTGCATATAATCTGGGAAACAAATGCAATAATGGCTGATTGGTGCACCAGCTGTCTTGCCAAAACGCAATTAAACGTCCGCTGCCCATTTTCCAACGATGAAAGGCAGAAATACATTTGCTAGTTGGCAAAACCAACTTACTGCTTTGCACTATGCCACACCAAATAGCAGAACCTCCATTGCTGCGACACTCTAATCCAGCTGGGCTTAACCGTGGCCTATACTTGTGCGTGACCACCTGCTGCCACAACGAGCAAGTGTCCGTGGCAATTCTTGCACTCCATTTCGTAAGCAAGGCCTGATTCCTCAACATCAGATTTCCTAGTCCTGCGCTCCTTGGTCTTTCCCACGAATCACCACCGACCAGCATACTTTACACATACATCGGTTCTCTACCTTTCCAACCCACAAGAAGCGTCTCATCCATTTCTCCATTTCCAACCGTACACCCGATGGCATCTGAAAAAAAGTTAGATAATATATAGGTAGACTATTTAACACAGATTTAATCAGTGTCATCCGACCTCCCAACGATAACAAGGAGCCCTTCCACGCTGCAAGTTTACTTCTGAATCTTTCCATCACAGTAGTCCACGTACTCCTCCGACGCGGGTTCGCTCCAAGTGGCACCCCAAGATAAAGGAAAGGCAGATCCTGCAAGCGACAATGAATTCTGGATGCCAGGTTTAGAGCTTCCCCGCGGGGTACATGGATACCCACCAGCCTCGACTTAAAGAAATTAATCTTTAATCCAGATAATAATTCATAACATTGCAAGATCCTTTGAAGATTGATAAGTCCTTGCTGATCACCAGTGCTAAATAGGATAACATCATCTGTATACTGTAAATGTGTTAGATGCAAACCTCCATAGGAAAGACCCTGAAACAAATGACTTTCAGCTGCCTTGTAAGCAACCTGGACAGTGCCTCGGCTACCAGATTAAACAGCAAAGGTGAGAGAGGATCCCCCTGTCTCAACCCTCGCCCCATCGAGAATTCATTGGTTGGTGTGCCATTGATAAGCACTGAACACCGAGAGGAAGAGATGCAGTTCTGAATCCATTTCCTCCACAGCATGACGAATCCCATCTGGCTCATTACCTCAATAAGAAACGACCAATTAACCAAGTCATAGGCCTTCTGAAAGTCTAACTTCAAACACCATCCTCGCTGCTTGGTTTTCTTCATAATATGCAGAATTTCGTTGGCCACCATAATTGAATCCGCTATATATCTTCCTTCCATAAATCTAGTTTGAAGTGGGGAGATTAATCGATCCATCACTCGCTTCAGCCCTTGGACAATACCTTGGCAATAATCTTGTATAAACTACTGATAAGGCTAATCGGCCAGTACGAGCTAAAGTCCGCTGCTCCCGGTAGCTTGGGAATTAATGTAATGAAACTGGTATTTATTCCTCGAGGAAGTATACCACTGTAATGAAATTCCTGCACCATCTGAATGATATCGCCACCAATTACTGACCAAGCCTTCTTAATAAAATAGAAGTTGAAACCATCTGGTCCCGGTGCCTTGTGACTGCCACAATCCCAAACCGCTCCCTTTATCTCATCATCAAGAAAAGGAGCTTCCAGCTGCGCAGCCTCTATAGGAGATAGCCGAGGTAACACCAAACTGCCCAAGCCAAACGATCGTTGCCCAGCATCCTCAAAGAACCGCTGGAAGTACTCACTTGCTGCAGCCTTTATATCCTCCGGTTTGACCAACTCCGTGTCAAGAACCCGTATGAAGCCAATGAAATTTGATGAACGATGCAGCGTGGCACTAGCATGGAAGTATTTGGTATTTTTATCCCCACATTTAAGCCAATGTTGTCTAGACTTTTGTCTCCACATAAGCTCAATCTTGTGTTTGATTTCCCATTTTGTTGTCTGTAGAATGCGGTAGCTGCTGTCCGTCACCGCCCTGTCCGCCCCTCTGTTCTGATCCAGGGAGTCAATCTCATCCAGGATGGTTTTCAGCTTGACTTCTAATGCGCCGAAATGGTCTGTATGCCACACTTGTAATTTTTTCTTCAAGAACGATAGTTTCTTAACTACACAAAACTCACCAGGAAAATAGATCCCAGTCTCCCATCATAATGCTTCAACCGTGTGGAGAAAGTGGGGATCTTCCCACCACAGATCCCACGAACAAAATGGTCTATGTCCCCAGCTGAAAACATCCGCTTTCAAAATTAGCGGAACATGATCCGAAAATCCCTTATTCCCCGCATACAACCGATGACGACTAAAGTGTGCACACCAACTGGGAGAAGCTAACACTCTATCAATGCGGGACGCGCTACGGGAAGTAAACCAGGTAAATGTTTTACCAATGAGTGGCAAGTCAATCAACCCACTCCTAGTGATGAAGGTCTGTACACGTCTAGCTGCCAGAGTATTAAAACAAGTCCCAAGTCGCTCTTCAACAGTTAGAGATTTGTTAAAATCCCCTAAAATAACCCAAGGTAAACTGTCCTGAAACTTCCTCCGTTGCAACGCATCCCATAAAATTCGACGTGAAGTCACTACATTTGGGGCGTGTAATCCAACACAAACAAAATGAAATTCGCTAGCCCGTACACGTATCTCCAACAGCATCCAGTTCTCCGATTTTTCTACACCTAGAACTTCTAGCTTGGAATCATTCCACAAGCACACCATACCCCCAGCACTCCCCCTAGCATCGATAGTATCCCATTGAATGGACTGGCCGGACCATAACCTAGACGCCAACCTTTCTGAAAAGTTCTCCCTTTTAGTCTCACACACAAACAAGACACTCAATTGTTGCTGAGAGATAAGTGAGTTAATCTGAGACAACTTCAGCCTTCCACGACATCCTCTAACATTCCAAAATGCAAAATTAACCATTCAAAAATCTAATCCCTATATACAAGTACCAATATTACCTCAGGTATGGCAATGAGCTTGTCATTCCTTTTCTTCCTCCGTGATCTGGGCCTTTAGCTTCTTTTTGATTGCTGCTTTCGTAGTCTTTCGACTGAGTCCCAACTGATCCGCAATGTCCATGGTCTGCTGTATCTCTGCCTCCACCCTACACACTGTGTCCACCTGCTGCCGTGAACATCCATGTTCAGACATTCTTTCACCCGGTGCAGTCTGGACTACGAGGAATGAGGGATCTTCGACCAATGTGTGGACTTCTCCCATGGCTAGCTGACTGACTTTCTCCGAGGATAAGCTCCCAGTGGGTTTGATGTGCTTTAGCTTTTTGTGTTTGCCAATTCCACGATCTCCAGCCCTGCCTTTGGAATCCACCCGTGATGCTTTCTCACCTGCTTGTCTCATTTTAGTGAAAGCCATGACTTCAGAGGAGGAGCCAAGTCCAGAATCTTCAGCAAAGAATGTGCCTGGGACACCTTCCGAACATGTCTTACGAGAGACCTGGAGCTGGTCTTCTGCAAAAAATTCCCCAGGGGTATATACAGGGGCAGTGAAATGACTAAAAAACCCCTCACCACTTGTAGAATGACTGCTGTAGCCTTCCTCCTGTTGGGGTCTAATAACCGGTATAGGAACTAAGTTTGGAGACGTGTCACGTTGGATTGTAACTGGCTGATTAGGACCCACAACACCATCTGATGTTATACTAATTGGAACTGCTAACACCTTTTTCTGTACCATCTTGTCCAGCTGACAAACATCCTTTAGCCTTCCTGCGACAATACTGACCTTTTTACCAGCCATGCCATTGTGCCGTTCCTTTGTGTGTTGGGATTTGAAGGAAGCAAAAAGGCTGTTGCTCCCACCTAACATAGATCCCTTGTCACCTACCTCGGGCTCCACAATCTCTTTGGCTTTAACTTCCGCAAGCTGAACTGTGCACGCCATGCCATCTATCAGCAGCTTCATCCGTTTCTGAATCTCCATGGAGCTAGTTGTTGCAATTTGCAGAACTGCCACCTCAAGAGCTTTCCAAGTATCAGTAAGGGAATGAATCTGGACCAGTGAGCCGAGTGGGCTAACTAGTCTCCTGAAAGCATCTTCGAACCAGGCATTAAGAGGTAAACCAGTGACCTCTATCCAACACAACCTTCTGGGTGTAGTATCCTCCATACTCCATAGGTGAATGTCAAAAAACTTCTCATTCCAGAAACCAATGTTATTCAGAAGCTCATATCTCATCTTTTCAGCAGTCTCAAAGATGAGAAGTTTAGTTTGATAACCCATGTCAAGACATTCAATCTCATCTGGTAAGCCTAAAGTTGCAGAGCATGTATCACGAAGAATCCCAATAGCACATCTTTGTAAACGATCCCGAAGTTTCTGATCCGAGTCAATTTCCACTGGTACTTCCTCAGACACCTGCACCTGCTGCCTGGCTGTGACTTCTGCATAAGTACGTACATCTTTCTCTCGCAGAAGCTCACGATGCAGGGTTGTTGGCTGTTGAGGTGCCGGGGACACTTCCTTCACTCGCTCAGCAGTCCCATGCACTTCTTGCCTACTCTTTGTACCCACTGCATACCGGGCCACGTTGATTCTCACCCAAGCATATCCACCCAAGCGTGAGTGTAACCTTCTTTGTCGCACATCTTCCTGGACCCCGCATCTAATGAATTTAACGAATCCAAAGCGTAAACCCCTCTGTGATTTGCGCCCAGAAATGAAGACATCCACAATTGGTTCCACAGCAGCAATCGTTTTGAATAAATGTCATGAAGTCCAACCCTCAGGAATCCCTTCAATGAAATAGGAAATATATTTGTCCTCACGAAACACCTGGGTTGGAAGCCATTTGGGCTGGGCAGAACTGGAAGGGACAGTAGAGAGCAACGGTTTTTGAGGATTTGCTAAGGAAGGACCCCCAGTCCTGTCGTCAGCTCTTGTGGGTTGAGATGGTGGATTGGGGACTGTGTGTGGGTTGGTGTTTGAAAATGAGCTAGAGAGTGGAGGGAGGATTGGAGAAGTGAGAGAAACCATTTTTGAGTTCTGAGATTGTAGTTTTTTTTTTTGATGAATATCGATGTGTATTAAGAAAAGGAATATACAATCTGTACAAGATATCCAGAACATGTAAAATTGTCCAGAATGATCAAAATGAAATCGTATCCAGGACACTCAAAATGAAACTGCCTGATACTATAACTGATTTGTAGTATCCGGAAGTGTCACCTGGCAAAAGAACTACCTAGCCAGCACCAAAGCAAAGTCAGCTGTTGGTAAGACTGTCAAGCTATCAAAACTGACCTCCAGCAGATTGGTCTTAGCCCAATAGAACCCATGCCGCATGCCAGAATAAAACATCTCATCCGCCCTGCTCTCGCCCCCTCTGAAGACTCGGTTATTGCGGGCTAGCCAGATGCTCCAGGCACAAGAATACAATTGGGTATACCATAAGCCGCTATAACGAACAGGGATGTGAAAGCCGCCCCATTGTAGAAACAATTCACGCACTGATCGTGGTTGGATCCAGCGAAGACCCCAGTGCTTGAATACCATTGACCAACACTCCCATGCCATCCGACAATCTAAGAGAATGTGATTCGTGTCCTCTTCCCTATTGCCACAGGCCTCGCAAAGGATATCTGCCGATTGGAGGATGCCTATTCGCCTCAAATACCCCTTTGTCGGGAGCCGTCCCCAACATGCTAACCACATCAAAGCCTGCCATTTGGGTGCCCCCGGTTTACTCCAAACATTGGGGATCGATTGAGTGGAGACTTCAGCTGAAAGCGCTACCAGTGATCGATAGCAAGATTGGACTGTGAACCTCTCCCCCTGCGTTCCCCAGTGCACCATATCTTCCTCCTGCAGATTTGGCTCATAGGACTCCAAGAGGGACATCAATCTCTGGACTTCACCATCCTCCCACACAAACAGATTTCTTCGCCAAATAAAATTCCAGCGCCACACATTATTTTCCCACACCCCAAACTGAGAAACTGATCCCGTTTTCTGTATGGATAGTGCATACAACCTAGGGAAAGTTTCGCGCAAAGTCTCTGAACTGCACCAAACGTCATCTCACATCCATATACGATCTCCTCTTCCTAATCTCCAGCGGAAAAAGGAGGACAGGCACTGTCCATTGGATAGACCCAATCTGCTAGTCCGCAGAATACCAGTCCACATAACAGAACCATTACGACTACTACTCAGGATACCCTCTTTAAGCAGCCGAGGACTGTATTTCTGAGCAATGATTCGGCTCCATAGTGAGCAAGTGTCATTAGCTATCCAGCTACTCCATTTTGTGAGCAGCGCCTGGTTCTTCATCTTCAAACAATTCACACCTGCACCCCCCATCGCAACCGGCCTGACCACCGTTGCCCACTTCACTTTACATAAGCAACGCCTATCCATTGTGCCAGCCCACAAGAACCTCTTCATCCATTTCTCCAAGGCCCTACTCACTCCCCCCGGCATTTGAAAGAATGTCATGTAATAAACAGGAAGGCTATGGAGGACGGACTTGATTAGTGTGAGTCTACCAGCTAGCGAAAGTAAGGCCCCTTTCCAAGCAGCAAACTTCTGTTTGAATCGATTCATCACCGGCTCCCATGTACTGCGCCGCCTTGGATTGGCCCCTAAGGGTACCCCAAGATAGGTAAATGGTAAGGATTGTAGTCGACAATGAATTAATTCAGCTAATTCCTCCGCTGCAGAGATGTGAACATTGATGCCCACCAGCCCTGATTTGAAGAAATTAATTTTGAGACCAGAAAGGAGTTCAAAACACCTCAGGACACTCTGGATATTAAGGACACCCTGCTGATCACCATCACAGAAAAGTATGACGTCGTCCGCATACTGTAAGTGTGTGAGCTGTATAGTGCCGATGGAGATACTCTGGAATAATTGGCATTCCGCTGCCCGCCCCAGTAAACGCGACAATACCTCCGCTGCCAGATTGAAAAGCAAAGGAGACAGGGGATCTCCTTGCCGCTATCCCCGACCCAGATTAAATTCCATCGTAGGCGCGCCATTGAGAAGGACTGCACACCGTGCTGAAGATATGCATTCCTTAATCCAACGACACCAGCGAACTCCGAAGCCCATCTGCTCCAGGACCGCAGACATAAAGTGCCAATCGACTGAGTCATATGCCTTCTGAAAATCCAGTTTTAGGCACCAGCCCTGACTTCCCGACTTGCGCATGGAATGCAAGAGCTCATTGGCAATCATCACTGTGTCAGCGATAAATCTCCCTTCCAGGAATCTTGTCTGAAAAGGCGAAACAAGCTTGTCCATCACTGACTTGAGCCGGCGGGTCAATAGCTTTGCAATTATTTTGTATAGGCTGTTGATCAAACTGATGGGCCTATAGTCTCCCAACTCCACAGCGCCACTAAACTTGGGGATTAAGGTGAGGAAGCTATTGTTGATTCCTCTTGGTAAGACTCCACTGCGCTGGAATTCCTGGATCATAGTAATAATCTCTTCGCCAATTACAGACCATGCATTTTTTATGAAGAAAAAATTGAATCTATCCGGTCCCGGAGCCTTGTGACTGCCGCACTCCCAAACCGCCCTCTTAATCTCATCTGCAAGAAACGGTAGCTCTAACGCAGCTGCATCCGTTGTAGATAGCCGGGGAAGACTCAGCCCCAAAAAACCGAACCAGCTAACATCCTCTGTTGCAAAAGCTGTTTGAAAATGTTCGACTACCGCAGCCTTCATCTCATTCGGATTGCATACATCTCTGCCCTGTACATGAATAGCTCCTATAAAGTTGCGACAGCGTCGTAGAGTGGCACAGGTATGAAAAAACCGGCTGTTCTTGTCACCAAGTTTGAGCCACTGTTGGCGAGATTTCTGTCTCCATTGAGCCTCAAGTTGGCGTTTGATATCCCATTTCTGATCCTGCAAAACCGCATATCGCATTTGATCAGCTTGACTCCACCCGCTGCGCCCCTGATCCAGCAGATCTAATTCAACAAGGATCTTCTGCAACTGATGATCGCTGTGAGCGGAAGACTGTCGATGCCAACCCTGCAACTTCTTCTGTAAAAAAGCCATCTTCTTAATTACCTGGAAGCGCCCAGAGAAAGTGAGCCCTGCCTCCTTCCAAATCTCATCCACCTGTTGCAGAAAACTTTGATTTTCCCACCAGACATCCCACGAACGGAATGGGCGAAAGCCCCAAAACACCTGGTCCGCTTTCAGAATGAGAGGGACATGGTCTGAAAATCCTTTAGTCCCAGCATACAATCTATGTCGAGTGAATTGCAGACACCACTCTGGTGACACCAGGGCCCTGTCAATTCTAGACGCGCGAGAGGAGGTGAACCAAGTATATGCCTTGCCGATGAGTGGCATATCCAATAAACCATTCCGGAGGATGAAGGTCTGCAAGCAACGCGCTGCGCGTCTGTTAAAAGAACTACCTAGCCTCTCGTCCGATGTGAGTGATTCGTTAAAGTCACCCATAATTATCCATGGGTCCGAATCCGCCAATTTACGCTGCTGTAATTCTTCCCATAAAGCACAGCGCTCCTGCTCATGGTTTGGAGCATAAAGACCCACATACTTAAAACGAAAGCCAGAAGCTTTCACCTGCATATCCAATAGCAACCATCTCTCAAACATTTCTTTTCCCAAACAATGTACAGTTGCCTCCTCCCACAAGCAAATAAGACCACCTGATGTACCAATCGCATCAATGGCTGCCCACTGTACTGTTGCACTAGGCCACAATCTACGGATCATACTAGCAGGAAAGTTCTCCCACTTTGTTTCACATATTAGCAATATACTCAACTGTTCATTATCAACTAATAAGCGTAATTAAAATATCTTATCGAAATGGCTTCTCTCACCTCCCAAAATCTCCCAACCCTCTCTACCACCCGCCAACACACTCCTCTCAAACCGCCTGACCCCCCCTCCGGTCTTTCATCTCCTCATGCACCCACACTTGCGAGGGATATCCCACATCTCCCGAAGACTCGCTGCATAGGGTTGGGTCAGGAAGGACAGTCTCGCTCCAGATGGAACCCTGCCCAGACTTTTCATGAAGATCGTTATATCTCGTATTATATAGACAATATTCCAGAGGGATGGGGTTTGGCCAAACTGTTTCGTGAGATAGCCAGCATAGAACCAGTAGCCGATGTATATATACCAAATCGTCGCTCCAGCAAGGGAGTCAGGTTTGGCTTTGCTAAGTTTGTTCGTTGCGGGTCTCAAGAACAACATAGACATCGTAGACTGTCCTCGACTCTGGGTTCACATACTCGAATGACGGTCACAGTGGCGAAATATCCAGACAGGAGGGGGATTAAGGAAAACACAGAGGCGAAGCGTGGTCGAGACATAGCACAACCATCGCAGGAAACTCAGCTAGAGGCTTCCGAGACGGGCATGAAGGAGCGCGATGGTCGCTCATATGCTGCTGTCACCATAGGGAAGAGCCAACTACCAGCGGGAGAGGATACTATATCGATCCCTGTGAATCCTCAAGCAGTAGAAAAGCTTCAGAGGAGTGCGGTGGGTTTCTTGCGTTCAACCTGTATAGCAGAACCTCAAGGCACAAAGGAAGTGGAGTTTATCCCAATGGGCGGGGCACAACGGTTGATTATTTTCCCCACGACTGAGTGTTTCAAACGGGAACTGAATGAAAATTTTAACTTTTGGGCAGCTCTGTTTACGGATTTTCACCCTTGGAGTTCAGCAGATATTGGTGGTAGAAGAATATGCTGGGTGGAGGTTACGAGACTACCATTACATGCTTGGTCCGAGCTAGCCTTTTCCATGATTGTCCAGCAGTTTGGGTCATTGATTCAAATTCATCACAACACAGTCCACTGGGAATGCCTGGATAAGGCTAGGTTACAGAGTGTGACACATTCTAAGGCAGCTCTTCAGGATCCGGTATTGGTAATAGTAGAAGGAAAAAGCTTCAGAGTACACGTGCGGGAAGTCAGAGATGTGATCGAGGAAGGCTCCAACGTTGGCGTAAAAGTGTCCGTTGCAGATGGTCACACTAGCCGCCCTGAACCCGCGTCGTATCAACCATCAGTCAGCAGGGAAGTGAGGGCAGGAGGTCTGGAGGGTCATGTCCCACCTGTAGGAAGACATGTGGGCTGTATACAAGAGTTGATCAGGGGCCCTGTGGAAGTGGGAGAAGGAGACATTCATTCCCCAGCGTTGGGCCTGTCAAGGCCTGCTCAACATGGGCCGTTTTCCCAACCTATACAGATGAGACCTCACTCAGATGTCCAGGTGCTCAATGAGGGCCTTTCTAGTCCTAGCTCTAGCAGGGGGGGACACAGCACTCTCTCGGCACCAGACTTCATCTTGGTGCGCGAAGGAGGGTCTCCTGGGGGTCAGATACAAGCTATCAGGACTATGCAGTCTGATAGGTTTCCCACCGAGCCAGCCGTTGAAACACCTGCTCCTTCTTTGCTGCACGAGGAGACAACATTTTTTCGGATGCGGAAGGCTGGGCACAAGGCCACGAGATTTGGCTTTAAAGGATGGGCAGTCCATAGCAGGATGGAGAAGCAGAAGAAACTCAGACATCTCAAGCCTACAGGAAGTCTCTCGTCCGGAAGAGGTAGCTATGTGCTCAAAACCGGTGTCTCAACATTAGCAGAGGATCCATCATTCTTGGATGCGAGTTGTGGCCATACTGATGGCTCCTCTGATGTGGGAGGTCATACTGGTTCAGGATCGTCTCACTGTCTAATTGAGGAGGAGGCGTTGCGTGCATTGACAGTGGCCGACACTCTGGGCCTTAGTCGCAAACAGTCGAAGGAGGCTATCCGGATGAAAATGAAGGGGCGCATAGTGGAGGATAGAGCAGCGTGGCAGACTCATTGAGCTCCTCAGTAACCTTCAGGTATGGGTTTGGACATGGGTATTTTATTGCAATGATCAATCTGGCTCTATGGCCTTTCTAGATTGAAAAGCGGAGGTAATTGTTGTTCCTTCATCTTACCCCGACACCCTCTAATATTCCATAGAGCCAGATTGATCATTGCAATAAAATACCCATGTCCAAACCCATACCTGAAGGTTACTGAGGAGCTCAATGAGTCTGCCACGCTGCTCTATCCTCCACTATGCGCCCCTTCATTTTCATCCGGATAGCCTCCTTCGACTGTTTGCGACTAAGGCCCAGAGTGTCGGCCACTGTCAATGCACGCAACGCCTCCTCCTCAATTAGACAGTGAGACGATCCTGAACCAGTATGACCTCCCACATCAGAGGAGCCATCAGTATGGCCACAGCTCGCATCCAAGAATGATGGATCCTCTGCTAATGCTGAGACACCGGTTTTGAGCACATAGCTACCTCTTCCGGACGAGAGACTTCCTGTAGGCTTGAGATGTCTGAGTTTCTTCTGCTTCTCCATCCTGCTATGGACTGCCCATCCTTTAAAGCCAAATCTCGTGGCCTTGTGCCCAGCCTTCCGCATCCGAACAAATGTTGTCTCCTCGTGCAGCAAAGAAGGAGCAGGTGTTTCAACGGCTGGCTCGGTGGGAAACCTATCAGACTGCATAGTCCTGATAGCTTGTATCTGACCCCCAGGAGACCCTCCTTCGCGCACCAAGATGAAGTCTGGTGCCGAGAGAGTGCTGTGTCCCCCCTGCTAGAGCTAGGACTAGAAAGGCCCTCATTGAGCACCTGGACATCTGAGTGAGGTCTCATCTGTATAGGTTGGGAAAACGGCCCATGTTGAGCAGGCCTTGACAGGCCCAACGCTGGGGAATGAATGTCTCCTTCTCCCTCTTCCACAGGGCCCCTGATCAACGCTTGTATACAGCCCACATGTCTTCCTACAGGCGGGACATGACCCTCCAGACCTCCTGCCCTCACTTCCCTGCTGACTGATGGTTGATGCGACGCGGGTTCAGGGCGGCTAGTGTGACCATCTGCAACGGACACTTTTACGCCAACGTTGGAGCCTTCCTCGATCACATCTCTGACTTCCCGCACGTGTACTCTGAAGCTTTTTCCTTCTACTGTTACCAATACCGGATCCTGAAGAGCTGCCTTAGAATGTGTCACAATCTGTAACCTAGCCTTATCCAGGCATTCCCAGTGGACTGTGTTGTGATGAATTTGAATCAATGACCCAAACTGCTGGACAATCATGGAAAAGGCTAGCTCGGACCAAGCATGTAATGGTAGTCCCGTAACCTCCACCCAGCATATTCTTCTACCACTAATATCTGCTGAACTCCAAGGGTGAAAATCCGTAAACAGAGCTGCCCAAAAGTTAAAATTTTCATTCAGTTCCCGTTTGAAACACTCAGCCGTGGGGAAAATAATCAACCGTTGTGCCCCACCCATTGGGATAAACTCCACTTCCTTTGTGCCTTGAGGTTCTGCTATACAGGTTGAACGCAAGAAAACCACCGCACTCCTCTGAAGCTTCTCTACTGCTTGAGGATTCACAGGGATCGATATAGTTTCCTCTCCCGCTGGCAGTTGGCTCTTCCCGATGGTGACAGCAGCATATGAGCGCCCATCGCGCTCCTTCAAGACCGTCTCGGAAGCCTCTAGCTGAGTTTCCCGCGATGGTTGTGCTGTGTCTCGACCACGCTCTGCCTCTGTGTTTTTCTTGATCCCCCTCCTGTCTGGATATTTCGCCACTGTGACCGTCATTCGAGTATGTGAACCCAGAGTCGAGGACAGTCTACGATGTCTATGTTGTTCTTGAGACCCGCAACGAACAAACTGAGCAAAGCCAAACCTGACTCCCTTGCTGGAGCGACGATTTGGTATATATACATCGGCTACTGGTTCTATGCTGGCTATCTCACGAAACAGTTTGGCCAAACCCCAGCCCTCTGGAATATTGTCTATATAATACGAGATATAACGATCTTCATGGAAAGTCTGGGCAGGGTTCCATCTGGAGCGAGACTGTCCTTCCTGACCCAACCCTATGCGGCGAGTCTTCGGGAGATGTGGGATATCCCTCGCAAGTGTGGGTGCATGAGGAGATGAAAGACCGGAGGGGGGGTCAGGCGGTTTGAGAGGAGTGTGTTGGCGGGTGGTAGGGAGGGTTGGGAGATTTTGGGAGGTGAGAGAAGCCATTAGGTTTTTTGCTATGTCGTATGTTAAGACTTCTGAGATTGTAGTTTATCTTAAGGTACTCTCTATTTGGCCTCCTGATAGTTTTAGAACGTGCATCATTCTCTCTGTCTTTGTAACTCTAACATTTATATAGTTTTTTTTTTTCTGTAAGAGAGAAAATTGTATATAGCTTTGTTTTGAGATCGCTATACAAGCATATTAGATCTTCATCCATCTTCAATGTGGCATCATCTGGCTATGTCAGGATCAGAAAAAGATCAAGAACTGGAAGAACATCCACAGGATGGAGATGAAATCCCTTTGTTAATTCTGACCCAACAGATACCATGTATTAGAACTTCCAAAGGCAATCTCTGTCGGCCTTTTACTACTGCTTAAAAAAATGCAAGAGTTTCAATTGAGCCAAATACTCCACAAAAATATGTTATTTTATTTGAAAAGTAAATAATTATAAAAAAACATTGCTGTTCTCGGTGAATTACGAGATGGTTCTGTGAGGGATGATTTATGGTTCGGGATGGACAAAAAGGCACACATCAAAATCGCCTCTGTAATCCTTTCTTTTTTTTAATAAATAAATCCACCGATATCGTACCACATGGTCTTAAAAACATGCTTCAGAGATGGATTGCAATTCCAATATCAGGTTGCATTTAGCGCTGTTTTCAAAGGGTTACATTATATAATGTGTACTGAAATGTGAAAACTACAGAAAAGCTCTCTGGTAAATCACTAATCCGACTCCAATAATCTTCTTCATCCTCGTTGCCTCAACTGAGCATATCCTATGGAACAAAAGGTAGTAGCCATATCTATTTTCAGGTATAAGAAGGCTAAAGATGAGGACTGTAAGTAGAATCAACACCTTCGACCCTTTATC
Organism: Passiflora organensis; assembly: GCA_019739055.1. NCBI lineage: Eukaryota > Viridiplantae > Streptophyta > Magnoliopsida > Malpighiales > Passifloraceae > Passiflora > Passiflora organensis. The sequence continues at coordinate 211,150 of JAEPBF010000077.1, read as the reverse complement.
ATTTTCCTCCAAAACTGCGGTGGAAGAGCCTTTGAAGCTTATCCTGGCATAAATTTGATCTGTAAAAACATATATAAAATTAAAACCACAGTTCCACCGAGAGAAATTTTCTTAGTCTGAAGATTAGAATGCTTACCGCGGTTTATCCACTACTATCCTTCGCCGCAAATCCGTTGGCAGTTTTTTGATATATTCAATATCCAACTACCAAAGGATTATAGCGACTACTAACCCTGTTGACGGATGAGGTAAATCAACAGGGTCGAGCAATTTTCTGGTAAATCACTAATCCGATACCTCAAACTTTCCAACCCTAACAACCAGATCACTATCATCATCTTTCTCATCTCCCTTGGCTCCTGTCCCCATACGGTTGTTCGGGATTAGAGACTTGTTTTTTGGTTCCTGTCGGCGTCCTAAGAGGGTTTGATTGCTTTTGGTTCCTGTCGGCGTTCTAATAGGGTTTGATTGTCCTCTTTTTGAGATGTAGATTCACAAGGCTACAAGCAGTATATATAGGACGACAGCTAGGTTTAGGGTTAAGCACTCCAATAGCATATTTGACCAAATTAACCATATATGTTTACGATATCTGGAGTCTCAATGGCATCTCAATTGCCATAATTTTTTTTTTATGAATATCGAGTAATATTATAAGGAAAATCAGTACAAACACAGGTCAATAAAGCATTGTGCCCGTGTAAGGGACAAAGTGCAACCTGCAGATACCAACAATATAATCCGGTAACTGCTGCTTACACCAGCCTTGTATACTAGGCAGCTAATAACAGAATAAAATCTCCTGAAGGGATAACATCCAAGCTATCAAAACCCACCTCCAGGAGGTTGGTTTTTGCCCAATAAAATCCATGACGCATGCCATTAAAATACATATCAGCTGCAGTACTGTCTTCCCCACGAAAAATTTTATTGTTCCGTCCTAACCAAATACTCCAAGCGCAAGAGAATAACATCACATACCAGAGTCCTCTCCATCGGTATGGGATTGGGAAACCTTGCCATTGGACAAATAATTCCGTCATGGATTGTGGCTGCACCCAGGTAAGTCCCCAGTTTCGAAATAGCAAACACCAGCAAGCCCACGCCTTCCTGCAATTTAAGAGAATATGGTTGGAATCGCCTTCCTCACCTCCACAGGCATCACAGTATTGCTGCGAATCTGGAAGAATGCCTATCCTGATCAGGTGTCCTTTGGTTGACAATTTCTCTCTGCATGCCAACCACAAGAATGTCTGCCATTTGGGTGCACCCTGATGGCGCCAAACGTTGGGTATCGGCCGATCATTGGCCATTGGAACACTCGCCTCCAGCGATTGATAACAGACTTTGGCTGAAAAAGGGTCTAGTCGTTCACCCCACCTTAGGCTATCTTCCTCCGCTGGATTAGGTTGAAACCCAGCCAACCTCTCTAACAGACAACCGACTTCCTCTGCCTCCCACATGAATAATGCGCGTCGCCAGCTGAAGTGCCAATTCCAGACTGTACCGAGCCACTCCCCAAACTGCGTCACTGGTCCCTCCTTCAACATAGATACAGCATATAGTCTTGGAAATGCCAAGCGTAAGGGACCTGTATCACACCATACATCATGCCAAAATTCAATGGAACCACCATTACCCAGTTTCCAGCGGAATAGTGAGGATATGCAGCGCCCCGAAGGCAATAGCAATCTGCTGATCCTCACTATTCCAGTCCATAAGGCCGACACATTCCTAGTGGAACAGACTATCCCTTCCGATCTGAGGGAAGGGTTGTACTTCTGTTGGATGACCTTGCTCCACAAAGAACCAGAGTCGCTAGCAAGGCGATAGCTCCATTTCATGAGTAGAGCAGTATTGCGAAGCTTCAAACATCCCACGCCAGCACCCCCATTGTCCTTTGTGCGGATCACCGTTGCCCATGGCACTTTACACAAGCAACGTTTCTCTGCTGTTCCAGCCCACAGGAAACGCTTCGTCCACTTCTCCAGATCTTTTCGTACTCCCTCAGGTATCTGAAAGAATGACATGTAGTAAACGGGCAGACTGTTCAGCACCGCTTTAACCAAGGTGAGTCTGCCACCCAGGGAGAGCAGGGAGCCTTTCCACGAGGCTAACTTGGCTTTGAAGCGAGCCACTACCGAATCCCAGGTGCTACGTCGTCGTGGACTAGCTCCGAGGGGAAGGCCGAGATATGGAAATGGTAAGGTCTGTAATTGGCAATGGATAGAAGATGCCATCCGCTCTGCTTCTCGAGTTGGGACGTTGATTCCCACGAGTCCGGACTTGTAAAAATTGACTTTGAGTCCTGAAAGTAGTTCATAGCACCGCAGTAATGCTTGAAGATTGTGCAGTCCCTGTTGGTCACCAGTGCTGAATAATATCATGTCATCAGCGTATTGGAGGTGGGTCAGCTGAAATGTGCCAAAACTCAGGCCCTGGAATAAGTGACAATCTGCAGCCCGTCTCAACATACAGGACAGCACCTCCGCAGCTAGGTTGAAGAGAAGCGGTGACAACGGATCGCCCTGGCGCAGACCTCGTCCAAGTGAGAATTCCTCTGTAGGTGCCCCGTTAACCAAGACAGCACAACGCGCAGTGGAAAGGCATGCCTGCATCCATCTGCGCCATTGTACCCCAAAGCCCATCTTGTCCATCACATCCAATAAGAAAATCCAGTCTACGGAGTCGTAGGCCTTCTGGAAGTCCAGCTTCAAACACCAGCCACGACGATTGGATTTTTTCATAGAGTGGATGGCCTCATTGGCCACCATTACTGTGTCCGCAATGAGTCTTCCTTCCATAAACCCAGTCTGCCATGGGGAGATTAAGCTTTCCATAACTTGTTTGAGACGGGATGTCAGGAGCTTGGCAATAATCTTGTATAAGCCATTGAGGAGACTAATAGGCCGATAGTCTGAAAATTCAGTCGCTCCTTGTATCTTGGGTATCAAAGTCAGAAAGCTATTGTTGATGCCTCTTGGTAGAATCCCACTAGTATGAAATTCCTGAACCATCTTAACAATGTCCCCACCAATGACTGTCCACGCCTGTTGGATAAAATAGAAGTTAAAGCCATCCGGTCCAGGAGCTTTATGACTACCACAGTCCCATACTGCTCGCTTTATTTCATCCACTAAAAATGGTTGCTCCAAACCCCTAGCGATTTCTGTAGGCAACCGAGGCAAGATCAGACTTCCCAGACCATAACCCTGTGGACCCGGATCTGCAAAGAAATTTTGGAAATGCTGTACAGCTGCAGTTTTGATGTCGGAAGGTGTTGAGAAGGTTTCCCTCTAAAATCGGATCATTCCAATGTGGTTCCTGCAGTGCCTTATGGTGGCGCATGAGTGGAAGAATTTGCTATTCTTATCTCCGAGGCGGAGCCACTGCTGTCTGGATTTTTGACACCACATTGCTTCAATCTTCCTTTTAAGATCCCATTTTTGATTCTGCAATTCCTCATATCGCTCCACGTACATAAACCCCTGACTGCTTCTCTGCTGGTCGAATATATCCAATTGTGCTAGGATTTGTTGTAACTGATGTTCCAGTGAGCCAAAAGATTCTTGGTGCCAAGTCTGCAGCTGCTTCCTTAGAAAAGCCAATTTCCGTAACACACTGTAATCTCCTGGAAAAAACCGGCCTGCCTCCTGCCAACCCTCCTTCACTCTCTGTAAAAAACTTCTGTCCTCCCACCAGATGTCCCACGATTGAAACGGTTTTTTACACCAGAATGAGGAGTCTGATTTCAGAATGATTGGCACATGGTCTGAGAATCCTTTGGCTCCTGCATAGAGCGATGCTGACTGAAGTGAATGAGCCAATTGTGTGAGACAAAAGCCCTGTCTATCCTAGAAGCGCCATGAGAATTAAACCACGTATACGCCTTTCCATGGAGCGGCAGATCCACCAATCCATTCCTGTTGATAAAGTTGGTAAGGCGGGTGGCAGCTCTTTGACTGAAAGATCGCCCTGTGCGCTCTTCAGCTGTAATTGTTTCGTTGAAGCCTCCCATAATCATCCAAGGGATCTGATCCGAAGCTTTCCGACACTGCAACTCAATCCATAATGCGCGACGTTCATGGGCTGTGTTTGGTGCATGTAACCCCACGCATATGAATTGAAATCCGGTAGTACGGACAATCAACCGCAACAACACCCATCGATCAAATTTCTCAATGGCAGAAACCTGTAGCTGCGCATCATCCCACAAGCAAACTATCCCTCCAGCCCGCCCTTGTGCATCTATTGTTGTCCACTGTATATCCCTGCCTGCCCATAATCTACGTGCTATTCTAGTGGAAAATTGCTCCCTCTTCGTTTCACATAAAATCAACAAGCTAAGTCGTTCTCGACCAATCAATTGTTTTATCTGAACTTCCTTTAATCTACCACGACACCCTCGAATGTTCCATAGTGCGAAATTAATCATGATATGAATACAATCCCAAATCGTGACGGGTATACCTGGAAAGAATTACGGGGCGCAGTGACGCTCCAAGCCTTTCCATCTGCCACAATTCTTCCCATCAATTTTTGTCTGATTGCCTCCTTGGTTTGCTTGCAGCTGAGCCCCAAGGAGTCAGCAATATCCAGCGAACGCTGAATCCCATCCTCAATGAAGCATTGGCCCGAGCCATGACTTCGGGAGACAGGGGTCTCAGTATGATCAGCCGATTGGTCATGATTGGTGACAAGGAATGATGGGTCCTCGGCAATTTGTACCGAACCTTCCGTTCCCATATTGCTAGGCCGTCCTGACGAGAGACTGCCAGTGGGTTTGATGATTCGAAGCTTCTTCTGTCGACTTACTCTACGAGAAGATGAAAGACCCGGGTGTTTTCTCCTCAACACCTGTAAGCCTGCCTTCCTGACTCGAAGGCAATTAGTATCTGCTGGGGAAGGATCGGGAACTGGGAAGCCTTCCATGGATGCGGGGAGGTTTCTCGGTAGCAAAGTCTTTGGCGAGGGCTGTAACTGGTCTCCTGCCAATGATTTCGTGCGGACCAACAAGGATACAGGAGCAGAGCACGTGCTAAGGTTTTCTACACTGGATGGTGAAAGACGCAAATGACCCTCCTTAGCTGCTGGTATCTGTTGACCCGAACCCACGTGCATCCAATGACGCGATGAGTGTAGTTGGGAGTGCTCTGCTTGTCCCTGTTCAGCAAGTTTGAAACCTTCCTCCTCAGCACTTCCTTCTCCAACATACAGCATTAAATCCTTCTGACAAACATCCTTCTTAGCCGTCGGAAACATGCACTCCTTGCCCTTAGATGTCCTATCCCTACTGTCCCTTGATGGTGAAATGTGCATCTGGGCAGAACGGCTACTGCAATGGCCTGGTACTGTACGCTTTTCACCAACCCCAGAATGTTTCTGCTCAACGTTCGTTAGTTCCTCAATATTTACCAGGAAAATTTGACCATCTACATTCATCTGTAACTTCTCCTGGATATGATTTAATCCTGTAGTAGCCACTTGTAACTTAGCCGAATCCAGAGTTGTCCGAGCTGCTGTACTGGGGTGTACCTGTACCATCGTTCCAATTGTGGAAATGATCATCCTAAATACTTCTTCTGTCCATACTTGGATTGGTAAGCCAAGAACCTCCACCCAAACTATGCGTCGACAGCCCACATCTGTTGGCTTCCAAGGGTGGAGGTCGTAAAATCTCTCATTCCAAAAGCAGTTGTTGGAATTGAGTTCCCGCCTCATGATTTCTTCACTAGTGAAAACAAGTAATCTTTGTGTCCCTCCCATGTTTATACTTACTACGTCCCTAGTGAAAGACAACTCATCCAAGCTTTCATCCCGGAGGAAGCCAACTGCACTACGTCGTAACCATGTCAAGTTCTCTGCATTAGATGATATGGTTATTGTCCTGACATTAGAGTTGTCATGGGACCTCCCACCGACTACCTCCGCGTAGGTTCGGCTATCACATTCTTTGGGAGGCAAGCGTGTGAATCCCTTGGTAGGGTGCTGTGGTGGTGTAGTGGCCGAAGCTATACCATGGTTACTACGTGTGAGGGGGCGGCGCCCTGACTTGGCAGCATAATGGGCTTCGTTGAAACGCATACCAGTATGGCTACCGAGAGTCTCCATAAGCCTCCGCAATCTGTTGTGTTCTTGTGTACCACAACGCACGAACTTGAGGAATCCAAATCGTAAACCCTTGCTAGATTTACGCTTTGAAATGAACACATCAGCCACTGGTTCTATGGTAGCAATCTCCTTGAAGAGGATAGCAGTTGTCCATTCCTCTGGGATAGCTTCAACAAAATAAGATATGTATCTGTCTGTGCTGAGAGCCTTCACTGGATCCCAAGCAGGAGCAAACCGTCGATGGGTATCATTAGCTACTTGTGGAATCGAACAAGTGGTAACTGGATTTTTCCCAATACCCCGTAGAACATGGTGAGGTGTATGGGTTGACGAGCTGGGTTTGGGGTGGGTTGTAGAGAGAGGTGGGAGGTTTTGAGAAGTGAGAGACATATTTTTTTTATTATTATCAACCAATCCGATTATCTTTTAATGTTATATTTTTAATTTTTATCCAAAAAATTATTTTTTTAACAGTTAAAATTGATGAATTCGATTCCAATCCCATCAATTCTAACAAATCAACCGATACAAATTCGGATTGGATAATGATGAATGAGCTATTGAATACGAAATAATATAGAATTTTTTAGTAAGAATATATGTAGTTGAACCAAATGAGTCCTTTTTCTTACGAAATTAGTATGGCAGTAAAATAGTTTTGATCAAGATGTAGACAATTAGCTCACACTATCTATCCATAATGGTAAAATTTTGGAAGCTCAATAATTTTTCTTACAAATTTTTTAAATAATAAAAAATATTTTAATCTATAATTAAACTAATTTTTTTTAGTTAACTACTAAACCTTACTTTTTTTAGAGTCGGTACTATAAACTAATATAATAAAGTATATATTCACGGGGACAGTTTTCTGAGAACAAGTTAAGTTGAAACATAAGTAACAAAGAACAAAATGAGTTTAACGAGGTCTGTTCTTTTCATATATGTACTAGCAAACAGACACTACTTCTACTGGGGTCCACTAACGGAGTTGGCAGCCAATCAAATCGATGACCGGCAAATGTATTTCTTCTATCTTACCCGGATTCCAGCCAATTGTAGAGCTTGCTTGTCATATACAATTGGCGGCATTAGACGAAACACCCGCAGCTGTTTATATATATAAAAACCCAGCTGTTCTTTTGGACTCTCGAATAATTTCATAATAAACGTATGACATTAGCTAAAATTAATGTAATCTAGACAGGTTACTGGATGTCTATGTTACCGACCCTTTTATATTGTAAGTGTAAATAATAAATATTAAAATTTCTTGGGTGGATGTGAGAAAATAGTAATTATCCTTGATCCCCTCAATGATTGAAGAATAGTATTATTATATAAGGTTTGTTATCCTTGTTTGTAATCATACAGAATTTAAGTAATACAAATAGTTACCAATCTATTATTATATTCTTACTGGATTCTTAAATTTAGCATTCAGAATTTAACATATTTTCGAGAAATAATCTAAGTGTAGAGTTTTATTCTGTAAAACTCTGACCCCGTAAAATTTGTCCAGTAAAAAATCGTATAGGAGATCGTTCTTGGAGTCCAAAAGATGTTATTCTCATAAAGAATAATGTTAATTGCGCCAAAACACAGTGAATATCTACAATTGCTATTACAAAAATGATGATGTTATTGGATTGACTAACTTTTAACTCAAAACTTTGCCAGAATGTTTTTGCACAGACCGAAAGTCAATTACTGTAATAAATGGCACCTGGCTCAGATTTGATCTCTAATGTTCGAGATTTTAAGAATGATGTGAAATCTTTCTCAAATTGATCAATATAGGCTTTGTGTACACTCGGAGGGCTGGTTTTGGTCAAACAAATGTTCCCTTTATTCAATGCCTCTCCAGATTCAGTGATAAGTCCTTCAGGTACCTGATGGATAAGCGAAATTTTAGTTCCTCGAAAATATTTTTACTATATTAAAAGATATATATCGGATTAATTTCTTTATTTGTATGATAAACACTGAGGATGAGTCTAAAGAATTGAATTGCGTGCATATCCAGGTCTATTCACCTGGGAGAGATAGTCCAGACTATAAGAAGAATGGGCAAAGTGAAGTGAGTTTTCTGGAAAGAGTTTTCCACAGAAATCTCCGGACATTGCAGCTACGAAACAATGCTCAATTTTGACAAATTCGCCATTCCTGAGTTGGTCATATAAATTTGGCAGCAACGATTGAAAAACGGTGTTGAAATCATTTCCCGGAAGATCATTAAGGAAAAACTGTAGCGTAGGTGGATTCTGATTCAATTTACGACAAGTGGAGTTAACAGTTTCAATGATTTCCCGCAAAGGCAATAGAGTGTTGACGCCTGAAGAGCATCCCATTTTTTTTTAAGAGATATCGATATGTATATTAATAAGTAAGAATCATACATATAACCTGTACAATGGAGCATTGTACCAAAACAATGGCCAAAATGAAACAAACAGATCCTATGACTGAATTACAGGATCCATAACTTTCACAACACCAATGCACTGCATAACCATTAAGGAATCAAAGACAGAACCTCCAAACTGGCAATACAAGCAGTAAGATACGCCATCCCCAAAAGGAACCAGTGAGCAACTCAATCAGCTGGAAAACTAATATAAACCAACTAAAATCCACCGAGCTTGCTACTGTCATCAAACCTGTACCGAGACCAGAAACAACCAAAGCAAACATACTGGCAGCTTACCATTTCCCCTACCTTATACCTACAGAATCCGAAAAGCAAGAAAGTCTCCTGAAGGTAAAAAGGACAAGCAGTCAGGGCAGCCATTCTTCAGGTTATGCTTAGCCCAACAGAAGCCATGCCTAATGGCATTGTAGAACAATGTATCCACAGAGCTGGGCACTTGTTGAAAAATCCGTGCATTACGTCCTAACCATATACTCCATGTCAATGCAAAGAGTAACACATACCAAAGACCCATCCATCTGGCTGGAATTGAAAAACCACCCCACTGTAGGAATAGATCTGTCATACATCTTGGATGGACCCAACATAAGCCCCATTTGTGGAATAAAAGCGACCAACACTGCCACGCCAATCTGCAGTCGAGTAGGATGTGGTTTGAGTCTCCTTCCGGCAGGCCACATGCCGCACAATCACCATCAGAATCTGGTAATAAGCCAAGTCGAATGAGCTGCCCTTTAGCATTGAGTTTCTCCCTACATGCAAGCCACATGAATGCTTGCCATTTAGGGCAACCCGATCTTCTCCAAACATTTGGAATCGTTGGTTCACTGGACGTAACCGTAATGCCTTCCAAAGTATGGTAACAGTGGCTGACAGAGAATGGCCGCATCTGTTCACCCCACACTAACTCATCTTCCTGAAAGGAGGACGGCGCAAAGGCACTCAACAGATCCTCTAGTCTATGAACTTCCCCCTCCTCCCATACAAATAACCTTCTCCTCCATTTCAATCTCCACTCCCAAGTCTGGCCAATGAAACTGTGAGACCACGCCCTTTTCAAGTGCCGAGTCAGCGTGTTGGTGGGACCTGAGTGTCGTCCGAGGATGTATTTAAAGCCCATAGTGTGTTTAGATGTGTCGTGTGAGTGGTTTAGTGCGTTGGTTTAGGGTAGAGTCAGTGGAAAACCACCGAACTGATTTCTGGTCCGTGTTGAGAGACCGTGGGCCTTTTGGGCCGATTCTGATTTCTTTGAGCCCGTTACTATTCATCGAGCCCAAATATCTAATTGTGAGCCCATTTAATCAAACACAAGCCCAATTAAGCCATTTGACGTTTTAAAAAGATTTCCGAGCTTCACACGTATTTTATCGAGTTTCCGTTTGATCGTTGGGCTATTTCTTTGCAGGTTTGGGCCTGCAACTTAGCCCAATCATTTGGTTTAATTTTTCAGCCCAAACCTTAGCCTATAAATACCCAAGTTGAAGTCTGAAACCTCATTTCCTCCTTCCTCTTTCTCTCTCTTGTTGCTTATTCCCGATTTTCCTCTCCCTTCTCTCTACAAACCTACACAAATCTTTCCTTCACCAAAATTTTCACCAGAATTTGATAGGTTATTGTTACTCTATCACTTCCCCTTCTTTTCCATTGGTTCTCCACTTGTTAGGAGTCCTAGAAGGGTGTTTTCTGGGCAGGTTTTGCTTAAGGTCGAGTTTGGTGCTTTTGGAGGTAAATTGTGATTTCTGGTTCTTCAAGTTAAATTCTTGGTTGTTTGATGTTTCTGGTGTTGTTCTTAGCCTATCCTGATGTTCTGTTCTGGTTTAATGCTTTGTAGAGTTTGGTTTGAGATTCTGGAAATTGGTATGTGTGTGATCATTTTAGGGATTTGATGAATTGATTGTTGTTGACTGATTATTGTGCTTGAGGATTGTTGTTTGAGTTGAGTGGCTTGGAATGTGAGTTTCTTGCAGCAATCAAATGGAATTAAAACCATCAATGGGCTTTGCGCTACTTTTTAGCGGGGGTAGTCCGAAAGCAACCAATGTCTGCCCCGTTAGTTTTGGACGTATTAGCCCGATTGATTCTGATGAATGTGGATTTTAAAATGCATAAGATTTTGTCTGTATGGTCATTTATGCATTTCTGGAATTTATTGTGGTTATATGCATTATAGCGAGCATGGATGACTAAATGAATTTTCTGATCACGTATGTTTACTAAATTGATTTGGTTATGCCTCTATTCCCACGGCTACGTGCATGACGCTGTAACTTCCACTGAGATTTTATTATCTCACCCCCCTCTTTTCCCCTTTTCAGGGCTATTACGTGATCGTCTAGACGTTGTCGCAGAGGTTTTAATCAGTCTCGTATATTTCTGGAAAAATATTTTGTATTTTTCCGTAAGCTGGAAATACTCCAAATTAGTTCCGATTGATGCCCAATGTCGTGTAATTTTCGTATGATGCATCTGTGGTTTGAAATTTATGATTTTTAAGTGTGTTTACATGAAAGAACGTCCCTTGTTGGGACTGATTGATTGAGTATACGATTGTAATTTTTCTACATACGAACTATACACGTATTTTCTAGGAAAATTGTGGAATTGACGGACGCAGCTAATTGATCAATCAGGGTAAGTAATTGGAAGGATTCCCAGGTAAAGGGGAATGGTTACTTACTGTTGTGGAGGGTTACGGAGGAAATTGGTTGTGTGCCTAGCTGAGTGACGACTAGCAGGACACGTTGGACCCGAAGGGTCATTTACTGGTACAATGTTCTATGCATGCATGCTGAGTAATTGAATGTGATAGATGATTTGCTCCATTTAATTACAGATAACATTGATGGTAAGGGGTATTACTGAATATTATTATGTTTTTGGGATTGCGATTAAGAGGCATTGATGATGCCTAAGGTTGTTTTAGAGTGTTGTGAGTGTGTCTTTTCGGTGAGTGTGTGCTAAGGGTCCTTAGGTTGTATTTTGTTAATTTTTGTGCCCTGTTTTTCCCTTAGTTTATGTCTGTGATTTAATATCTGATAGGTGGTGGTTTGGCTCTCGACAAAGGCAAAGGTATCGCCGGAGAGTCTACGCGTCAAGAGGTGGGAGTTTACGTTTCATACGTGTATACGAAATGTTTGATTTCGATAAGCTAAAATGTGACTTACATGATTTGTTTTGAATAGAGGCTTGACTGGAAAATACGTTCTGAAATCATGCTAGAATCATACTCTTGTGTGCCATGATTTATGCATAAAACGTTACTTTAAAATGCTATGCACGTATGCTTGTCAATGCATTGGATGTTGGGCAATTGGTGATGTGTTTGTTGCTGGATTTTCATCCCAAGTGAGAGTGTTTTTATACAGACTTTGAATTTGATATGTAATCCATTCCTTCTTATGTTGGTTGAGGCTTTATTCTGAGTGGAATGTGGTGTTTTGTTGGTGTCAAACACAAGAGGATTTTCTGGAAAAATATTCTGGAAAAACTCAGTTTTGTTCAGTCTTTAAATTGGATATGTAATCCATTCAATTGTGTTGGTTGAGGATTCTTTCTGAGGGGAATTTGGTATTAGGTGAGTGTCAAACACAAAGGAAAGGTTCTGGAAAAATATTCTGGAAAAAAATCCAGGTTTTAATCAGTCTCGTATATTTCTGGAAAAATATTTTGTATTTTGCCGTAAGCTGGAAATACTCCAAATTAGTTCCGATTGATGCCCAATGTCGTGTGATTTTCGTATGATGCATCTGTGATTTGAAATTTATGATTTTTAAGTGTGTTTACATGAAAGAACGTCCCTTGTTGGGACTGATTGATTGAGTATACGATTGTAATTTTCCTACATACAAACTATACAAGTATTTTCTAGGAAAATTGTGGAATTGACGGACGCAGCTAATTGATCAATCAGGGTAAGTAATTGGAAGGATTCCCAGGTAAAGGGGAATGGTTACTTACTGTTGTGGTTTTTATGTGAGAGACGTGCTCCGCACCGTCCTCTCCCCATATCGGGTATTGTTATGCTCATAGGGTTCACAGTACACCCAGCCCACTGGTCTTTTGCACTGCTGCAGCATTGTGCTCACCCCTGGACTCGAACCCCCACCGTCCCACTTATGAGCTTTTTATTGTTTCTCAGAACACGCCTCTCACCAATTCAGCTGGTTTAGTCCCGGTGTCTTTCTATAGAGCTGGACTATGCATTCACACGTTTTGGAGACTCGGCATGCTTTGTAATTATTGTTTTATGAGCATACATGCTTGTGTTGGATTTTATTTTCTGAATTGCACTGCTGCAGCTGAATTGGTGAGAGACGTGTTCTGAGAACCAATAAAAAGCTCATAAGTGGGACGGTGGGGGTTCGAGTCCAGGGGTGAGCACAATGCTGCAGCAGTGCAAAAGACCAGTGGGCTGGGTGTACTGTGAACCCTATGAGCATAACAATACCCGATATGGGGAGAGGACGGTGCGGAGCACGTCTCTCACATAAAAGGCGCCTTTTATGTGAGAGACGTGCTCCGCACCGTCCTCTCCCCATATCAGGTATTGTTATGCTCATAGGGTTCACAGTACACCCAGCCCACTGGTCTTTTGCACTGCTGCAGCATTATGCTCACCCCTGGACTCGAACCCCCACCGTCCCACTTATGAGCTTTTTATTGTTTCTCAGAACACGCCTCTCACCAATTCAGCTGGTTTAGTCCCGGTGTCTTTCTATAGGGCTGGACTATGCATTCACACGTTTTGGAGACTCGGCATGCTTTGTAATTATTGTTTTATGAGCATACATGCTTGTGTTGGATTTCATTTTCTGAATTGCACTCGTTGTGGATTTATTTTCGGTTATGTTTATGATTATGCATGTATAATTCACATGACTGATTTATGAGTTGGTTTGAGTGCCATGGGCACGTGTTAGTCCATTTGGGTTTGTGAGTTATGGTTTCGCAGATTAAAGACTTCCGCTGATTTGTATATGACTCCATTAAATGTTTAAGCCGAGTTGAAATTGAAACGTGCTATGCTCCAATTTATTTTATAAAAATTCAAATTGATACGTAATTTTGGGTTTGTGATTTTTAAGATTAAATTAAACCTTGCGTGACTTCGATTGATTCACGTGTTGGGTCAATCGAGGCTACGCGGCGGTGAGGTTCCCATTTACCGGGAGCGGGTCCTCACAGAAACCCCTGAATTGAAGGATTGCTCCCTCTTTATCTAGCGAAAGATCATATAAACGTGGGAACAGCAACATTAAAGGGCGACTGCCACACCAACAATCACGCCAAAAAGCTATAGACGTACCTTGCCCCAGTCTCCACCGATGAAATTCTGAAAGGCACTGGCCGCTGGGAAAAGTAATCTTACTGGTCTGCACAATCCCACGCCAGATAGAAGATACATCGCTAACAGTACATTCTATGCCTGCCGAAGTGAGATGAGGGCTATATTTCTGCATAATCACCTGCTTCCATAGAGAACAAGTATCAGTGGCTAGTCTGACACACCATTTCGTAAGAAGGGCCTGATTTCTAAGCCGCAGACAACCCAGGCCGACTCCTCCCCTATCTTTTGCACGCACCACCGTAGACCAACTAACTTTGCACAAGCAACATGATTCAGTTTTCCCCGTCCATAAGAATCGTCTCATCCATTTTTCTAATGTCTTTCTAACACCTACCGGCATCTGAAAAAAGGTCATATAGTAGACCGGAAGGTTGTTCAGCACAGCTTTTATTAGAGTAATCCTGCCACCCAGCGATAACAATGATCCTTTCCACGAGGTAAGTTTGCCCTTGAATCTATCCATCACCGTTTGCCACGTACTTCGGCGATTGGGGTTTGCTCCAAGGGGAACACCTAGATACGTGAAGGGAAGCACCTGCTGCCGACAGTGCAACTTAGAGGCCAAGTCCGCTGCTTCAGCCGTAGAGAAAATAATACCAACTAGACCGGATTTATGAAAGTTGATTTTTAATCCTGACAGCAACTCAAAACATCGCAGCAACCTTTGCAGACGCATAACCTCTTGTGTATCACCCTGACTAAAGAGAATTATATCGTCGGCGTACTGCAAATGTGTAAGACTTAAACCGCCCATGGAGATACCCCTAACAACTTGACAATCAGCGGTTGTAATCAATATCCGAGACAAAACCTCAGCCGCAAGATTAAACAACAATGGAGAGAGCGGATCACCTTGTCTCAGACCAAGCTCCATCAAGAATTCCTCCGTGGATGCCCCATTAATGAGAATGGCGCACCGGGCAGATGATATACAACTGTGAATCCAATTCCGCCACCGGCTCCCGAAACCCATCAATTCCATAACATCAAGAAGAAATGCCCAATTCACCGAGTCATAGGCCTTCTGGAAATCTAACTTCAGACACCAACCCTTGCGATGGGACTTCTTCATACTATGGATAATCTCGTTAGCAACCATAATTGAATCAGAGATATGCCGGCCTTCCAAAAAACCAGTTTGGAAAGGTGAGATTAGCTGTTCCATCACCCGTTTAAGCCTCTTAGACAGAATCTTTGCAATGATTTTATATAGACCATTGATAAGGCTGATAGGTCTATAAGCATTAAAATCCGCAGCTCCTGATATCTTAGGGATGAGTGTGATAAAGCCATTGTTTATCCCCCGAGGAAGAATCCCGCTGGAACAAAATTCTATCACCATTGCAACGATATCCTTACCAACAACCGTCCAAGCTTGCTTAATAAAACAAAAATTAAACCCATCAGGTCCAGGAGCTTTGTGACTCCCATAGTCCCAAACTGCACTTTTGATCTCATCCTCATCAAACGGAGCTTGTAACTGATTGGCCGCTGTAGAAGATAAACATGGCAATGCCAGCTTACCCAACCCCAACCATCGATGTCCCTCATCCGTAAAGAAACTGCGAAAGTGATCAACTGCAGCCATTTGAATTTCCGCTGGAGTAGTAAGCAGCCTATTCTGGAACCGGATGGATCCAATGAAATTAGAGACACGCCTGAGCGTAGCACTCGCATGGAAAAACTTGCTGTTCTTATCCCCCAGCTTGAGCCATTGCTGTCTCGACCTTTGCCTCCACATTGCTTCTAACTTTTGTTTGAGAGCCCATTTCTGCTCTTGTAACTCCTGATACCGACCAGGCAACGTACACCCCCCTTCACCTTGACGCTGGTCCAATGAGTTGATCTCGGCTAAAACACTTTTCAGAATATTGTCCAGCGGCCCAAAATGAGTCTTGTGCCACCACTGTAATTTCCGCTTAAGGAACACAAATTTTTTAACTACACAGAAGTCACCAGGAAAATAACTTGCCGCCTCCCTCCACTTACTGTCCACCAACGGAAGGAACTGGGAATCTTCCCACCAAACATCCCATGTACGAAATGGCTGACATCCCCACCTGAAGGAATCAGCCTTAAATATTAAAGGAACATGATCAGAAAAACCCTTGTCCCCAGCGTATAATCTGTGGCGGTTGAATTGGGAACACCACTGTGGTGAGGCTAAGACTCTGTCTATGCGGGACGCACTACACGAATTAAACCATGTAAAATTTTTACCACTGAGAGGCATATCCACCAATCCGGTACTACTGATGAAGTGAGATAACTGGCTAGCTGCACCACTATTAAAATAAGTGCCAAGGCGTTCATTCGCTGTAAGTGACTCGTTGAAATCACCTACAATAATCCAAGGAAGGCTATCAACACCCTTCCGCTGTGCTAACTCCTCCCAAAGCATACGACGATCCGTCACAGTGTTTGGGGCATGTAGGCCAGCGCAAACAAAAGTAAAGTCTAAGGCCAAGACCCGCATCCTCAAACACATCCATCTTTCAAATTTTTCTACCTCCTGAACCTGCACTTTTAATTCATCCCACAAGCATACAATTCCCCCTGCACTCCCATTGGCCTCGATGGCTTCCCACTTGAATGTATGTTCAGGCCATAGACGGGCTGCTATGGCATCAGAAAAAATTGCCCGCTTCGTCTCACATAACCACATAATAGTTAACTGTTGTGAACTAATAAGAGCCCGTACCTGACTCTCCTTCATTTTCCCCCGGCATCCGCGGATATTTCAGAAAGCTAGATTAACCATGCAATTGGAACACACCAAATACCCTGCCACTGACACTACGTTAAGTGGCACAGTGGGCATTCCACTCCTTGCCTTCCTCTACAATCAGGGCCATCAGCTTCTGCCTGATCGCTGCTTTTGTGTTCAAGCGACTAAGGCCCAACTGATCAGCAATATCAAGGGTCTGCTGTACCTCTTTGTCAACTATACCCCCACACACAGCCGGATATACAACACCTCTTATGGTAGACGACCCATCCTCCAGTTCTGTTGGCTGGGCAGCAAGGAAAGATGGATCTTCAACTGGGAGAGAAGCTCCACCTCGATTGGATTGAGTATGATGCTCCGACGACAAGCTTCCATTGGGTTTAATATGTTTGAGCTTTTTATGCTTACCAGGACGCCTATCACCAGCCCTTCCTTTGGAACCCACTCGCGAGGCTTTTTCTCCTTCCTTCCTCATTTTAGTGAAAGCCATCACCTCTGGGGAGGATGGATCAACTGAATTATCCTCAGTCTGCTCACCTTGTTCACCAGCAGAAATGGCCTTGCGATGAAACCTATTCTGTTCCTCATGAGCCGACACCGCAAAGACAAGAGCTGGGGCAGATAGATGACTTTGTGGTCCACTGTCACTCGTAAAAAGACCTGTCCGCCCCTTCTGATGCTGAGTCAATGGATGACTCATCCCCTCATTATGCTGACTCATCGGGCCACTCATCCCTACCTGTGCCTTCTGAGCTGGAACAATAGGCTGAGCTGGTGGGGCAGCCAGCCCTTTACCTGCACGGGTACAGCTCCTACCAACCGTCACCTTCTGCCTCTGTACCCCTCTATCCTTCTGACCCATTCCTTTTGCTATGGCTGCTGAGGGACTGACCTGACTCTGAGCCATAGAGATATGCCTATCAGCTGATAGAGAGGTTTGAAGTGGAACAATAAAGTTGTTGCACCCACCTGACACTGACACCTTTTCATCCACCTCGGGCCCCTCACACACTGATTCTTTGACTTCACAAATCTGCACTGTGTACGGTTTGCCATCTATTACCAGCTTTACGGATTGTTGGATGGCCAGTAACTTGGGAGTGGCAATTTGCATGACTGCAGCAGCAAGCTTGGTCCAATTTACTGTGTGTGGGTGAATCTGTACCACCGAACCAACAGGACTAACAACCTTCCTGAATGCAGCTTCATACCAGGCATTGAGGGGTAAACCTTGCACTTCCACCCAACATAATCTTCTAGAAACAGCATCTTCCATCCGCCATGGGTGTAAATCATAAAATTTAGCATTCCAAAAAGCATGATTGAGACTGAGTTCCTGCTTCATATGTTCCGGAGATTCAAATAACAACAAATGCTGGTAAGAACCCATAACAAAACACTCAACCCCATCAGGAGGTCTAAACTGAACTTCAGAGAACTGTCATATAAGACCAACTGCACTGCGATGTAATCTATCCAAGATCCCCGGGTCTGAAGAAATCTCCAAGAGAGGTTCCTCGAAACCATTCTGCTGTTGGACCACAGTCACCTCTACATAAGAACGTCCATCTCTCTCCCGCAGAGGAACTTGGGGGTGGCTACCTGTCTTTGTTGCTCTTCCACATGTTCTGCGACTCGAGCTGAAGACCCAGGCTGACCTCGTCGCTCCACTCTGTCTACAGCATAACGTGCTACATTAATATGTAGCCAAGCCGCACCACCTAGTGTCTGGTTCAGTCTTCGTTGTCGAGCTTCTTCTTGTACTCCACATCTAACGAACTTGAGAAAACCAAAACGAGAACCCCTCTTGGAAAGACGACCCGAGATGAACACATCAACCACTGGTTCCACAGTAGCTATAGCTCGGAATAACTTGTTGGAAGTCCATTCAGCCGGAATACCTTCGATAAAATAAGATATATAACGATCCTGGCGGAACACCTGTGTAGGTGACCAGCTGGACTGAGCCTGTCCAACCTTGACTGCGGGGAGTGAACTATGTACATGGGGAGTTGTGGAAGGTAGCCTGGTCCGTCCCTCCACACGATCGGGTAAAGAAACTGGAGGAAAAGTAGGGATGGAGTCGAGGGGGTCTGAGGAAGGTTCTGCTGTTACATACTTACCTCGTGTGGACTTAACGAGTGGTTCGCGAGCTGTGTTAGTGTGTAGGGCGAAAGGCGGGGTAGAGGGTGGGGGGAGATTAGGAGAGGGGAGAGAAGCCATTGGTGCTGCTATTTTCTTCACTTGTTGAGACCCTCACATAATCTACTACACATCCAAAATGCTCGATGCAGTCCAAGTAGATGATAGGTGTTCCTGAAGAGCATCCCATGTCTACCATGCAGAAGCAATCTGGCAAGTTTTCATGACATAGCTCCGCTATTGCCTCTTCCGGGACGGGCTTGGTCATCAGGATCACTTGCTTCTGATGAATATCACAGTAAAGAACCAAAATAGTTTCTGATAGAGAAGATATAAATGCTTAAAATGTGAATGTGTGGATGTGTGCAATGAGAGAGAGAGAGAGTATGAGGACCCGAACCCGGTAATTGGGCTCCTAACCGTCGTACAGTCCCAATTGGCCCAACTCGTGGCCCAATCAAAACCACACAAGGCTTACCCTCAAACAAATTCAGAAATTTGTATAAAAACACATGTAAATATGAAACTTTTCACTTTCTAGAAAAAAGGAACGTGTATTTAAACAAACATCTCGACATCACAAAATCGGAGTACAATTATAAACAGCAGAAGTCTTAATCTCACACACAACAGGCCACACGGCCCCAAACATGTTTTTTCATAATAAGTCCAATCAACTCAAAACCCAAGAACAACAAAACATGCCCAAGGCATCATGCTCATCTCATATATCGTAAACTCAAAAGAATACATCAATATCCAATAACATGCATCAACCTAAACCCACTAAGGGGTCACAATGTAAATGTGCAAGCATGCAAACAAGTTAAGCAAGCATAACCAAACCCAAAATACAAAAGAGCGTGTCGAGTTTTCAAACATATCATATGCAGTAGTCCAGCCCTATGACAAACCAGAAACCTAGACCTAAAAAATAGACGGCTACACAGGCGCTCGACCTAGTCCTGAAAACAACAACAAGAGGGGGGTGAGATCTCGAGGACCTCAGTGAGAGTCACAGCATCATAAACAATTCTGGTGGAATAGAGGCATATACGAAAACCAATATAAATATTTTATAATAAAAATCACAGTAAGTCCATGATACTAATTGTGTAAACAATATCACATTTAAATATGATCAAATGCATATGCATGAGTTTGATAACATCAGCATGTATCTCAGGCCCATGCCCAATAAGTATATAAATCCCAAAATCTCATTTTCATGGGCTACTATACCCAAAAACTATCTGGGTGGACCTCTAAAACTGCTTCAGTGAT
Organism: Passiflora organensis; assembly: GCA_019739055.1. Taxonomy (NCBI): domain Eukaryota; kingdom Viridiplantae; phylum Streptophyta; class Magnoliopsida; order Malpighiales; family Passifloraceae; genus Passiflora; species Passiflora organensis. Next base: position 191,107 of record JAEPBF010000077.1, on the reverse strand, counting down.
AACCCCAGCCAAAGAGAAATCGGAAGCCCACTGGTGGTTAGTTAAATGCACATTTCCAAAATAATAATAAATCCCCTACCACCAGTGTTGTCCTCGGGAAAAGTGGAGAAAACAATTATCACACGATTCCCAACTCACATACAACTCAAAAAGCCAGAAGGCACATGTAGCCTATCCCATCACCTACTCCCACAAGGTATACATAACTCATCCATACTCCTAGGCAAGGGACTATCCTTCTATCTAAGGATACTCATCCACTTACCTTCGCATTGTCCAAGCGCAGTTCGTCAATTCCAAGTCATACCTAGAAATTATTTGTATACGTATTCTTGGCAAACATGTAAAACAAATCCCAAATCATGTTATAATTTAAATAAAGTGTAGTGCACTCAAAATCAACTCAAAGGCTCCCTAAGAGCCCCAACAACTCAAGAATTCAATAAAATTAAATATTCTCAAACGCATTTTAATCACATCACAAACATGCATATAGGTTCGAAATAAACATTTTATGCATCATAACTATGCTTCGCACATAATGAACCTAGCATGTCAAGTCATTCATCAATGCACATATTGCCTCCATTCAAAAACAAGCATTTACCAATTTTAATTAATAAAGAAAAATATTTTCATGTATGTAAATGAAACATAGTCTCCCACCTCTTGACGCGCCGATGACTCAACGACTAAGCCCTTGCCTTTATCGGTCGCCGAAGCACCACCTAAACAATCATGCACACAACCACACTAAGAACAAAGCCGAAAATAATAAACTCGAAAATGACCAGAATTAAAAATAACCTAAGAGACCCCTTAAACACTCACTCTAAGTCCCAAATCACTCAATACAACCTCTAGAAACTCAAACCACTCAATTCCTTAAGAAAAAACAACGAACCCCTTCACACACTCAATCGATCCTAAGCTCAAATTCCAATTACATACTCCGCAAACATCAAAATTGGTTTTTTAAATTGACAAACCTTCTCTACAACACACAACCAACCTAACTCAACCAATGGCATCAACCAATTTCATCCAATTCATCAAAACACAAAATTCCCGAATTTACCAAAATGCCATCGAATACTCAAAATGATCAATCATGGATCAAATGATGTTTTCGAGCAAACTAAGGTATCAGACTATAACAATGAACATCTAAGCATATGAAATCAACAACAAATCGGAAAAGGAAATGAAGAAATTAAACATAAACCACCAAAATGTGAAATTACAAAAATTACTCTAATTAAGGCAAAATAACCATAAATAAACATACTACCTGAATAAAAGAGGGGAGAGGGATTAGGTTAAGTTTTTGGAACAAAACTCACTCCTTAATTTGAAGAGAAAATGAAATTGGGAGGGGGTTTTGGGAGCTCTCGGCAAAGAGGGGGAAAATGGGGTCTTTTGCCTTTTTTGCACACTCACGTGCAGAAAAGGGGGAAAAAAGGGGGGCCAGGAGCATTTTTGAAAATATGTCCCTTTTGACTGTTGACTTTGACCTTTTTTTTTAATTCTCAAAATCTGAAAATAATTATAAAATAAGTCACATATGCCCCAAATGGGCCAAAATAAAATTTAAAAGCTTAAAATATAAAAATCAGGCTTTTAAAACGTATTTGGGCTCGAGAATCGAAATCGGGCCCACGAAAGGTAAGTCGGCCCAAAGACCTACGGCCACTCAAAACGGGCCTCCAAAAACTTATATGCGGGTCAAAAGAGTAAAATGTGGTATATCCTCTAGACTCAAGCCTCGAACAACACACCAAACGACTAATTAATCTAATGCACGTTAAAACTCCGAAACGACACATCGTGCAAATTATCGACACACCACCAACGACATGACGTTCTAGACATTCTAAACTTGACACTTAGGCTTTATGACTATGTCCAGGTCACTCGGTCAAAAGGTCAACTCTGACAATCACTTGGTCAAAGCACTCAATCCGACCAATCCGAAAAATCTGACTGAATACGAGTGCTGACTAGACTCTCAAAAGGACAGGGTCTCACAGAGAGACTTGAATTGACGAGTTTTTGTAGTAGCTGAACTCTCCTTCTCCTGTGATCATGTGAAGGACTTCTTGCACTTCCATTGCTACGGCTTGCTTGCCTTGAAGGAGAATTGAAACGCCTTGTCAAAGTGCAGAGGTATTTGGTCCTCCCAATAAACATATATAACGGGACTGATCCAAGACTTTTATTTGTTTTCAATTATTGTCTGTATCATTGTAGTGAGCTGCCTTTTAGATAAATTAAACATTGTGTTCAGATCACGTGGAAAAAGCGAATAGGAGCTACGATGTGATGTTTGTAATAAATGTGATTGGTATGATTGATCTTTGTAATTAATTCATATAAGCCAGTATATCGATTATTGCATGATAATTTTTGTATAAAATTTGAAACTTTGGCAGATAAAAAAATCCGAGATTCAATCACCTACGTTCCAACTATTAGAGTAACCATACCTAAAGATACAAAATAAGTGTACTCAAACCCTATAGGAAGAGTTGAGCCATCTATATCCTATCTCGAAATGCTCATGCAGACACCGAACGTGCAAGGACGCAATACTACAGCAATGCCAAGAAGAAAAATCATATCATTTCTTCGAGACTTAAACCACAGATATGGCATCCTCATTGGCCATTTTTTCACATGATAACACAAATGCTTAATCTAATGACCTAACATCTAATTATTGTGGAAAAGTTGGACATGACAGATTTACATGTCAGTGGCTTGACAATCAGTAGTCCGAGAATTTTAAGGGTTATCTATATTTGATTGATGGCAACTCTATATTAGTTAAAAAGGTTAGGGATGTGCATTTAAATTCTTAACTCAAATTCACAAATATTCTTCTCATACCCCAATTAATTGGCACGTGATTTCTATTCCTAAATTAACATGTGATAACAATAAAGTTGATGGAGTTTGATATCTTCTCCATGTAATAAAGTTGATGGAGTTTGGTTTCCTATATGTATTAAATGTGGCTCGTGCTCTACTTTTTGGATCACCATTACCCATCTCTTTTTTGGGAGACTACATTCTCACTATTGGTTACTGAAATAATACAAGGAAAAACACCATGCAGTCTTATTCGGGATCACTCCCTCCTATGATCACATGTAGTTTATGCCATGCACATCACCCAAATCACATTAAAAAATAAAAATTATAAACATTCTACCGAGTGTGTTTTTATTGGATACCACACACAATGCATGAAAGTGTTCGGTATGGAAAGTCAAACAGGATTTTATTTCACTCTTCGTTATCTTCCGTTAGAAGATAATTCCCTTATGCTCAAGTCCTACCATCTTTGACCGACATGTGAAGGTCTTTGAAGAAGACCATCCACATATTTTTTTCCACCTTAAGTGATTGCTGTGATATAGCACCGTCCACATTCATCCAAAGTAGTTGAAGATTGTCATGCATCTGTAACTCTCACGTTAAATATTCCATCCACTCAAGAAGATTCTCAAATATCCTCTTTTAATACTAGTCTAAGTATTGGGCCCAAACCCTCTCTCTCCAATCATCCACCCACTCATACGAATCCACTAAGACCCTCGTTAAATGCTATTCAAAGCATTGGGCCCACATCTTGTCTCTCTAATCTCCCACTTACGATAATCCACCAAAATCTCCACTTAATTCTCTTCAGAGCATTAATTCCGCTCTTTTTTTTATCAAAAAAAAACCAAACCCCAAGAAACTTTAGGCATGGAATCGACAAACCTGCTTAAATCAGGTATGAGTAGGAAGAGAGAGAAAGTCCATAATTAGCTAAGAAATCAACTCATCTAATCCCCTTGCCGATAAGTATGCTGGACAGAAACATGTAAGTCCCTGTGGACAGCCACCATAAGTTGTCGTAGTCCCTGTTGCTGTGATCTGCCCATTGATTATCGGTTTCAACCACCAAGTGTGAAATGTCTCCCAACAAATTTGCAAGGCCTGTCAAATAGCCATAAGTTCTGCAATGATAGCAGGATAAGCATTTAGGTTCGTAATAAACCCAAAACACCAGTCCCCCTTATAATTCCTTGCAATGCTGCCAGCTCCACCCTTCTCGTGTCTTGGCTTGAGAGCACTAATATTTTAGAAATTATGAAGCATATATATTATTCTTATGATCCATAAGAGCTTGGAGAAACAATTAATCACTTTTTGACCATAGACATAACAATATTATGATATATGCCTTTCCCTTCATCCAAGTGATATGAAGCCTTCAATGAAAATCGATGGAATAAATCATCCATCAATGCACTCTCAAATTGACTTGCTAGCAAAGGTTCTGTTATGGCTCTTATATAGTTTGAGACATACTTCCCTCTCGTCCATTTATCAAACACCAAGTTTTTATTACCATTCTCAATATTGGTATCCCAATCTATGTCGAATTGCCCAAATACGGCAATATTGAAGGACCCTTCTCTTTGAATCAATTGACGCAGAAGTTTTGGAGAAGGACAAAATACTGGGATATTGTAGGAGTCCAGTATTGATTCTTGCACTTTTCCCTGAATCAAATAGGTCCAGTATTGTTAATTATAGACAAGAGCATTAATCAAGCATTCTATTTCTCCAAAAAAGTTGTCACACGTCCTCAGAATGGAGGGATTCTCTGAAACATTGAATTCAGATTCGACAGATCTCGTTACAAAGTTAATATGAAAGGTTTTATTCTAAAAATTAAAGAGCTATCCACCCGGCAACAATAATTAATCTACTCACTCAAGAACCAATTATGGATGGATCTCATTAGTTTGAAATTTTAAAATATTCCATACCCAAGTCCATACCCAAGTCCAAGATTCAAACCTTAATCTGATGTCAGAATAGTTATATACTATCATTATCAGTAAAGAATTTATTTGAATGGCCTGGCCACCTCCTTGGTTACGGCTGCCGTAGTTTTTTTTCCATTCTAATATATCTCAATTTTTATAAAAAAAAAATAATTATACGGAACGAATTAATAAGAGATTCATACATTTAATTTGAGATGTTTGCATGCTTATAAATAATGCATTCGTACCTCATCCACCATATCCTTGAGACAAGCACCGACTAGCTGCCAAACTTCGCTTCCATATTCGCAATTAGGGTTCTTTTCATTGCTAACGAGGAAAGTCAGAACCATCCGTCCTCCAGATTTGATCTCTAATGCTCGAGATTTTAAGAATGATGTGAAATCTGTCTCAAATTGATCTATATATGCTTTGTGTACACTCGGAGGACTGGTTTTGGTCAAGCAAATATTCCCTTTATTCAATGCCTCTCCAGATTCAGTGACAAGTCCTTCAGGTACCTGATCGATAAGCCAAATTTTAGTTCCTCGAAAATATTTTTACTATATTAGGATTAATTTCTTTGTTTGTATGATAAACACTGAGGATGAGTCTAAAGAATTGAATTGCGTGCATATCCAGGTCTATTCACCTGGGAGAGATAGTGCAGACTATAAGAAGAATGGGCAAAGTGAAGTGAGTTTTCTGGAAAGAGTTTTCCACAGAAATCTTCAGGCATTGCAGCTACGAAACAATGCTCAATTTTGTCAAATTCGCCATTCCTGAGTTGGTCATATAAATTTGGCAGCAACGACTGAAAAACGGTATTGAAATCATTCCCCGGAAGATCATTAAGGAAAAACTGTAGCGTAGGTGGATTCTGATTCAATTTACGACAAGTGGAGTTAACAGTTTCAATGATTTCCCGCAAAGGCAATAGAGTGTTGGGGCCTGAAGAGCATCCCATGTCTACCATGCAGAAGCAATCTGGCAAGTTTTCACGACATAGCTCCGCTATTGCCTCTTCCAGGACGGGCTTGGTCATCAGTATCACTTGCTTCTGATGAATATCACAGTAAAGAACCAAATTAGTTTCTGATAGAGAATATATAAATGCTTAAAATGTGAATGTGTGGATGTGTGCAATGAGAGAGAGAGAGAGAGAGAGAGACTTGAAGTGACGAGTTTTTGTTGTAGCTGATCTCTCCTTCTCCTGTGTTCATGTGAAGGACTTGTTGCACTTCCATTGCTACGGCTTGCTTGCCTTGAAGGAGAATTGAAACACCTTGTCAAACTGCAGAGGTATGGGTAGTTTTAAGGTGCTCCGGGAGCATACATGAACAGTATGCTCCCGTGAGACATGAACAGTGCAGCACAGTGAAAATAATGTGTATTTACGTTTTTATCCTTTGATTAAAAAAACATTATTTTCACTGTGCTGCACTGTTCATGTCTCACGGGAGCATACTGTTCATGTATGCTCCCGGAGCACCTTAAAACTACCCCAGAGGTATTTGGTCCTCCCAATAAACATATATAAATGGACTGATCCAAGACTTTTATTTGTTTTCACTTATTGTCTGTCTTTTAGATAAATTAAACATTGTGTTCAGATCACGTGGAAAAAGCGAATAGGAGCTACGATGTGATGTTTGTAATAAATATGATTGGTATGATTGATCTTCTCATACCCCAATTTAATTGGCACTTGATTTCTATTCCTAAATTAACATGTGATAACAATAAGTTGATGGAGGTTGGTTTCCTATATGTATTAAATGTGGCTCGTGCCCTACTTTTTGGATCACCATTACCCATCTCTTTTTTGGGAGACTACATTCTCACTATTGGTTACTGAAATAATACAAGGATAAACACCATGCAGTCTTATTCGGGATCACTCCCTCCTATGATCACATGTAGTTTATGCCATGCCCATCACCCAAATCACATTAAAAATTAAAAACTATAAACATTCTACCGAGTGTGTTTTTATTGGTTACCAGGAGGATACAATGCAAGAAAGTGCTCGATATGGAAAGTGCACGATATGGAAAGTCAACAGGATTTTATTTCCCTCTTCGTTATCTTCTGTTAGAAGATAATTCCCTTATGCTCGAGTCCTGCCATCTTTGACCGACATGTGAAGGTCTTTGAAGAATACCATCCACATATTTTTTCCACCTTACGTGGATGCTGTGGCAGACCACCGTCCTCATCTAACTCTCACGTCAAATATTTCATCCACCCACTCATACGAATTTACCAAGACCCTCGTTAAATGCTATTCAAAGCATTGGGCCCACATCTTGTCTCTCTAATCTCCCACTTACCAAAATCTCCACTTAATTCTCTTCAGAGCATTAATTCCGCTCTTTTTTTTTTATCAAAAAAAACCGAACCCCAAGAAACTTTAGGCATGGAATCGACAAAACTGCTTAAATCAGTTATGAGTAGGAAGAGAGAGAAAGTCCATATTTAGCTAAGAAATCAACTCATCTAATCCCCTTGCCGATAAGTATGCTGGACAGAAACATGTCAGTCCCTGTGGACAGCCACCATAAGTTGTCGAAGTCCTTGTTGCTGTGATCTGCCCATTGATTATCGGTTTCAACCACCAAGTGTGAAATGTCTCCCAACAAATTTGCAAGGCCTGTCAAATAGCCATAAGTTCTGCAATGATAGCAGAAGAAGCATTAAGGTTCGTAATAAACCCAAAACACCAGTCCCTTTTATAATTCCTTGCAATGCTGCCAGCTCCACCCCTTCTCGTGTCTTGGCTTGAGAGCACCATCTCTGTTTCCCTTGCTGTGGTGGAGGATACCAGCTAATGAGACGTACCACCCTAGTTCCTGAGCAAGCTTGGATAGTTTCCAGCTTTGTTCATAAGAACGAACACAACTGAAAATTCTCTCAAGGTCTAGCCAGGCTTGTATCTTCTTTGTCACCAAAAAGAAGTTTATTTCATCTCCATCAAAGGAACCAGCATAATTTGTGGCTTGAGTTTAGGAAACTTGATATGTATGTCTAGTTATGATAGGAAACGAAAACTGGACCCCTATATTTTGCAATTTAAGATATCGATCTGCATTATTTAATGAACATTATAATTTGTGGAGACTAAGTCCCCAATTGGTAACCAATATAGTGTTAGGTACAATAGTCTATTATATAATATTTCCTTAATTTTAAGATCTGGGTTTGATCTATGAAAACAAGTGTGGAGTCATGTGAGAGGTTTCGTCTACAACAAAAATCCTCTCCGACGCAAATGAGTGTTGATGCAGAGGAGATGAGACTTTGATGAAAAATCTCATGCTTTATTAGATGTTCTTCATCAGGATAGATCTTGTGTTCTACGATAAGGATCTAGTTGTCAAACACTAGCAAGCTCCGGACAGTGGTGGACTCAGCTTGCGGTCCCCATAGAGTAGATCGGGGTAGGTGATAAAGGTTAACAAATAGAAAGTAAATGAAATTCCTCTATTCCTCTTAGGATTCCTCCGAAACTGCATCTGTCTTCACTACAAAGAAATCAGGCTGCCGACATCGAGAAGATACTGGAAGGCCGTCAATTCACCTCATTTAACCTCTTGTTAGAAGAACAGGGACCTCATGAAAAAAATGACTACTCCTCTCTCTCCCCAAAACCTCTCACCCCTCTCTACCACTCGCCAGGCCAATAACTCCAAGCAAACTCCCCCTCCTTCATGCCCTTCCCTGCCTCACGAACAGCGAAAGGCAAGGGACGTGTCATCACCCCGTGTGAATCATCAAACAGATTTCGGTCTAGCGGGGAGGTCACATTTCAACTGGGAACCGGCCAAGATTTTCAGTGAGGATCGATACATCTCCTATTACATCGATAACATCCCAGATGGGTGGGGTTCAAACAGAGTTTTTCGGGAGATAGCTAATATTGAGCCAGTTGCGGATGTGTATATCCCGAACCGTAAATCCCGCAGGGGTGTAAGGTTTGGTTTCGCCAAGTTCGTTCGTTGCGGCACCCAAGAACAAGCAAGACTTCGTAGGTTGGTTTCGTCGTTGGGTTCACAAACTCGGATGACTTTTAGGGTGGCGAGATTTCCCGCAACTAAAGGGCCGAGGGAGAACAATGGAACTGGACGCGGGCACACCGAAGCATATCATCTTCGGGGAAACCCGATAGAGGATCCAGGGTTGGTCATGAGAGAACGAGACGGGCGATCTTATGCTGCAGTCATCACTGGAAGAAGCCAACAGGATCAGAGTGAGGATACGTTAATGCTTCCGGTGAGTACATAAGCAGTACAGAAGTTAAGGAGGAGTGCGGTGGGCTTCCTTAGAGGGAACAGCACAGAGGAACTTCCCATATTGCAGGAGGTGACGTGCATATCAATGGGGGGGCTGCAGAGGTTGATCATATTCCCCACTGTGGAGTGCTTAAAGCGGGAATTGTCGGGCAACATCAACTTCTGGTCGGCTAAGTTTGTAGATATTCATCCTTGGAGCCCAGCGGATATTGGAGGTAGGAGACATTGCTGGGTGGAGGTCCTAGGACTTCCATTACACGCATGGACAGAGACAGCTTTTGCGAAGATCTCGCATCAGTTTGGCTCATTAGTTCAGATTCACCCCAATACTGCCAATTGGGAGTGTTTGGATAGGGTCAGGCTCCAAGTGTTGACAGCCTCTATGGCTATTCTTCAGGCAACGGTGCAAGTTCAAGTTGATGGCACCAGCTTTAGGGTGCATGTTAAGGAAACTCAGGCTATGCATGGGGAAGGAGTCAATGATGGTGCACACGGCTCTGTGTCGGGTATACCCATCAGTCGCCCTGTGCAAGAGTCGCATCAGTCCACCATCAATAGGCAAGCCAGGGTTGACAGTATGGAGGGACATACATCTCCTGTAAGGAGTTGTCAGAGGGAGCCGTTTTTCAAACGAGGAGCTGTAGGGGAAGGGGTGCAGGAGGCCCAACATGGAGTCTTGGGCCATCTCGAAGCCGTAAGCCCAGAGATATCAGCCCAGGCTGTACAGGTGCGACCCCATTCCGAAGTCCAGGTGAACCCAACAGCCTTCTCTAGTCCAAGTTGTAGCACTGATGGAGCCAGCAATCAGTCGGCCCCAGCTTTCCTTCTGGTTCGCACGGGGACGGATGAAGGGAGCCAGTTGTGCTCGATCAGGAAGACGCAGACAGAAGGAACAGTTACAGTGCCAGAGGTGATTGTATCGGCTGTTCCCTCATTGCACGGGGAGACTTCGCTAGTGCGGATGAGGAAAGTTGGACAGAAGGCTACGAGATTCGGATTCAAAGGATGGTCAGCGCATCACAGGATGGGAAAACAAAGGAAACTCCGACGTCTTAAGCCTAATGGCAGTCTTTCTTCAGGAAAGCAAAGTAACACGGCGAAAGACGAGATAGTGCAGCTTGCAGAAGAACCTTCCTTTCTAAATGGCAGCTGTGAAATCATTGAAAGCTTATCTGACTCGATTAGTCGTAATGGGTCACGACTGACTAAGTGCCCCATTGACGAGGAGGCGCAGCGCACGTTGATGATGGCAGATTCTCTGGGCCTGCGACGTAAGCAGACAAAGGAGGCTATACGACTGAAACTGAAGGGGCGTATTGCGGAGGATAGACGGGCATGGCAGACTCATTGTGCCTCATCGAAATAGACAGGTATGGGTTTCGATTGAGGGTCCCTTTAACTCAATGTTTAATTTGGCAGTTTGGAATATTAGAGGATGTAGGGGTAAATTGAAGGAGCAGCAAATCCGAATGTTAGTGGATAATGCACAGTTGAGCTTGTTGTTTCTTTGTGAGACAAAACTGGAACATTTTCCGGTTGGGTTGGCTCATCGTTTGTGGCCGAGTGCGACAGTAGAGTGGACAATAGTTGAAGCTCAAGGTGCATCGGGGGGTATTGCTTGTCTGTGGGATGAGGCGACAGTGCAGTGTTTGGAAAAAGAGAAGTATGAGAGGTGGTTGCTGATGGATATGCAGGTGAAAGATTCTGGATTTAGGTTCAAGTGTGTGGGCCTTTATGCACCGAACCAGGAGCAGGAGCGCAACAGTGTATGGATAGAACTGCAGCAACGAAATTTGCTAGATTCAGCCCCGTGGGTCATCATGGGAGATTTCAACGAATCTCTCACAGCTGAGGAGCGACTAGGACATTCGTTTAATGAACGATCAGCTAGGCGTTTACGGAATTTCATCCAACAGAATGACTTGGTGGATATGCCGCTTATTGGCAAGCCATACACCTGGTACACATCCTCACGTGCGTCCAGGATTGACCGGATATTGGTTTCCTCATCGTAGTGTTTACAGTTCAATAGACATCGAATGTATGCAGGAAACAAGGGATTCTTCGATCATGTCCCTCTCATTCTGAAAGAAGATCAGGTATTTTGGGGTGTTCGTCCATTTCGTTCCTGGGATGTGTGGTGGGAAAACAAGAATTTTCTGCAACAGGTGACAGAGTATTGGCAGGAGGCCGAGATCAGTATTCCCGGGGATTTCAAGGTGATTAAGAAGTTGGCCTTGCTGAAGAAAAAGCTTAGGGAATGGCACAGTGAGGCCTATTGCAATCTCGACCAACAGCTGACGAAGTTACTAGCAGAAATAGATTTATTGGACCAACAGCGCCGGGGCTGGAATCAAGATTCTGCAATGCGCTATACGGTCTTGCAGGATCAGAAAGGGACGTTAAAACGGAAGGTTGAGTCTCTATGGAGACAGAAATCACGTCAACAGTGGCTTAAGCTGGGTGACAAGAACTCTCGGTTTTTCCACACATGTGCGACTATACGGCGATGTCGGAACTTTATAGGAGCAATCAGTGTGCAGGGAAGAGAAATTCGATGTCCGGAAGAGATGAAGGCAGCGGCAGTTAATCATTTTCAGACTGCTTTTGCAGCTGAAGATGTTCGGTGGTTTGGCTTTGAGGGATTGGGTCTACCATGCTTATCAGCAGATGCAGCGGCAGCATTAGAACAACCTTTTCTTCCTGACGAGATTAAGAGGGCTGTTTGGGCGTGCGGTAGTCATAAGGCTCCTGGACCGGATGGGTTCAATTTTTTCTTCATTAAGAATGCGTGGTCCGTGCTTGGAGAGGAGATCATCATCATGATACAGGAATTCCAGCGCAGCGGTATCCTGCCGAGAGGAATCAACAATAGCTTTATTACTTTAATACCTAAGTTCAGTGGAGCGGCGAAATTGGGGGATTATAGACCTATCAGTCTGATTAATAGTCTTTACAAGGTCATTGCTAAGTTACTATCCAGCAGACTTAAACAGGTGATGGGGTTGCTCATTTCTCCTTTTCAAACCGGCTTCATGGAGGGACGATTCATTGCGGATACTGTGATGATAGCTAATGAGATTTTGCATTCTATGCGCACGTCGGGAAGCAAGGGATGGTGTCTCAAATTGGATTTCCAGAAGGCTTACGATTCGGTAGACTGGCAGTTCGTGATAGAGGTGATGAAACAGATGGGTTTTGGGGGGCGCTGGTGTGAGTGGATCAAGGAGTGTATCTCCTCAGCTCGTTGTGCAGTTCTTATCAATGGGGTACCTACAGTGGAATTCAGCTTGGGTCGGGGATTGCGTCAGGGTGATCCCCTGTCTCCTCTGCTATTCAACTTGGCCGCGGAAGTACTGTCGTGTTTGCTTCGTAGAGCAGCGGAATGTCAATTGATTCAGGGCATCAACATCGACAATCTTCATCTTACTCACTTACAATACGCGGATGATGTCATAGTCTTTTGTGATGGCGATCAGCAGGGTGTACTCAATGTCCAGAGTACTCTTAGGTGCTTCGAATTAATCTCTGGTCTCAAGATTAATTTTTTCAAATCAGGACTGGTGGGTATTAATACTCTTGTATCAGAGACTGAGGTGCTGGCAGCATCCATTCACTGTCGATTACAGTCCTTACCTTTCACCTACCTCGGAGTGGCCCTCGGCGCCAACCCTCGACGTCGGTGTACCTGGGAGCCGGTGATTAATCGGTTCAAAGGAAAGTTAACTGCCTGGAAAGGTGCTTTGCTCTCGGTAGCTGGCAGACTGACACTCATCAGGTCGGTTCTCAACAGTCTACCTGTTTATTACATGACGTTCTTTACAATGCCGGTGGGAGTGCGGAGGGAATTTGAGAAATGGATGAAGAGATTTCTGTGGACTGGAACAATGGACAAGTGCGGATTCAGTAAAGTGAAGTGGGCAACGGTTATAAGGCAGGCTGATCGAGGGGGCGCTGGAGTGGGCTGTCTCAAGCTGAAGAATCAGGCCCTTCTCACAAAATGGAGTAGTAGGATAGCCAATGATACATGTTCATTGTGGAGCAGAATAATACATCAGAAATACAGCCCCAGGCTCCAACAAGAAGACATAGTTTGCGGTGTCAATGGTGGTTCTATTATGTGGAACGGCCTTGTTCGGACCAGCAGATCGCTGTTATCAAATGGACAGAGCCTCTCGTCCTTTTTCAGGTGGAAATTGGGTAGAGGTGATAGTATCCGCTTTTGGGAAGATGCATGGTGCCATACGGATGCCTTGCGAGTTTCATTCCCAAGGCTGTATGCGCTATCCATTCTAAAGAATGGCTCTATGGCACAGTTTGGGATGTGGGACAGGAACGTGTGGAAATGGAATGTAATATGGCGTCGTTCATTGTTTGTGTGGGAGGATCAAGAAGTACAACGATTGATGTGCATTCTGGAGGATCTCCAGCCCAATGTTCTGGAGGAGGATCTTGTGTAGTGGGGGACACCAGGTGATACATTCTCAGTTAGAACTTGTTATCAGTCTCTGGCAGAGAGTTCAGATGGCGTAAGTGAGCGAGTGCTACCAAATGTGTGGAGTCAACCGGGGGCTCCCAAATGGCAGGCATTTCTGTGGATAGCATGTTGGGGAAGACTTCCGGCCAAGGGTTACTTAAGTCGGATAGGTCTTATACAAGGGTCAGACCAATTGTGTGAGGCTTGCGGCCGAATTGAAGAAGATGGTAATCATATTCTTTTAGATTGCCGGATTACGTGGGAATGTTGGTCATTGGTTTTCAAGCGCTGGGGCTTTCAATGGGTTCAACCTCGCACTGTGTATGCCCTGTTTCAACAATGGGACGGATTTCACGTGCCAGCGCGTTACCGCGGACTATGGTATGTACTGCTCTATTCTTTTGCGTGGAGTATATGGCTGGGTCGTAATAATCGAGTGTTTAAAGGAGGAGTGAGCAGGGCGGACGATTTGTTCTACAACGGTATGCGGCACGGTTTTTCTTGGGCAAAGACCAATCTTCAGGAGGTTCATCTAGATTGCTTGGAAGTCCTACCAACAGGGGATTTTGTATCGTTACTGGCTGGCTGATGTTTTGGCAGGCGAAAGTCTTGGAAATTGGGTTTGAGTATTTCATCAGATGTTTTTGTTTCATCTAGACAACTAGGGATAGAGCATTTCATCAGATGTTTTTGTTTCATTTTGGTTAGATAAAGTTTTGGCATGTGAAAATCCCGGATCCTGCATATTAGTGCAGGATCCTGAAGTTTCACTTTGATAGATTGGGATAGCGATCTCTTTATCACCCATCCTGTATAGTTAAACGCTTCTTACTCAAATATATCGATATTTATTCAAAAAAAAACAGGGACCTCATGCTATCGCCGACTCTCTTGGGTTATGCATTACCACAAATTCTATCTGGGAATACACTAATTGGCCATTCAAGGTTTTGCCAACTAACTTAGTTCTTGTACAAGTTGTATCCATTCACTCTAGAGCTCACATCGTGTTATACTCGCTCATGAAACATGCTTAAAAGAGATAGTAGATCCTGTTGCGGAAATTTCCAACTAGATGAATCTTTTGATTCGACGTAGCACAGAATGGAGTGGGGAATACAGTTGACAAGGCTGCCGACCGAAAACTACCTGGGAAAAAGCTTAGCAATGGGTCTCTACCCAAAAGGCCTTGTTATCATCTAGATCGACGTAAGAAAAATAGGGTCGTCAGTCCAACTAAGACTTCCGTGAAAAGTCTCATTCAACATGAATGAGGATGACCTACTTTTGAAGATAGACTGGAAAGTAAGCTCAGAGAATAGTTAAGTGGAAGTCAGAGACTCCGGAACCTAGACTAAGACTGAGATTCATCAGTTCGATCATTTACTTTTACTTGCTCTTCTCTAGCGATTTCTCTGTGTTCTCTCCTTCCTTCTAGGCTAATCTAGTTCATAGCCATCCTCCACTATCTCGATCATTCAGAAATTTGTGCGCCCAAACATCTCTTCTCGGACAGAGGGAATACAATCTATTAATTGAGCTTCTATTATTCTTCCAAGGTCCATGGTTCACGAGCTCTTAAAATGGAAGGGGATGAAAAAGAATCTGAAATTATTTTAGCATATCCTCTGCACCTTGTCTCTCTCGAATCCTCTGTGTCTAGGGTGCTGGGTTTGAAAGATGGACGGGATGGATCAAACCTATGGGCTTATAGAGTGACGGACGGGAAGGAAACAAAAACAGAGGGACCGTCTACAGGATCAACCAATGGGACTATTCCTATGGAAGGGCTCGGCTTCAATCCCGCACTGTGCCTGTCTACCGGATCAAGAGGAAACCAGTAACATAATAACTACAGAAAAGCAATAAAATAAAAGAAAGCACAAGCAACAAGGACGAAGCAATTGCCAATCAAACAGATGAGGCATAGTCTCCTACCTTACGTGCAGACGAACTGGTGGCAATTCCTTTGCCCTTATCGCAAAACCCAGATTCGAAACCACCTGATTCAAACCAATATCAGAATAAGCAATCACAGACCAGATTTAAAATACGGAAGAGAAAATTCCTACCGTTCCCTCACCAACCTATAAAACCAACGAACAATCCAACAGTGGAAAAAGGAAGGGGGGGCTTAAGGCGAGCGTTGGGTTGTACGAAGGAAGCGCACCAAATGAGAAAAATTGATGGCGGCAGATCAAAAATAACGTGAGAAAAAGAATAGAGGACAAAAGGACGCAGGTTTTCTATCTGAAACAAAAGCAATGGCAGCGGCTAGGGTAAGCAAATGGGCTTAAAGAGGTACGAATAAGGCTTCAGGGTAATAAACAGGCCCGGAAACAAGTTCGGGTTCGATAGGGGCAAAACGGAAATTTTTACCATCTCGATTTTCATCTCAGTCAAAATGTCAAACATACAGGTGGACCACTAAAACGAAGCTGACCGGACATACGACTAGGACGAGGTTTCACAATATGAGTGATAATCGATTATTGGTGAGTGATAATCAATTATTGGTGAGTGATTGCAATTTGAGGTCTTGAAATTAAAGGGAAGGCAAGCGAAAGGGCTTCTGGTCATACCGAGCCCCTGGCAGCCATGTTATAAGCAGATTGCCATGGTTGATCTAATCGAGAGATACCAATCTTGAAAAATAAAATATATAAGAAATTATGAAGCATCCTCTGTCTGAAAAATTATTCTTATAATAAGAGATTGGGGAAACAATCACTTTTTGACCATAGAAATAACAACATTATGATGTATGCCTTTCCCTTCATCCAAGTAATCTGAAACCTTCAATGACAATCGATGAAATATATCATCCATCAATGCACTCTCAAATTGACTTGCTAGTATAGGTTCTGTTACGGCTCTTATATAGTTTGAGACATACTTCCCTCTCGTCCATTTATCAATCACCACGTTTTCATTACCATCCTCAATATTGGCATCCCAATCTATGTCGAATTGCTTAAATACGGCAATATTGAAGGACCCTTCTCTTTCAATTAATTGACGCAGAAGTTTTGGAGAAGGCAAAAGTCCTGGGATATTGTAGGAGTCCAGCATTGATTCTTGAACTTTTCCCTGAATTAAATAGAACCACAAGTCAATTACAGACAAGAGCATTAATCAAACATTCAATTGCTGGAAAAAAAAAAGTTGTGCGACATCGGAGTGGAAGGATTCTTTGAAGTCCTGAATAGTTATATACTGTATTTGTATTTATCTATGAAAATTATTCATACATATCGAACTAATAAAAGATTCACATATTTAATTGGAGATATATAAATAATGCATTCGTACCTCATCCACCATATCCTTGAGACAATCACCGATTAGCTGCCAAAGTTTGGTTCCAGATTCGTTATTAAGGTTCTTTTCATTTTCATTGCTAGCAAGGATGGTCAGAACCATCCGACCTCCAGATTTCATCTCTGATGTGTGGGGTTTTTAAGGAGGAGTATGTGAAAAAATATGCGAACTGGAGAGAATATATTGAACTTTGGGAGCTCCGGGAGCTCATATGGCGAACTCACTATCCCTCTTATTCATGCCTTATATTTATAGTAAAAACATAGATAATATCCTAAAATCTAACCAAATCTAATATAATCAAATCTAATCAAATCTAATAAACTTAAAATCTAACCAGATCTAATATAACAAAATCTAATCAAATCTAATATAATTCTAACTGCATAATCAAATACTAACGACATATCCTAACAAGCTCCTCCTTGTCGTAGTATTTGCATATTCCCAAATTGACGAATCTTCATATATCTGCGAATCTTCATATATCTCTATAAAGAGATATTATCATTGTTTTCTTCTATATGTGCTATGGCTGCTTCGGACTGTAGGGATCTACATACTTTCTCAATGTGTCCCATACCTCCACATTTTTTGCATTTTCTATCAGGCCTCCACCAACACTGCTTTGGTGTATGATTTGATTTCTTGCAGTAAGGACAAAGAGTGTTATTATTGTATCTTGAGCTTCCAGATTTGGCAATCAAAGCTCACTCTCCCTCAATAATTCCTTCTTTTCTAAAGATTCTCCTCTGTTCCTGAGCCTGCAAAGCATTAACCAATTCTGCCAAGGATATGCTTGACAAATCCTTAGACTCCTCCAATGAAGAAATTTTGGACTCATATCTCTCAGGAAGGGTAACAAGAATCTTTTGAACAATTCTTTCATCAAGAAAATCCTTACCTTGAAGCCTTATTTTGTTGACAATGCCCAATAGTTTGTCTGAATATTCTTTGATTGTTTCTGACTCCTTCATCTTCATCATCTCAAATTCTCTAATCAAATTGAGAATTTTCATGGTCTTGATTCTCTCGTTGCCTTCATACTCCTCCTTAAGATAATCCCATATAGCTTTAGCTGACTGATGGTTCATGATTCTGGTAAATATGGTGTTTGTGACGGCAGAAAAAAGACAAGCCATAGCTTTTGACTTTCTTGTCTTCCTCTCCTTATGTATCTTCATCTGTGCCACCGTTGGATTCGCAGACAACGATGCAACGTCATAATCTTCTTCGACAGCCTCCCAAAGATCCATAGCATCAAGATAGACTTTCATTCGAACAGCCCATGCTTGATAATTTTGCCCATCAAACACTGATGGCGCGATATTGTGGCTAAAAGCCGATTGTGTTTCACTCTCCATTCTCACAGGTCTCTCAAGAAAACCTTGCTCCGCTACCAATTTGTGGGGTTTTTAAGGAGGAGTATGTGGAAAAATATGCGAACTGGAGAGAATATATTGAACTTTGGGAGCTCCGGGAGCTCATATGGCGAACTCACTATCCCTCTTATTCATGTCTTATATTTATAGTAAAAATATAGATAATATCCTAAAATCTAACCAAATCTAATATAATCAAATCTAATCAAATCTAATAAATTTAAAATCTAACCAGATCTAATATAACAAAATCTAATCAAATCTAATATAATTCTAACTGCATAATCAAATACTAACGACATATCCTAACATGATGCTCGAGATTTCAAGAATGATGTGAAATCTGTATCAAATTGATCTATATATGCTTTGTGTACCCTAAGAGGGCTGGATTTCGTCAAGCAAATGTTCCCCTTATTCAATGCCTCTCCAGATTCACTGACAAGTCCTTCAGGTACCTAACTGAAAAGACAAAATTTAGTTCCTCGAAAATATTTTTTTTTGTAGTAAAGGTTATATATATCATCCAAATTTATATTGTCTCGTAAATACCAATTAAGAACAGATCTAAAGAGTTGCGTGCATAGCCAGATTTATTCACCTGGGAGAGATAATGTAGACTATAAGAAGAATGGGCAAAGTGAAGTGTGTTATCTGGAAAGAGTCTTCCATGGAAATCTCCAGGCATAGCCGCAACGAAACAATGCCCCATTTTGTCAAACTTGTCTTTCCCAACTTGGTCATATAAACTTGGCAGCAACGACTGGAAAACGGTGTTGAAATCATTTCCTGGAAGATCATTAAGGAAAAACTGTAGCGCAGGTGGATTCTGATTCAATTTACGACAAGTGGAGTTAACTGTTTCAATGATTTCCCGTAATGGCAATAGAGTGTTAGGGCCTGAAGAGCATCCCATGTCTACCATGGTGAAGCAATCTGGCAAGTTTTCACGACATAGCTCCGCTATTGCCTCTTCCAGGACAGGATTGGTCATCAGTATCACTTGCTTCTGATGAATATCACAGTAAAGAATCAAATTAGTTTCTGATAGAATAGATAAGCATAAACTGTGCATGTGAACAAGTGAGCGTGAGAGAGAGAGCGACCTGAAGTGACGAGTTTTTGTAGTAGCTGAACTCTCCTTCTCCTGTGTTCATGTGTAGGACTTGTTGCACTTCCATTGCTATTGCTTGCTTTGCCTTCAAGGAGAATTGAAACGCCTTGTCAAACTGCAGAAGTAGTTTGGTCGTCCCAATAAACATATATAAATGGACTGATCCATGGCTTTTATTTGTTTTCACTTATTGTCTGTATCATTGTAGTGAGCTGTCTTTTAGATAAATTAAACATTGTGTCCACATCACGTGGATAAAGGGAATAGAAGCTACGATGTGATGTTTGTAATAATTGTGATTGGTATGATTGATCTTTGTAATAAACTCAGATAACCCCAGTAAATCGATCATTGCATGATAATTTCTGTATAAAATTTGAAGCTTTGGCAGATAAAAAAATCCGAGATTCAATCATCCACGTGCCAACTACTAGAGAACCATACCTAAAGCTACAAAATAAGTGTACTTAAACCAACCAACCATGCATTAACCAAGTGCAATTCTACAACAAGCTACATACCCTATAGGAAGGGTTGAGCCATCTATATCCTCTCTCGAAATGCTCATGCAGACACCGAACGTGCAAGGACGCAATACTACAGCAATGCCAAGAAGAAAAGTCATACCATTTCTTCGAGACTTAAACCACAGATATGGCATCCTCATTGGCCATTTTTTCACATGATAACACAAATGCTTAATCTAATGACCTAGCATCTAATTATTGTGGAAAAGTTGGACATGACAGATTTACATGTCAGTGGCTTGACAAGAAATCAGTAGTCCGACAATTTTAAGGGTTATCTATATTTGATTGATGGCAACTCTATATTAGCTAAAAAGGTTAGGGATGTGCATTTAAATTCTTAACTCAAATTCACAAATATTCTTCTCATACCCCAATTAATTGGCACGTGATTTCTATTCCTAAATTAACATGTGATAACAATAAAGTTGATGGAGTTTGATATCTTCTCCATGTAATAAAGTTGATGGAGTTTGGTTTCCTATATGTATTAAATGTGGCTCGTGCTCTACTTTTTGGATCACCATTACCCATCTCTTTTTTGGGAGACTACATTCTCACTATTGGTTACTGAAATAATACAAGGAAAAACACCATGCAGTCTTATTCGGGATCACTCCCTCCTATGATCACATGTAGTTTATGCCATGCACATCACCCAAATCACATTAAAAAATAAAAATTATAAACATTCTACCGAGTGTGTTTTTATTCGATACCACGAGGACACAATGCATGAAAGTGCTCGTTATGGAAAGTCAAACAGGATTTTATTTCACTCTTCGTTATCTTCCGTTAGAAGATAATTCCCTTATGCTCAAGTCCTGCCATCTTTAACCGACATGTGAAGGTCTTTGAAGAAGACCATCCACATATTTTTTTCCACCGTAAGTGATTGCTGTGATATAGCACCGTCCACATTCATCCAAAGTAGTTGAAGATTGTCATGGATCTGTAACTCTCACGTTAAATATTCCATCCACTCAAGAAGATTCTCAAATATCCTCTTTAAATACTATTCTAAGTATTGGGCCCAAACCCTCTCTCTCCAATCATCCACCCACTCATACGAATCCACTAAGACCCTCGTTAAGTGCTATTCAAAGCATTGGGCCCACATCTTGTCTCTCTAATCTCCCACTTACGATAATCCACCAAAATCTCCACTTAATTCTCTGCAGAGCATTAATTACGCTCTTTTTTTTATCAAAAAAAACCAAACCCCAAGAAACTTTAGGCATGGAATCGACAAACCTGCTTAAATCAGGTATGAGTAGGAAGAGAGAGAAAGTCCATAATTAGCTAAGAAATCAACTCATCTAATCCCCTTGCCGATAAGTATGCTGGACAGAAACATGTCAGTCTCTGTGGACAGCCACCATAAGTTGTCGTAGTCCCTGTTGCTGTGATCTGCCTATTGATTATCGGTTTCAACCACCAAGTGTGAAATGTCTCCCAACAAATTTTCAAGGCCTGTCAAATAGCCATAAGTTCTGCAATGATAGCAGGAGAAGCATTCAGGTTCGTAATAAACCCAAAACACCAGTCCCCTTTATAATTCCTTGCAATGCTGCCAGCTCCACCCTTCTCGTGTCTTGGCTTGAGAGCACCATCTCTGTTTCCCTTGCTGTGGTGGAGGATACCAGCTAATGAGACGTACCACCCTAGTTCCTGAGCAAGCTGGGATAGTTTCCAGCTTTGTTCATAAGAAACATACACTTGTCTGAGAAATTATTGTTATGATCCATAAGAGATTGGAGAAACAATCACTTTTTGACCATAGAAATAACAACATTGTGATGTATGCCTTTCCCTTCATCCAAGTAACCTGACACCTTCAATGCAAATCGATGGAATAAATCATCCATCAATGCACTCTCAAATTGACTTGCTAGCATAGGTTCTGTTGCGGCTCTTATATAGTTTGCGACATACTTCCCTCTTATCCATTTATCAATCACCAAGTTTTCATTACCATACTCAATATTGGCATCCCAATTTATGTCGCATTGCTCGAATACGGCAATATTGAAGGACCCTTTTCTTTTAATCAACTGACGCAGGAGTTTTGGAGAAGGTAAAAATCCTGGGATATTGTAGGAGTCCAGCATTGATTCTTGAAAGTTTCACTAAATCAAATAGAACCACCAGTCAATTACAGACAAAAGCATTAACAAACATTCTATTGCTCGAAAAAAAGTTGTCACACGCCCTCAGAATGGAGAAAGTCTTTCAAGTCCTGAATTCAGATTCGACAGAATAGTTGTATACTTTATTTATAAGTGAAAATTATGCATACGGATATGAGTGCATGTTTATAAATAAATAAATATTGCATCCGTACCTCGTCCACCATATCCTTGAGACAAGCACCGACTAACTGCCAAACTTTGGTTTCATATTCGCAACTAGGGTTCTTTTCATCGCTAGTTGGGGTGGTGAGAACCATCCGACCTCCAGATTTGATCTCTAATGCTCGAGATTTTAAGAATGATGTGAAATCTGTCTCAAAGTGATCTATATATGCTTTGTGTACGCTTGGAGGGCTGGTTTTGGTCAAACAAATGTTTCCTTTATTCAATGCCTCTCCGGATTCACTGACAAGTCCTTCAGGTACCTGACTGACAAGGCAAAATTTAGCTCCTTCGAAAATACTCTTTGTTGATCAAAAGAGTTACGTGCAACAGTATTATTGTTACATTTTAATTTATGTAGCATAAGGTTAGTTTAAGGCAACATATTTTTTTCTGTTGTATTAAAGTGTGATTTTATGCAACATTTAAATAAAATCGTAATATAAATGCAGAAATGGTTACATCTTTGTTTCCATTAGCACAATCGGATGCTAGGTACTTCTAAGAGACCATCCTCTACTGAAATGCAAGATAATGAATAACAGGTATTGTTATTATCTTGTTGTTCAGTTATATATTTTAAATTTTCTATCTTTTATTTTTCTTATTAGTCATTTAATATAACAAGACTTTATATCAATCCTTTTGGAGTTGATGATTGATGATTTTTACTTCTCTTAATGTTGTTGTTGATCTTGCGTTGATTGTTGTGGATTGTTGTTTTTGTTTTATATTATGCAGATATTGTTATTTTAAGTTATGTCTTGATGTACATGTGTTATTTTGCTTTCATAATACATCCTACAAATGAAATACCCTATGGTGCTCTTGTGCTTCATTTGCTCTCTTTTTTCTTCTCTAGTGTTGGTAGACTATGCATTTTTCGGTTATATTATGCTCAAAGTATTTGATTTCATAATTTGGTAGACTATTATTTTGCCATTACAACTGAACTTATTGTTTTAATTGGAAAGTATCTAAATTGCTATCAATCATTGTTTTGTTTGGTTGCTTTACTTTGATGGTTCGTTTCCTATTTCATATTTATTTGTCTTGTTGGCACTTCATTTTATTTTCATCTAAATGACTTTTTTTGCAGAATGCTAGAGTATTTGTTTTTGTCTCATTGACTATGCATTACATTTTTTTTTAAGATTTAATATTCCATAAACTGTTGATGACTATGCAGAATGGATACTTTGTTAGGTTTTGACGAGTACAACAACGAGGAATGTTTTGTCGAGGAATGTTTTGTCGAGGAATATTTTGTGAAGCTGGAACTTTTTTTAATAGTTGTACTATGAACATGCAAAAGTACCAAAGTTACTATCATTTTGTTATGTTAAGTGATATTAGTTTGAATGTTATTTATAAATACTTTATGGTATTACTTTATTTCTACATGTTTACCATATAATAAGTTTAAATATTTAAATATTATATATTAATTTTGAATATAATTTTTATATTAATATTTTATATTAATATTAATAATTTGTTACAAAATATAATTGTTACATTATAATAGAAAATTGTTGCTTAAACAAAACCAAAAATAGTGTTGCGTAATATAAAATAATGTTACTTAAAAGAAAATAAAAAATTGTTGCATCATATAATAATATTGTTGCTTAAAGTAAAGTAGAAAGTGTAGCATAATATTAAAAATTTGTTACTTAAACTAAAGAAAAAAGTGTAACATAATATTTAAAAGTTGTTACTTAAACTAAAGTAAAAGGTGTAGCATAATATAAAAAAAAATTGTTGCTTAAATAAAAATCGAAACTGTTGCCTATTATAAATTAATTGTTGCTTAAATAAAATAAAATACTGTTGTAAAAAAATTAAAAAACTGTTACCTAAAATTTTAAAAATTTGTTACTTTTAAGTAAAAACTATTGTTGCATTTGTTTTAAATTATTATGTTGCATTAGGTATTTATATACAACAAAATAAAAAATGTAATATTTTTAATATAATACCGTTGCATATTCTAAACTGCCACGGAAGCAGATGTGGCGGAAAAAAAACTGTTGCATTAACTCTAATACAACAGTTCTTGATTATTATGCTACGAAACAGTGTTGTTGCATAATGTCATATATGGTGTAGTGTTACCTGGGAGAGATAATGCAGACTATAAGAAGAATGGGCTAAGTGAAGTGAGTTTTCTGGAAAGAGTTTTCCATGGAAATCCCCAGGCATTGCAGCGATGAAACAATGCCCAATTTTGTCAAACTTGTCTTTCCCAAGTTTGCCATACAAATTTGGCAGCAACAACTAGAAAACGGTGTTGAAATCATTTCCTGGAAGATCATTAAGGAAAAACTGTAGCGCAGGTGGGTTGTGATTCAATTTACGACATGTAGAGTTGACTGTTTCAATGATTTCCTGTAAGAACTCAAACCCGAAACTAGGCCCTTACCACCGTGAAACCCGGACAAGCCTAACACGTGGACCAATCCGAATCCCACAAGATTTATAAGACTTTTCAAACGCAATTCCCAAAACAAACGTATTTAATATTTCAAGAATTAAAGCATGTCAAATAAGAAACAGACATCTGGCATAACATCGGAACATAATACCACAGCGGAAGACTTTATTTAAAAAACAAAATAACCAAAATGAAAGACGAGTCCCTATAATCACAAGTCCAAAATCACAAACTGGGCTTAAAGCCCGATACATAAAACTGTATCCAGTAACGTAGTAAATGCGTAAGAATATAATGTTAGTCAAAACATCAAAATGAGTCAAAAAGGAAATGCCAGAAAAGAAAACCATGTAAAACGTGTAGATGCGATAGTCCAGCCAAGTCGTATGAAGCTCATAGACCTCAAAACACTGCCTACAGCTCACAAACTACTCCTAAAAGGGGGAAAATAACAACGAGTGAGATAATAATCTCAGTAGGAGTCACCGCATCATATGTTCTACGGGGAATCAGAGGCACATACTAAAAGGAGAAGAAATGGTTTACTATAGGAACGAGGACGTAACTGATACAACTCAAAGAATATAGAATTCATGTATTTGTTCTTATAATGTAAAACATAGTTCCAGCTCAATAGGTTATAACACATAAACTCATAATTCAACACGGCTATTAATGACTACCAAAACCTATCGGGATGGACATAATAAACCACTCCTCGAGTAACCCCCGCTAAAGGGAAACCGGAAGCCCACTGGCAGTGTTAAATTTATATTTTTAAGAAAATAATAAATATACACGTAACCCCTACTGCCAGTGTTGTCCGAGACTAAACAGAGAAAAACTACACGTATCATACCTGTCTCAATACTCAATACGAACCAACCTGTGAAGATGTGGCAGGCGAAAGAAGACAACACCCATACAACTTCCGAACAGGTAAGCAACTCTCCCCTATCACTGGGATTCCGTATACTCACCTCGCATTGGCCAAACGAACGTTTAATGAAATAGATATCATACGGCACACGAAATACTTATTCAATATCATACTCATTTTAAACTATAGTGAGAATAATACGTTTTATGAGAATTATAAAATATATCATACAACAAGACATCCTCAAGTCTACCATCATAACTCAACTTATTGTTACATTAACCCAATAATTATTGTTTATAAAAATCTACTAATACTATTCTTTTGGGACCAATGTAAATGTGAATAATAAGAAATATAATAATAATATGCATATATCTATAAGTGTATATTAGATGCTAATATTTTATGTCCAACCCAACACTTCACCCCAATACTCTTGGAATAAAGAAAGAGTTCTACATTTTTTCAGACTAGCTACACTCATGGTCAAAGGCTAGGGAAATAGGATAAGGGAAGAAAAAGAATTCTGCATTTTACAGCCAAGCTATTTCATCCTTACTCATGGTCAAAGGCTACGGGGAGGGAACAGAAAAAATTCTGCACTTATCAAAAAAAATTAATTGACAACTATGCACGTTAATTAATTGCTAACGACATGGTTATACTGCACCCAAAGGTTATTTAGACAATCAAATTAGTACTCTTCACTAACGAGACATTTTACTTAAATATATATTAGGTTGGGGCCATGATTTACTATTTCCGCACACTACTTATGCTTAATAAACTAGTTGTGTATATAAATCATTTCACTTTGTTTGAGAGATGGCCGACAAAGGGGAAGGAAGGGTTGGAAGGTGTAAGAACAGCAACGGTAAATTAATTGTGATATTAATAATGAAGATAAAGTTGTTCTTAAATATATTATTTGCCTGCTGCTAAGCCCGTATACTATAACGCATTCCTTCTAACACTGTATGAATGTGCAGCTTCTTGTCAAAAAGTGATGGGGCATTCTATTCCAAAAGTGCCACAGTTCCTTTGACCCAAATTGTATATTATTCTGGGGCATGATCTACTACTTTATGTCAATTATCCATAACAGCAACTCTTCTTCAACAGTGTACCAAAAGATATAATTTTTGCTAGAGAATTGTGTTGATAACATGTTGTAAGTAAAAAAAAAGAAGAAAGATATACAAAAGATATAGGAAAAGAATGAAGAAAGATATTATTAAGATATTATAGGATATACAAATGTATTACATAACGTCTATATTTATATACGTGAAGAGGTATTATGCATATCTATTGGAGAAAGACAAAAGGTTGTGTCTTTTAGGTGTGAAGGACACTGATTGTTGGATAGGAAGGAATGTATTATTTTAAATATCATAAAACTCTCGAACAGGCAAACAACTCTTCCCTATCACTAAGATTCCGTATACTCACCTCGCATTGGCCAAAAAAACGTTTATTGAGATAGATATGATACTGAATACAAAATATTTATTAAATATTATACTTATTTTAAACCTATGTTTAAAATAATATGTTTTATGAAAACTATAAAACATGTCTTGCATCAAGACATCCTCAAGTCTCACCATCATAACTCAACTTATAGTTACATTAAGCCAATAATTATTGTTTATAAAATTTACTAATATTATTCTTTTGGGACTCAATATAAATGTAAATAATAAGAAATATAACTCTTTAAATTTATTTATTTTTGTCTAACCCCAGAAACTGAATTTTTGACTTATTACGCAATAACTAACCATAAGCTATGATTTATAGTTAACATGTTAATATATATATATATATAAGTATATATTATCTGTTAATCTTTTTTAGACTAGCCTAACTACTTCATCCCAAGACTAAGGAATTAAAAGCTAAGGGAGAAGAAAAACACCGATATTATTGTGCTAAGATTAGTTAGGTAATAAGTGTAATTCCCTAAAGAGATTTTATATATTCTGCTGAATAAATATATAAATTATATTTGATAAATTGTAATAAATAAATCTAGTGCGCTTTCAACTTATATTAGTGCACTTTACTAATAAATACTCATTCTAAAAGAATAAAAATATTTGGTAAGTTAGATAATACATCTAATATGAAAGACCTTATATATCCAATTTCTAAATATCAGGTAGAAATATTACAGATGGCAACCAATAAATAAAAAAAAATCTGCACATAAGGGACAAACAAAAGGAAAGGGCTGCGCATCAACAAGTCAACAACAGAGACAAAGAAATATGGAAAGGACAAAATAAGAGGAAACAAAACATGAGGTTTTTATTTTTAAGGCAATGAGTTGACGATTCTCTAGAATAAGACAAACTAAAAAGAAACAAGAGTATAGTAGATTCTATTTTTAAGGGAATGAATGATTTAGATTCAACATCAGCAAATGTGAAGAGAGAATGTTAGATAAAACTCTCCCACCGCTCTCTATCCACAACCCCTTCACCATACCCGACCACAGTCCCCATCTTTCCTCTACACAGAAGAGGTCCGTTAGAGACCTTGCCGGTAAAGCGAGTGACCCCCATCCCATCTCTCCGGAGGCTCGTGCCAAGCCTCGCTTGGTTACTCCCCAATGGGTACCACAACAGGTGTTCAACCCAGAAAGATATACTTCTTACTACATAGAAAACATTCCCGCGACTTGGAACTCAGGCAGGCTTTTCAAGGAGATAGCTGCAATAAAACCGGTTGCGGATGTGTTCATCTCAGCTCGGAAATCCCTCCGAGGTTTACGTTTTGGCTTTGCCAAATTTGTAAGATGTGGGGGTCAGGAGGATGTTCGTCAACGACGACTCAATCATGCTTTTGGTGGATCGTTTCGGATCAGTTTTAACATAGCTCGATACCATGCACGGGTAGGTGTGCACTTTGAGTAAGCATGGACTTTACTTGCGTTTATTCAGCAACTGTTTATACTTGGTTTTAGTGATTGCTTCTATTCCATCGTTTACGCTGATGACGCGGTAACTCTCACTGAGGTCCCAGTGATCTCACTTCCCTTTTGTTGTTATTTTTCAGGACTAGTTTCAGGAGCTTGTTGAGTCTTTCCTTTTGAGGTCGAGCTTCCCGGTTTTTCTTAGGACTGGACTACTGCGTTGGCACATTTGGAAACTCGGCATATCTTTGTGTTTTGGATTATCGTATTGCATGTTTCTCATTGACTCGTGTTGGCCCTTGATGGGTTTGTCCATTTGTGTGTTGTGACTTGAGATTTTTTTTTTATATGAGGCATACCTTGGCCGTGTGGCCTTCTGTGCTAGTTTAAAGTCTTCAGCTTGTTGATATTGTGTACTCCGTGATTTCTTGTTGCCGAGCCGAATGCAAAAGTAATATCATGCTCCTGTTTTAGTAAAATTCTACTTTATTTGCATGTTTGGGATTTTATGTTGTGAAGCCTTGTGTGGCTTCAATTGGTTCACAGGTTGGGCCATTTGGAGCTGCACGGCGGTGAGGGGCCCTGGTACCGGGACGGGTCCTCACAGTAGGCGCAAGTCGTATTGCCCCGACGGATGGTGCACATAGTCCTCCTGCAGTGGAGCTACGGACTGCCCACACGGTCGAGCCTCACATCCCCTGGCGTGAGCGAGACAGTCGTACGTATGCTGCAATAACAAAGCCTGCGCAAGCAATGGAAGGGGTGGACTTGACACTGAAGCATAGTCTTAATAGAGATATTCAGAACAGATTGCAGAGGAGTGCTGTTGGCTCATTTGGAGGGGGAACATTGGACAAGGCCTCTATTCCCACAGGAATCGAGTGTGCATATATGGGGGGCCACCGATATCTGCTAACCTTTGCTACTGTAACCTGCATGCGTCAGGAATTAAGCTCCAACATCCGGTATTGGCAAGGCATATTCTTTGACATTCATCCCTGGCAGGTAGAAGACACAGGCATCAGAAGAATGTGTTGGGTGAAAGTCATAGGTGTTCCTTTACATGCATGGTGTGAAGAAGCTTATAGAAAGCTTATTCAACCGATAGGTACTTTGATACAGATTGCTCGTGAAACTACTAATTGGGAATGACTTGATGCTGCTGTTTTGCAAGTGGAGACTACTTGCTTATCGGCAATCCAGGAGAGCATACAGGTGATGGTTGCTGGTAAACTGTTTCCAGTAACCATAGGGGAGGAGCAGGAGAGAGACCTTGTGGGACCCGAGGTAGGTAACAAGCAGACAGGAGAGGGTAGCTGCAATAGTTTGTCTGACCATCTCCATCAGTCCGTTATAGCGGCTAGACAAGAGAAGCAGGAGAAAGACAAAGGCAAGATATCGGTTACAAGTGCAAAAGATGATTGTCAGATGGATGTAACAGGGGACACGGATGTATGTGTAGGGTGCATAGATTTAATCACAAAGGCTACAGTAGGGTCTCGTAAGACCAAAAAGTTTTCAGCACAACCACAATACTTACCCGGGAACTGTGTTCCACATGTGCTACCCCATAAGGAAGGAGTCGATGGTCTTTCGGTGCAAAGTGAGGGGTCCTTGAGTCATTTCACTGCCCCTGTATTTTCCACGATTCCAGGGATTGGGCATGAAGGCATCCAGCATCAGTGTTTACGGAAAGCTCTTTCTGAGGGTTCACCTCATTTTTTTGAAGAAACTGAAGGTTCACCTCATGATAAAGATGATGGCCAGGTGGACTTCACTGGTTTGTATAAGGAGATGGACTTTGCTAGGATGAGGAAGACAGGGTCCAAAGCGTCTTGTACTGGAGTCAATGGCAGGGTAGCCGTCAACAGGTTAAGCAGACACAAAAAACTTAAACATCTCAAACCCACTGGCAGCCTTTCTTCAGGCCGATCTAGCCAACAAGTTGTCGATTTGGCTTCTCCAAGGGTAGAGGATCCCTCCTTTTTGATGGTTAGTCACGAGAAGAATGATGGTGTCGCCAGTCGTCCCAGTTCCAGAAGTCCAGAACTCGATGGCTGTCCAGTTGAGATTAAGACACAGCAAACCTTGGAGGTCTTGGAAACTTTAGGCCTTCGCCATAAGCAAACAAAAGCCTCTATTCGTCGTAAGTTACAGACGCGGATAGTCGAGGAAGGTGAGGAGTGGCGCGCTCACTGCAGTTAGCAGTGCGTTGCAGGATAACGCGTTCATGGCATTTTTCTTTTCTTTGGATGATTAACATGGCCATGTGGAACGTGAGAGGATGTAGAGGCAAGATGAAGGGGCAACAGATTACTAACTTGATTTGTCAGAACCAGCTAAGTATGTTTTTCTGATCGTCTAGTGGGGCGCTTGTGGCATGGAGAGCACATTCAGTGGAAGGCTATCGAGGCACAAGGAAGGGCAGGAGGCATAGTTTGTATATGGGATGATGAGAAGGTACAAAATTTGGGCATTGAAAAATTCCCACGGTGGCTATTATTGAAGATGCGGTTGCGGGTATCAAGTCTCTGTTTCACGTGTGTTGGGCTACATTCCCCTAACACGGCGGCTGAGCGAAGCGTTGTATGGGAGCAACTCCACAATCGACATTCGGCAGATACCATGCCATGGGTCATTCTTGGTGATTTTAACGAGTCTGTTCAGGCAACGGAGCGGCTTGGCAATTCTTTTAATCGTGCTGCGGCTGTTCGCTTCTTGACATTTATTCAGCAAACCGGATTGCTTGACATGCCTTTAATAGGTAAGGAGTTTACCTGGTTTAGTAACCATAGTGCATCACGCATTGATCGGGTGTTGGTGTCACCTGCGTGGCATGTACAATTTGGCAATCACAGGTTGTATACTGCTGCAAAGGGATTGTCGGATCACGTCCCATTGATTCTGAAAGCTGATTCTTATTTCTGGGGTCGACGGCCTTTTCGTACTTGGGACGTGTGGTGGGAGGATAAGCAGTTCATTGGTGTAGTTGGGAAATTTTGGCAGGAAGCCGGTTCTCTTTTCCCCGGTGATTTCAGTGTTATCAAGAAGATGGCTTATCTGAAAAAATAGTTAAAGGTGTGGCATACGAATGTTTTTGGAAGGATGGAAGCACGGATGCAGGCTATTTTGACTGAACTTGACTCCTTAGATCAGCATCGAAGGGAGTGGACAGCTGAATCCAGTCAGCGATACATAGAGTTACAATCTCAAAAATGGGAGTTAAAGCGACAATTGGAGTCCATGTGGCGGCAGCGGTCACGACAGCAGTGGCTCAAGTTGGGTGATAAGAACAACAAATTCTTTCACTCGTGAGCTTCTGTAAGACGATGTTCAAATTTTATTGGCACCATCACGTTCAATGGGATGGTTAGCAGCACGCCTACAGACATTAGAACTACCGCAGTCAATCATTTCCAGGGGCTGTTTGCGAGTGCATCTCCCAGGTGTTTAGGTTTGGGACGTCTATGTCTGCCCAGAATCCTTCCTGCGGATGCTGATGTGCTTGAGACGCCATTTTTAGTGGAGGAAATTAAGCGGGCTGTATGGGACTGTGGTAGTCATAAGGCCCCGGGACCAGACGACTTTAATTTCTATTTCATCAAGAAGGCGTGGGACATAATCGGTGGTGACATACTCACAATGGTGTAGGAATTTCATTCTAAGGCTGCATTACTGCATGGCATCAATAACAGTTTCATCACGTTAATCCCCAAGGTACTAGGTGCCTCAGATTTTAATTCATATCGGCCCATCAGTCTTATCAACAGTATGTATAAAATCATTGTCAAACTTCTGGCTACAGGGCTCAAGCGGGTGATGGCACAGCTTATATCCCCGTTGCAGACTGGTTTTATGGAGGGCAGGTATATCGCAGACTCTATAATGATTGCCAATGAAATTGTTCACACCATGAAGAGTTCCAAACAACGCGGATGGTGTTTCAAATTAGATTTCCAAAAGGCGTACGATTCGGTGGATTGGGATTTCTTATTCGAGGTGATGGAACAGATGGGTTTCGGCGGGCAGTGGTGCCGATGGATTCAGTCGTGTATTTCTACAGCACGATGTTCTGTGCTTGTAAATGGGGTTCCTACTAACGAATTTGGCATGGGTCGAGGGTTGCGGCAAGGTGATCCTTTGTCTCCACTCTTGTTTAATCTTGTTGCTGAGGTACTGTCACGTATGCTTGGTGTCGCAGCTGATCAGCAAGTGTTTACTGGAATTGCGGTTGGACAATTACGGTTAACCCACCTCCAGTACACGGATGATGTCATCCTCTTCAGCCAGGGTGATCCACAGGGTTTATTTAGTTTAAAACGGATTCTGCGTTGCTTTGAGCTCTTATCCGGATTAAAGATTAATTTCTTTAAATCCGGGTTGGTGGGAATAAACATACCTAGCGAGGAGGTTAGGGATTCAACGGCTTCAATCCATTGTCGGATACAGGCCTTACCTTTTCATTATCTTGGTGTGCCTCTTGGGGCTAACCCACGACGACAAAGCACCTGGTACACGGTGATTGCCCGGTTCAAACAGAAATTAGCCTCCTGGAAGGGATCGCTATTGTCATTGGGTGGTCGCCTTATTCTTTTGAAGTCATTCTTGAACAGCATCCCGGTCTATTACATGACCTTTTTCAGGATGCTTGTGGGAGTACGCAAGGACTTAGAGAAGTGGATGCGCCGATTTTTGTGGGCTGGTAAGGCGGACAAACGCTGTCTGTGTAAGGTCAGCTGGTCGGTGGTAGTCCGATCAAAAGATAGTGGCGGTACCGGTTTGGGGTGCTTGAGGTTGAGGAATGGCGCGATGTTGATGCGGTGGAGTTATAGATTGGCTACTGATACATGATCATTGTGGCGTCAGATTATAACTCAGAAATATCAACCTGTGCTGCAACCTGAAGGAATTGTGTGTGCTGTTACAGACGTTTCGGCCATATGGAGGGGAATTGTGAGAACGAGTAGGTCTTCTCTACCATCTGGTCAGTGTCTGTCGGCTCTTTATCAGTGGAGATTGGGCAAAGGGGATTCCATTGCATTTTGGCATGATGTTTGGTGCAGCACGGTGCCCCTCAAGCTGTTCTTTCCGCGACTATATTCCCTCTCCCTGGATAAAGAGGGGTCCGTGTGCCATTTTGGGACATTGACTGGAATGGTCTGGCAGTGGGCTTTCTTGTGGCGGCGACATCTCTTTGCATGGGAAGAGGCTGAAGCTGGGCGCCTTTTATCATTGCTGGATAGTTTCAAACCATCACCTTTGGATGACGACTTATTGTTGTGGGGAGCCCAGCTCAGGCCTTTCACGATTCGTCACTGCTATTTATCTTTAGCAGAGGGCTTGGCTTCTCCGGCAGATAGGCAAATACCGAATTTCTGGACACATCAAGGCGCCCCCAAATGGCAGGCTTTCACATGGTTGGCGTGCAGGGAGAAGCTTCCTGCCAAAGGATACCTCACTAGACTTGGTTTTATCCCTGATTCCGAGAGATATTGTAATGCTTGTGGTCTTGTAGAGGAGGACTCCAATCACATTGTGCTGAATTGCAGGATGGCATGGACATGTTGGTCGCTATTGTTCAGGTGGTGGGGCGTCGTTTGGGTCCAACCGAGGTCATTGGCTGATTTATTTATCCAGTGGGACGGCTATCCCATTACTCGACGGTGGAGAGCACTATCGTATGTATTATTTTTTTCCACGGTATGGAGTATTTGGATGGGCCGCAATCATAGGATTTTTTGACAGGAGGATAGCAGTGCTAATGATCTGTGCTATGCTGGTCTGCGTTATGGGTTTTGTTGGGCGAAATCTAATCTGCAGGATGTGTGCATTGACAGTTTGCATTTGCTAGCTTCAGGAGACTTTGTTTCTCTGCTGGGTCCATAGATTGTATAGCGAATGTAAGTGTTAGAGATCGACATAGATGGTGGGTATCGGCCAGTTTCTTTTTATCTATTAAGGGGATACAATGCTTCATTGTTTCCCTCACTTGTATTGTCCGTTTATCATCGTAATACATTTCGAACTTTTCTTCAAAAAAACATTAGGGGCCTAAGTTTAGGTAATGTTAAGTGCAGTGTAGGTAATGCTAGGTGCAGTGACTGCTTATCAACGAAACCCAAGGCTATAACAATAACCAAGATAGCTAACGTACCAAAGGAATAAAAAAAAAGAAGAGCATTTACTGCAAGCCAACTAATCAACAAAGACTATAGGTTACTAGAAGACAAGCACTTAAGAAGAAGGACAAAATGACAGGAAGTAAAAAGAGTAGAACCGAAACATAAGCAGAACGAATGAGATTTCTTTTTTCATTAAAAGGGTACTGTCAACGAAAGATCAACAAACGAATACACAAAAGCGGTAAGGGTAGGACGAGAATAATACAAAATTAGAAGGAGACAAAGGATGCAACTGAATTTATTATTATTTTTAAGGGAATGATTAACAAAACAAAAACAAATGATAGGCGCTAGGAACAAGGAGGTGCGATGCTTGCCAGAATTTACCATATTTTAACGAGGTTTGGCTGCCAAAAAAGAGCACCAAGAAACAAAAGAGAGACCACGATATTATCAAGGATGGTGGCAATTTACGTAAAAAAAAATGAGGGAAACAAAAACATAAACAACAAGAATGAAACCATTGCCGATCAAACATATGAGGCATAGTCTCCTACCTCACATGCAGAAGAACTGGTGGCAATTCCTTTGCCTTTATTGCGTGATCCAGATTCAAAACCACCTAAATCAAACCAATATTAAAATCTGCAATTGCAAACCCAAATTAAAATACAAAAGAGAGGAATCCTACCGTTCCCTCACCGACGTATAAAACAAACAAAACCACGAAGCTTTACACGAACAATCGAGTAGTGGGAAAAGAAAGGAACATAACACGAGCGTTGGATGTTGGATTAGAGGAGGAGTGCACACCAATCAGGAAGGATTGATGGCGGCACAAAAATCAAGAGGAGGGCTTGGCGACGTGAAGAATAGAGCAGGAGGAAAAGACAAGGGTTTTCGTCTGAAACAAAAACAACGGAAGTGGCTAGGGTAATTTTTTTCTGGCAGTTAACACAAGCTTAAATAGTCTGGGTCCCGAAGCCCTACTGGCCCGACTTGGAAAAACAAGCCCAGTTTGGAAATAAAAATAATTGGCCTCGAAAATAACAAACAATGGGACCGGCTCAAAGGTCTACAAAACGACCCGAAAACACTCAGCTACTCAAAACAAGCCCAAAATAAGTTTGGATATGGTAGGGGCAAAATAGTAATTTTCTACTGTCTCGATTTTTGTCTTGGTCAAATTGTCAAACGGACACGTGGACCACTAGAACAATACTAATTATACCTAAACATGCTGACTGGACAAATATCTAGGATGAGGTTTCACAGGGTTTCGCATTTCCTGCAATGGCAATAGAGTGTTGGGGCCTGAAGAGCATCCCATGTCTACCATGGTGAAGCAATCTGGCCAATTTTCACGACATAGCTCCCCTATTGCCTCTTCCAAGATAGGCTTGGTCATCAGTATCACTAGCTTCTGATGAATATCACAGTAAAGAACCAAATTAGTTTCTGATAGAGAAGATATATATGCTTAAAATGTGAATTGCGGATGTGTGCGTGAGAGAATCGAAACACCTTGTCAAAATGCAGAAGTAGTTTGATCGTCCTACCAAACATATATAAATGGACTGATCCAAGACTTATATTTGTTTTCAATTGTTGTTGTATCATTGTCATGAGCTGTCTATTAGATAAATTAAACCGTGTCCAGATCACGTGGGTAAAGGAAACAAAAGTTACGAGTGATGTTTGTAATAAATGTGATTCTTGTGATTGATCTTGTAATAAATGCAAAGGCCTGTGTACGATTTTCTCTGTGAAACGCTTTGGAGGGCTGCAGGTGGTGAAATCATAAAAGAGTGAAGACCAACATAAGTTTAGGGAGAAACAAAAACTGAAGGTGCAGGTGCGAAAGTTATAAGATTTTTTGTGAATTTAAAATGTATTTTAGTTGGTACTTTGATATTTTTGTTTACAGAGTAAGGTAAAAATAAAGTGGAGAAGGTAGATGAAGGTAAAGGAGCAAGGGATATGGAGATACTGAGCCGAAAAAGTTTGTATATGAGCTACAATGGTACGTGAAACCT
Organism: Passiflora organensis; assembly: GCA_019739055.1. NCBI lineage: Eukaryota > Viridiplantae > Streptophyta > Magnoliopsida > Malpighiales > Passifloraceae > Passiflora > Passiflora organensis. Next base: position 154,416 of record JAEPBF010000077.1, on the reverse strand, counting down.
CTGTATTTTTCTCCGATTCTTGATTCTCTGTTTTCTTTTCTCCGATTCTTGGTTTTCTGTTTTCTTTCATAGGTCTAAATATAATATTATCTTTGCAAACTAAGAGTGAAGCTAGTGCTGAATTGAAGGGTGAAAAGTGACAGTTTTTCGATTGAAACGTGCAAGGTATGTATTACAATAATGAGCAATATGAAATGGGTTATTAATGTAATAATGTCTTATAATATTTATACATAGCATTGAAATTCTATGAACTTGAATTACTATAATATACTGTGCGTTATGATTTTTTAATATATTCACGGGAAGCTTTACAAAAAGTAAGACAGAGAATAACAACATACTCTCTCTCCCTCAAAATATCTTCTCTCTAAAATATATTATTATAATATTATTTAATTATTTTAATAATAGTTTTATGCTGATTGTATTTAAATAATACTAAAAAATTATAAATTAGAGAGGATGGTAACTCACACCGCAGTTGTTCCCGAAAATTGTGTTGTCTGTATCATTGTTGTGAGCTGCATATTAGATAAATTAAACTTTGTGTCCACGTGGATAAAGAAAACAAAAGTTACGAGTGATGTAATAAATGTGATTAATATGATTAATCATATAATAAATGCATAGTATTGTTGTACGGAAAAATGTGATTGATATGATTGATCTTGTAATAATGCAAAGGACTGTTGTACAAGAAAATTATGATTGATCTTGTACCAAATGCAAAGGACTGTTCTAGTTTTTTTTTTTTCTTACACTGGCCTCTCTTTTTTGTCTCGTGTTTGTATTTTATTATTTTGCAATAAAAATAACTTAAATAATTATTTATTATGAAATAATGGAGTAATTTCTATATATTTTTAATAGATGACTCAAGAATTAATTCCAATAAAAAAAATGGATAGAGATAACTTTGATGGAGTAGAGGTCAGTGATTTTGATAGGATTCTTAGTCTTGATTTAAAAGATCGCTAACTAGGTTTTTAAAACTGAATAGGATTAAAATTTGATGATTATATTGTTATTATTTTTAGTTTGGTTTTACTATTTATAAAATGCAGAATAATTTGAGGGGTCTCTCAAATAAAATCAAGTTAGCATCCACTCCATATAACATTCTCAAATATCCTCATTTACTTCTATTATTGGGCCCAAATCCTCTTTCTCCGATCTTCCACCCACTCACGAGAATCCATCAAGACCTTCGTTAAATGCTATTCAAAGCATTGGGCCCACATCTTGTCTCTCTAACCACATATTTTCTCGATAATCCACCAAAATCTCCACCTAATTCTCTTCAAAGCATTAATTCTTCTATTTTTTTATCTCACTAAAACTATCTTCCCATCATATCAGACATCAACCTCTTTATTGGCCAACACCAAACCCCGAGAAACGACATGGGTTAGCTTTAAGGTGGTCCTAGAGTATCACCTAGGATCTATATTATTCTCTTACAAATATTATTTTATAATATTCAACCAGTATCTAATCAGTATCCATTCAACATAGTTACTGGGATAGTGTAACCCAATTTTTCGGGAAGGTAAATAGTTATTTTACCCTTCCCGCCCTTTACCCAATATCCAAAATTTGAATTTCAAATTAGGTCTATATATATAGGTATAGATTCACACAGGTACCACAGAATCTGCAAGATTCTTCACACAATCTTCAAGCCCTCCATGAATTTGAACACAATTGCAAGCATCCACGGATCTTTAAAATTTCTCCACTTTACTTTTCTATCCTGAAAAAAAACTAGTTTGTAGATCGGAGGAATATTCAAGTATAAAAAGCGAGTGCTCAATATTTTGGTGAGCCATTGGATATTTTGATTCTAGGTAGTAATTTGTGCAGAGTTTTTTGGTTTGCCTTGGGGATTTTGTTAGTTTGCCTTGGGAATTTTCTTAGTTTGCCTTCAGAATTTTCTTAGTTTGCCTTCAGAATTTTATGGATATGATGATAAATTACTTGCAACATAGTGGATTTAGTGTGGTTAAATATTTAATGACTAGGTCATGCTATTCATATTCTATAATACATGTGTACTATGATTTTAGTGTTTGTTTGTGGTATACTACATGTAATATGGGATATAGTGTATGTACCCAACACCATGTCTGTCTAATATGTTGTTTTTTACTAGCAAATATTTGTTAATAGTGGCTCTTCTTCTCAACAAACATCACCATTACATTGCAGAAACAAACAATGTCAAGAATGTGGGGAGTGGACATTGATAAGGTTTTGTCAATCGGATACAAACAAAGAGAAGTTAATATTTTGATGTGGAGCTCACCATTTTGAGGGGTGGTGTATACCCATAAAGGAGAACGATTGTACCATTTTGAAGGGTGGTGGTAATCAATTGAATAGTTGCATCTGACATTGTAAAATATGTTATATGAATTATTCTGAAATATATGAATAAATTTTCCATGAAATATTTTGTGGTATATTTGTAAAGATTATTCATATTTGTAATGATTGTTCCTACAAACACTCATATTATATACATCAACATAGTATCTTCAGTTATAAAATATTTGCTTGGCCAATGCGAGGTGAGTATATAGAATCTCAGTGTTAGAGGAGAGTTATTTACCTGTTCGAGAGTCATATGACGTTGTATCGTATTGTCTGCCACGTCTTCGCATGTTCATTCGTTCTGAGTATTTTTCTTTCTAAGTATTTGAGATAAGTATGACTTGTTTGTGTATTTCTCTACCTAGTTTCAGACAACACTGGTAATAGGGGTTACATATATGTATTTTCAGAATCAAAATAATTAACGCTACCATTGGGCTTCCAATTTCTCTTGAGTGGGATTACTCGAGAAGTGGTTTGTTATGTCCACTACGATGGGTTTTACGTTGGGCATTATTAGCTCGTGTTATGTTATTCATATTATGTTACAAACCTATTGTGCTGAATCCGCATAGTATATTTTCAAAATAAAGTGCAAATTATCGTGTTATATGTTGCATCAATTATGAGTATATTTTCAGAAGTAAATATTTTCTATTTATATTTTTGTATATGCCTCTATCCCCCGTAGGATTTATGATGATGTGACTCTTACTGAGATTATTATCTCACCCATTGTTGTTTTCTCCTTTCAGGGGTAATGCATGAGCTGTTGTTCTAAAGAGTGACTATTGCATCTGCGCATGACTCATCGTTTACATGGGTTTTTCTGGCACTTTTATTACAGATTTGTTTTTATTTTCTGGATTCTATTTGACATACATTTGTTATGTTTGAATATGGTTTACATTGTGGGCCTAAGGCCTGGTTTTGGATTTTTAGGCTCATGTGTTATAGACCCGTTCATGTTTCGTTTGAGTTTTGTTTTATAATAAAGTCTTCCGCTGTATTTTTTGTTTACTCCAGTTACTATTTATTGTGTCAAATGTTAATTTATGATTGAACAGGCTCTTTTTCTAAAAATTAGATGCTCATTATTTTTGGGAATCATATTTTGAAAAGTCAAAAAGCCTTGTGAGATTCAAATTGGTCTACATATCAGGCTAGTTTGGATTTCACGACGGTAAGGGCCTAGTTTTCGGGTTTGACTCCTTACACATACGCCCACTGGAGACTTCGGTAATTCCATAGATAATCTTTATCTTTTTATTTTGAATTTAGATAATGATACATTTGAATTTTGCGCTATCAATGGGAACCCTGTCGTGATCCACTATTCAGTATAAAAGACTTGGCCGCCTGTGGCTAGGCACAATGAACTATACTCTTGACTTTTACTTTCGTTTTTGTTTGCTACAATCATCATGTTCGGAAGAATACCAATTTCTATAGGTATCTTATGGGCTTTCAAAAGTGACCTCTCCAGAATTATATGAGTGATAATTGATTATTGGTGACTGATAATAAATTATTGGTGAGTGATTGCAATCCAAGGTTTTGAAATTGAAGGGAAGGCAAGCGAAAGGGCTTATGGTTGTATCAATCCCTTAGCAGCCTTGTCGAAGATATCTAGATATAATCCGATTATAATTCCTAATGGCCCGTGACCACAGTTTGATTACATACAACAACCAGGTCTTGATAACACTATAGATACTTTTACAATCAGGTTAAATTTCTCTTATATTTATAAATTCTATCAGTGATAATACTCTTTTGCAGATCTCTACATTTATTGCTAAGAAGCCAAGGCACTTCTTCTGCTTGATCTTAGTTCTCCAGAGGATTCAACCCTTCTTCCCACAAAGGAGAACATGTATTAATTTACGAAGGAGTATTGATAAGAGCAAGGCGAAACAATCACTTCTTGACCATAGAAATAACAAGACTATGAGCTATGCCTTTCCCTTCATCCATGTAATCTGAAACCTTCAATAAATATCGATGGAATACATCATCTATCAATGCACTCTCAAATTGACTTGCTAGTACGGGTTCTGCTATGGCTCTCATATAATTTGAGACATACTTCCCTCTTGTCCATTTGTCAAACACCAATTCCTTACTACCATCCTCAATGTTGGTAACCCAATCTAGGTCGTACTGCTCGAATACGGCAATATTGAAGGACTCTTCTCCTTGAATCAATTCACGCAGAATTTTAGCAGAAGGAAAAAATACTGGAACGTTGTAGGAGTCCAATATGGATTCTTGCACTTTTCCCTGAATTAAAATAGAACCACCAGTATTTTATAAGGGCAATATAAGTATTAAGAGGACCGATTACATATCAGAGGAGGTTAAAGCAGAGCATCGAACATCGCAGAGCAGAAAAAAAACAAAAACAAGATTAAAGCAGAGTAAACATGTTTATAAATAAAGCATTAGTACCTCGTCGACCATATCCTTGAGACAAGCACCGATTAGCTGCCAAACTTCATTTCCATATTCGCAATTAGGATTCATTCCATTGCTAGCGAGGATGATCAGAACCATCCGACCTCCAGATTTCATCTCTAATGCTCGAGATTTTAAGAATGATGTGAAGTCTGTCTCAAATTGATCTACATATGCTTTGTGTACACTCGGAGGGCTGGTTTTGGTCAAGCAAATGTTCCCTTTATTCAATGCCTCTCCAGATTCACTGACAAGTCCTTCAGGTACCTGAATGATAAGACAAAATTTAGTTCCTCAAAACGCTTTTATTGTATTAAAGGATATACACCATCGAACTTATCGTAAATATCAATTAAGAATATATCTAAAGAATTGCGTGCATAGCCAGATTTATTCACCCGGGAGAGAAAATGTAGACTAAAAGAAGAATAGGCAAAGTGAACAGTGTTATCTGGAAAGAGTCTTCCATGGAAATCCCCCGGCATAGCCGCTACGAAACAATGGCCAATTTTGTCAAACTTGTCTTTCCCAAGTTGGTCATACAAATTTGGCAGCAACGACTGGAAAACGGTGTTGAAATCATTTCCTGGAAGATCATTAAGGAAAAACTGTAGCGCAGGTGGATTCTGATTCAATTTACGACAAGTGGAGTTAATTGTTTCAATGATTTGCTGCAATGGCAATAGAGTGTTGGGGCCTGAAGAGCATCCCATGTCTACCATGGTGAAGCAATCTGGCAAGTTTTCACGACATAGCTCCGCTATTGCCTCTTCCAGGATAGGTTTGGTCATCAGTATCACTTGCTTCTGATGAATATCACAGTAAAGAATCAAATTAGTTTCTGATAGAGTGGATAAGCATAAACTGTGCATGTGAACAAGTGAGCGTGAGAGAGAGAGCGACTTGAAGTGACGAGTTTTTGTAGTAGCTGAACTCTCCTTCTCCTGTGTTCATGTGTAGGACTTGTTGCACTTCCATTGCTACTGCTTGCTTGCCTTGAAGGAGCATTGAAACACCTTGTCAAACTGCAGAAGTAGCTTGGTCGTCCCAATAAACATATATAAATGGACTGATCCATGACTTCTGTATCATTTGTTTTCACTTATTGTCTGTGTCATTGTAGTGAGCTGTCTTTTAGATAAATTAAACATTGTGTCCACATCACGTGGATTAAGGAAATAGAAGCTACGATGTGATGTCTGTAATAATTGTGATTGGTATGATTGATCTTTGTAATAAACTCAGATAACCCCAGTATATCGGTCATTGCATGATAATTTCTGTATAAAATTTGAAGCTTTGGCAGATAAAAAAATCCGAGATTCAATCACCCACGTTCCAACTACTAGAGAACCATACCTAAAGCTACAAAATAAGTGTACTTAAACCAACCAACCATGCATTAACCAAGTGCAATTCTACAAGAAGCTACATACCCTATAGGAAGGGTTGAGCCATCTATATCCTATCTCGAAATGCTCATTCTCACGACCGAATATCAGACTACGCGTCATTCAGCATATCAGACTACGAGTCATTCGGCTTTGTGTGGGACTCGACTCCCAAATCAAGGATCACATTAATCAATGGGGGAATCTTTCCACATTATGTTCCCCACTATGTTTCCCACTATGTTCCCCACTAAGTGAGGGAATCAAGGAGCTCACTTGGGATCCGTGTTTGTGCTTTCTACTTTTGTATATAACCGTTAGATCATACGGCTTGATATCCACCATCCATTGGGGAGTTGTAAAGGCTATATATGGGGTGCCACCCCTCATTTATAATCATCCAGCAATACTTGCAATATTGAGAGTTTAGAGCTTTCTCTCCATTCTTTTGTGTCTCTCTCATTTCGGTTCGGTTCTAAGCTTAGCATTCTAGCTAGCTTTGTGAGGAAGACTTACTTAGCCTATTGCGAGAGCGATAGTCTAAGGTCGCACGGAGAGTTTCTATTCCGCAAAACTCTAGTCCCGTAACAGTTGGTAGCGGAGCTACGGCTCAAATCCTTTGAGAGAGAAATGGAGATGCCTACTACTTCTGATGCCAACATCCATATTGAAGAGGAGGTCGAGGAGGTCCGTGTGGGGAGACTACCCGAACGTGCTCCTGAACCTAAGAAAAGAATGACGACTGTTGATCATCTGTCATCATTGGAGGCAAGGATCACTCGTATGGAGATGAAGGTTGCCGATGAAAAAGATATGCTAGAGGAATATGGCAAACGCATAAGCGAGCTCGAGTCAGGGGACGTGAATGAGCTTCGTGAGGAGATGCAAAGCGCCCTCATTGCTATCCACTCTTGGAGGGAAGAGTTAGATGACTTCAAGGTAAATCTTCTTGCTGAGATCTCTTCATTTAAGGATGATTTGGTTGGAATCAGGGAGGATTGCAAGAAGGGAATTGCGCAAGGGGTTGCCAAACCCAAGCTGAAGCTGGATGTCCCAACGCCGAAGTCATTTGGTGAGACGAGGAATGCCAAGGAAGTGGACAACTTCCTTTTCAACCTTGAACAATACTTTCAACGGGTGGGCATGGAGAGCGATGGAGATCGACTTTCCCAAACCCCACTATATCTAACCGATAGTGCCACAACCTGGTGGAGGATGAAGCATGCTCAAATCGAGCTTGGCACCTTGACGTTGGAGACGTGGGCAGATTTCAAAAGGCTACTGAAAGCACATTTCTCACCAAGAAATGGGGAGCTTGAAGCAAGAGAGAAGCTCCGCAAGTTGTCTCACAAGGGCGACATCTGAGACTACGTGAGGGAGTTCGCGGAAGTCTTGTTGGAGATCCCCGACATGCCCGAGATGGAGGCCATATACGTGTTTCTGGGAGGCCTACAAAGTTGGGCCAAGCTGGAGCTTCACCGACGCAACGTCAAGGAGCTCAATGATGCCATCATCGAGGCCGAATGCTTAGCGGAATTTGAGAGAAAGGCCGAGGGTTCAAACCCACCTAAGCCTAAGAGTTTCCGTGACTACAAGGCTAAAGGTGGGGGAGTAGTCCACGAAACCAAGGAGTGGAAGGACAAGCCTTTCAAGTCTTTCAAGTCCTTCAAGTCCTTTCGTCCAGCCAAACCCACACATGGGGGAGGTGAAAATCGAGGCAAGGGCGAGAGACCCAAGCTCTCATATTTTCTATGTGAGGGGCCACATAAAGCTGCAGATTGCCCGAAGAGGAACAAGCTGACAGCCATGGCAAGGGAGGCCGAACCAATGGAAGCACCAAGGATGAGTTCCATGCAACTGTTGACTGCTGTTAAAGCCTCAACCAAAGATGCCAAAGAGGAGCAAGCTGGGAGGATGTTTGCTAGACCCATCGTGCAAGGGAGGGAGTCCCGTGCATTGATCGATACCGGTGCTACTCACAACTTTATGAAGAAGGAGGAAGCACAACGACTTGGCCTCAAGTTCAAAGAGGAGAAAGGCTGGCTAAAGACGGTGAACACTCAAGTGCAGCCAATCTTTGGAGTAGCCCGAGGGGTCGAGCTACAAATGGGAGAATGGAAAGGTAACCTTGACTTCTCTATTGTTCCTATGGATGATTTCCCGATTGTATTAGGGATGCAGTTTTTGGATCAGACAAGAGCAGTCCCAATAACCTGCACAAACACCCTCATACTTTCCGACGGAAGCAAGTGTTGTGTGGTGCCAGTGGCTCGAGAGAAGGAGCTGAAGGCAAAAACACTATCAGCTATGCAGCTGAAGAGAGGAGTAAGGAAGCTAGAACCCACATTTCTAGCTACCTTGGTGATGGATGAAGGTACACCTGCTGATGACAAAGTGCCCATCCAAGTTATGGAAGTTCATGGGGAGTTTGCTAATGTGATGCCCAAGGAACTCCCAAAGAAACTACCACCCATACGGGAGGTAGACCATGCCATCGAGTTGGAAGTCGGGGCCAAACCAACTGCAAGAGCCCCTTATCGAATAGCACCTCCGGAGTTAGCTGAACTGCGGAGGCAACTGAAGGAGTTCTTGGATGCGGGCTTCATCCAACCATCGAAAGCACCTTACGGAGCACCGGTGCTTTTCCAAAAGAAGCAAGATGGGTCGCTGAGATTGTGCATCGACTACCGAGCCTTGAATAAGGTAACCGTGAAGAACAAGTACCATATTCCTCTTATTGCTGACTTGTTCGATCAACTTGGGGATGCGAGATGGTTCACCAAGTTGGATCTGAGGTCGGGCTACTATCAAGTCCGCATAGCAAAAGGAGATAAGGCCAAGACCGCATGTGTCACACGGTATGGATCTTATGAATTCTTAGTCATGCCATTTGGTTTGACAAATGCACCTGCTACTTTTTGCACACTAATGAACAAAGTACTCCGCAAGTTCTTGGATCGCTTTGTTGTTGTGTATTTGGATGATATAGTGATATACAGCCGCACACTTGAGGAGCACATCCGACATATAAGGATGGTGTTTCAAGCTTTGAGGGACAATGAGCTGTATGTCAAGCGGGAGAAGTGTGCATTTGCCAAACAAGAGGTGGCATTTCTTGGCCACATAGTGGGCGGAGGAAGGATCAAGATGGATGGTGCCAAGATCCAAGCTATCAAGGATTGGCAACCACCAAAGAAGGTCACGGATCTTCGTTCCTTCTTGGGGTTGGCCAATTACTATTGGCGGTTCATACAAGGGTACTCTTCCATTACCACACCCTTGATTGAGCTATTCAAGAAGAACAAGGCATGGGATTGGTCGAGTGGATGCCAAGAGGCATTTGATGCACTGAAGACAGCCGTTATGGAGGAGCCGGTGTTAGCCTTGCCTAACCACCTACTCCCATACGAGGTACAGACTGATGCTTCTGATTTTGCAATTGGTGGTGTTTTGATGCAAGAAGGTCACCCAATTGCTTACGAGAGCCGCAAGCTGAACGAGACCGAGAGGCGGTACACGGTACAAGAGAAGGAGATGACAGTCGTGGTGCATTGCTTGCGAGTTTGGAGACATTACTTGCTGGGGAGCAAGTTCGTTGTCAAGACTGACAACATTGCCACAAGCTACTTCATTTCACAAAAGAAGCTATCGCCGAAGCAAGCAAGGTGGCAAGATTTCTTGGCAGAGTTTGACTATACACTCGAGTATAAGCCAGGAAAGGCGAACTTGGTGGCGGATGCTCTTAGTAGAAGGGCTGAACTTGCAGCCATCAGTCGACCAGAGAGTCCTTTTGTGGAAAGGATCTGAGGGGGTATGGAGCATGACCCCCAAGTTCAAGCCTTGGTACACCAAGTGAGGCAAGGCAAGACCCGCAGATCTTGGCTAGAGGATGGGTTGCTCTTCACCAAAGGCAACCGCATCTATGTCCCCCGACATGACAAACTTCGGAAGGAAGTTATGAAGGAGTGCCACGATTCAGGATGGGCTGGACACCCAGGTATCGTTCGAACTCTTGCTCTTTTGGAAGATGGTTATTATTGGCCTAACATGCGAGACGATGTGGAGTGATATGTGAAAACTTGTCTAGTGTGCCAACAAGACAAGGTTGAGCAACAAAAACCTCTTGGATTGTTAGAGCCATTGCCCATACCAGAGAGACCTTGGGAGAGCATTTCCATGGATTACATCACATCCCTCCCACAGTCTGGCGACTTCCAAACCATACTTGTGGTGGTGGATAGATTTTCCAAGTACGCAGTATTCATTCCGTACCAAGACGAAATCAACGAGTTCTTGAGGCAGCACACAACGAGGACGTTGTCGAGTTTGGTGGGGAAGAATGTCACGACCGAATATCAGACTACGCGTCATTCAGCATATCAGACTACGAGTCATTCGGCTTCGAGTGGGACCCGACTCCCAAATCAAGGATCACATTAATCAATGGGGGAATCTTTCCCCATTATGTTCCCCACTATGTTTCCCACTATGTTCCCCACTAAGTGAGGAAATCAAGGAGCTCACTTGGGATCCGTATTTGTGCTTTCTACTTTTGTATATAACCGTTAAATCATACAGCTTGATCTCCACCATCCATTGGGGAGTTGTAAAGGTTATATAAGGGGTGTCACCCTTCATTTGTAATCATCCAGCAATACTTGCAATATTGAGAGTTTAGAGGCTTCTCTCCATTCTTTTGTGTCTCTCTCATTTCGGTTCGGTTCTAAGCTTAGCATTCTAGCTAGCTTTGTGAGGAAGGCTTACTTAGCCTATTGCGAGAGCGATAGTCTAAGGCCGCACGGAGAGTTTCTATTCCGCAAAACTCTAGTCTCGTGACATCATGCAGACACCGACCGTGCAAGGACGCAATACTACAAGCAATGCCAAGAAGAAAAATCATATCATTTCTTCGAGACTTAAACCACTGATATGGCATGCTCATTGGCCATTTTTTCACATGATAACACAAATGCTTAATCTAATGACCTAACATCTAATTATTGTGGAAAAGTTGGACATGACAGATTTACATGTCAGTGGCTTGACAAGAAATCAGTAGTCCGACAATTTTAAGGGTTATCTATATTTGATTGATGGCAACTCTATATTAGCTAAAAAGGTTATGGATGTGCATTTAAATTCTTGACTCAAATTCACAAATATTCTTCTCATACTCCAATCATTTGGCACTTGATTTCTATTCCTAAATTAACATGTCATAACAATAAAGTTGATGGAGTTTGATATCTTCTCCATGTAGTAAAGTTGATGGAGTTTGGTTTCCTATATGTATTATTGGGCCCAAACCCTCTCTCTCCAATCATCCACCCACTCACAAGAATCCACCAAGACCCTCGTTAGATGCTATTCAAAGCATTGGGCCCACATCTTGTCTCTCTCTAATCTCCCACGATACGATAATCCACCAAAATCTCCACTTAATTCTCTTCAGAGCATTAATTCCGCTCTTTTTTTTTTTATCAAAAAAAACCGAACCCCAAGAAACTTTAGGCATGGAATCGACAAACCTGCTTAAATCAGGTATGAGTAGGAAGAGAGAGAAACTCCATATTTAGCTAAGAAATCATCTCATCTAACCCCTTGCCGATAAGTATGCTGGACAGAAACATGTAAGTCCCTGTGGACAGCCACCATAAGTTGTCGTAGTCCCTGTTCAGTGATCTTCCCATTGATTATCGGTTTCAACCACCAAGTGTGAAATGTCTCCCAACAAATTTGCAAGGCCTGTCAAATAGCCATAAGTTCTGCAATGGTAGCAGGAGAAGCATTTAGGTTCGTAATAGACCCAAAACACCAGTCCCCTTTATAATTCCTTGCAATGCTGCCAGCTCCACCCCTCTCGTGTCTTGGCTTGAGAGCACCATCTCTGTTTAATTTAATGCTCCCTTGCTGTGGTGGAGGATACCAGCTAATGAGACGTACCACCCTAGTTCCTGAGCAAGCTCGGATAGTTTCCAGCTTTGTTCATAAGAACGAACACAACTGAAAATTCTCTCAAGGTCTAGCCAGGCTTGTATCTTCTTTGTCACCAAAAAGAAGTTTATTTCATCTCCATCAAAGGAACCAGCATAATTTGTGGCTTGAGTTTAGGAAACTTGATATGTATGTCTAGTTATGATAGGAAACGAAAACTGGACCCCTATATTTAGCAATTTAAGATATCGATCTGCATTATTTAATGAACATTATAATTGTGGAGACTAAGTCCCCAATTGGTAACCAATATAGTGTTAGGTACAATAGTCTATTATATAATATTTCCTTAATTTTAAGATCTGGGTTTGATCTATGAAAACAAGTGTGGAGTCATGTGAGAGGTTTCGTCTACAACAAAAATCCTCTCCGACGCAAATGAGTGTTGATGCAGAGGAGATGAGACTTTGATGAAAAATCTCATGCTTTATTAGATGTTCTTCATCAGGATAGATCAGTTAGTTCGAATTTTTTAAAGTGTTAAAAGACAAGATTTAAACCTTTAATTTGAATAACCACATTTCTCAGATTCTATTATACATGTATTATCATACTCTTAACATGAGTTCACGTGATCTATTTGTAATTAATGTTTATGATACAACGAAATAGATTAATTATTACTGTTGAGTGATGAATGTTTGTTTTTTACTCTCTGTTACGAATACCCATCAAATATTGAAGAATAAAATATTTAAGAAATTATGAAGCATACACTTGTCTGAGAAATTATTCTTATGATCCATAAGAGAATGGAGAAACAATCACTTTTTGATCCATAAGAAATTATTCTTATAAAGCATATACAATATATTTTATTTGATATTTATCTAGTTATTTTAGTTTAAAGGATTATGTTTTGAATATGAATTGGTTATATTTTGATAAATTAACCTGAAAATCTATGTTTGAGATATTTATAGTAATTCAGGTATTTCCCTGGCTTCACCATACTGTATTTTGCTTCGGCCTGTTCTCGATTCAGCTTCCCAGGAGATGTCTTATGCTTCCTCTGCTCTGATCTTGGCTCAACAAATCCGGACGTGGGATTTGCTTGAATGAGTTAAGGATGATATTCTTAAAGCGAATATCGAACTCGGCTATAACCTCCAATGCATATTGTGAAACCTCACCCTAGTGTCCGCCTAGTCAGCACGTTTATGTCTAGTCAACATTATAAGCCTTTGGGGCATTTTATAAGCCTTTGGGCCGACTTATTTGTGTTTGGGCTTGTTTGTTCATATTCGGCCCATCTGTTTGTTTCTGGGCCCATCTATGTGTTATATCGGGCCATATCCATTCTTTACCGGGCTGTTTGAGTATTTTTCAAGCTGAGTTTGTTTTTCTAGGCCAAGCTCATTTTTCCGAGCCGGGCCATCGGTGCTTTAGAACCCAGGCTATATAAACGCACTTTAAGCCAATGATTTAGACAATCGTTTATTTCTTTGTTGCACACTCAATTTAGACAAAAACCCTATTCACCTCTTCTTCTTCCCATCGTTGTTTTCTCTGAACCTTGTGCAATTTCTTCTTTTCGTTCTAATTCAGTTTACATTTCATCTGGCTGATCCCACATCGGATGGGAACCTGGGTGGTCGTTGGGCGTGGGTGCTGCACATCCCACTAGGCGCGTCTTTTGGGAAGAGAGTAATGACCCCGTGACAAGTGGTAGCGGAGCCAAACCGGACCCTGTTCGGTATCCACAGCCTGTAGGCCCAGTGGGGTAGGCTGGGTGGCCCAAGTCAACGACGAGGTCGTCGTTGGGCTTGGTGGGGTGAGTATGTCCCGCCTGTAGGCCCAAGAGGGGTAGGCAGGGTGGCTGATCCCACATCGGATGGGAACTGGGTGGTCGTTGGGCGTGGGTGCTGCCACATCCCACTAGGGCGCGTCTTTTGGGAAGAGAGTAATGACCCCATGACAAGAAGGGATATCCGTATCTTGTTTCTCCTATTTTCCGATTATCTTTCTTCTATTTTTAATTCTTCTTCTCTCTCCCTTCAGTGTTTTTCATTGCTCTCATTTGGCTATGCATTCACTAGACTAGGGTGTTTGTGGGTATCGAGGAGGACCAGGTTCTTATAACAAGGAGAAGGGCATCGCTTCTGGTTTGCAAACAAGTCTATGCCTCATCGGTTTGATCGGTATCTATTTTATATTTTCGTTTTTTAATTCGTATTGTTGTATTTTGAATAGAGGTTTATAACCTACTAAATGTCGTTCGTTGTTTCTTTTGTATTATTTTGTTGATTCATTGATTCTTTTTTGTGATGTGCTATCTTTTATTTTGAGTTCATTGTCTTTTTATTCTTCCTTTTGTACATGCTCGTCTTATTTATGATTTTTATGGTTACCTCGATTTATAGTTTTATTTATAATTTTGTCCTCTTGTGATTTTTCCCTTGGTAGATACGCCTTATCCTCTTGAGATTTCTTTCTCATGGGTTTTGTCCTCTTGTGATTTCTTTATTTTTTATGGCCACTTTGTCCTCCTATTTCCTTCTGTGGTACAATTTTGTGTCATATGCCTATTTCTTTGTTGGCGGTGTCAGCTTTGTATTGCTATCCTTATATTTCTTTGCACACTTTCTTAAGCATCTGTAACTTGAAGTAATCCACTATAACCTTCTTTATTTACCTTTGTTTCTTTTTTTGTGACTTTAAGATTAAAGACTTAAAAACTTTTGTTAATTTATCAAGCACATCAGTTATGGCCTTGCATCGTAGGCAAATATAGAGGGATTTGCCTTCACAATAATGCCCAATAAGAATAAGATGAACTAAAATACATTGATGGTCAACAATAAACAGGATTATTATTAATAAAAAAAGAGAGAGAGAATGAGGAAGACCGTTATATTAGTTTAGAGTTCCACGTCTTCTTGTGCACCATCCTTGAAAAGAATCGTAGTTCTCCTTTGTTTTTGTTTTTTTCTTTTAGTTTGTTATGCTATTTAGGTTCAGCTGCCAGTCCGTCTATGCTCAAAGAAAGAATTGCTGATACTTGGATGGATATAAGTGATAGCTTGAGTACCTATAGTTATTAACTCACAACACCTATTTATTTCAAAAGGTACTGTTACTATTTTGTCCATTAATGTAGCGTTGACATAGGCATTGAGAATTTAAAATATATTAGTTAACCTAGTAATCTTTGCCCTCTTAAAGGTTTGAATTGGCAAGGGCAACAAAGTGTTTGTGCTCATCGTTCGTTAGGCTTAAAATAAAAATAAATAATTATAATAATAATATAAAGAGAGTACTTTGGGTTATATTTTTATTGGGCTTGAGGAAGGACTAAGACTAAATAAAGACTATGGCTCGTGGGCTTAGATAAAAATTAGGTTTTTGATTTATGCCTATTTATTTTAAACTTTGGGCAATGACATATATTAGTGGACTTTTATAAATATTAGTTTTCGGGTTTTAGTGTGATTATTAACTGAGTTTATATTTGGGTATACTTTGAAGATGTGTGGTTTGTTCATTTAAAATCGTTCTTAATTCGTTAGGTCTTTAATTTATTTCCTTGGATTCCCAGTGAGTATTCTCGTGAGTTTCATGCTTGCTATGTGATTTTCTTCTAAGCATGCTATATTGTGAGCCTTATTTTGATAAGTTAAGATCATATGAGTATATTTGAGAATGTGTGATGTATATGCACGTTTTACACTCAGTTATAAATGTATGATTTTGTACTACTAGTTTTAGTCAAGTACACTGGTTTATAAATCTATTATTTTGATACTATGGTTTTTATCAAGTATATTGGTTTATAAACATATTATTTTGGGTATTGTAGTGTTTATCAAGTATATTATTTTATAAACTTTCTATATACATCAGTATGGTATCTTCAGTTATAAAATATTAACTTGGCCAATGCGATGTGAGTATATGAAATCTCAGTGTTAGGGAGAGTTATTTACCTGTTTAGGAGTCGTATGGCGTTGTATCGTATTGCTTGCCACGTCTTCGCAGGTTCATTCGTTATGAGTATTGTTTGTTCTAAGTATTTGAGGACAGGTATGACTTCTTTATGTATTTTCCTACCTAGTCTCGGACAACACTGACAATAGGGGTTACATATATGTATTTTTATAATCAAAATAATTAACGCTACCAGTGGGCTTCCGGTTTCCCTTTAGTGGGATTACTCAAGAAGTAGTTTGTTATGTCCACCCCGATGGGTTTTACGTTGGGCATTATTAGCTTGTGTTTTGTTATTCATATTGTGTTACAAACCTATTGGTAGATTCACATAGTATATTTCCAAAATAAAGTACATGTTATCGTGTTATATGTTACATCAGTTATGAGTATATTTTCAAAGTAAATATTTTCTATTTTTGTTTTAGTATATGCCTCTATTCCGTGTAAGACTTATGATATTATGACTCCTAATGAGATTATTATCTCACCCATTGTGTTTTTCCCTTTCAGGAGTAATGCATGAGCTATAGTATGTTGTTCCAAGGAGTGAGTGCTTTGTTTGACTTTGTGGCTGGACTATTGCATCTGCATGACTCATCGTTTACACAGGTTTTTTTGGATTTTTTATTATAGATTTGTTTTCATTTTCTGGATTCTAATTGACATAGATTTGTTACGTTTAGATGTGGTTTACGTTGTGGGCCTAAGGCCTGGTTTTGGATTTTTTGGCTTGTGTGATATGAACTTATTCGGGTTTTATTTTGAGTTTCGTTTTATAATAAAGTCTTCCACTATGTTTTTGGTTTACTCTGATTACTGTTTATTGTGTCAAATATTAATTTATGATTGAACATACTCCTCTTCTAAAAATTAGATGCTCATTATTTTTGGGAATCTTATTTTGAAAATTCAAAGAGCCTTGTGAAATTCAAATTGATCTATATATGAGGCTAGTCCAGGTTTCACGGTGGTAAAGACCTAGTTTTCGGATTTGCTCCTTATACATATGCCCTCTGGAGACCCTAGCAATTCCAGAGATAATCTTTATCTTTTTATTTTGAATAATGATACATTTGAATTTACACTATTAATGGGAAACCTGCATGATCCATTATTCAGTATAAAAGTCTTGGCCGCCTATGGCTAGGCACAACGAACTCTAGTCTTGATCCCTTTTACTTTCGTTTTTGTTTGCTACAATCATCATGTTCGAAAGGATACTGATTTCTATAGGTATCTTATGGGCTTTCAAAAGTGACCTTTCCAGAATTATTACGAGTGATAATCAATTATTGGTGAGTGATAATTGATTATTGGTGAGTGATAATCGATTATGGGCAAGGGATTGCAATCTGAGGTCTTGAAATTGAAGGGAATGCAAGCGAAAAGGCTTCTGGTCATACCGAGCCCCTGGCAGCCTTGTTGGAGATATCTAGATATAAGCCGATTGTAATTCCTTCGTGACCACAATTTGGTTACATACAATAGCCAGGTCTAGATAACACTATAGATACTTTTACAATCAGGTTAAATTTCTCTTATATTTATAAATTCTATATCAGTCATAACATCCTTTTGCAGATCTATACTTCTATTGCTAAGATGCCAAGGCACTGTTCCCGTTTGATCCCAGCTCTCAAGAGGATTCAACCCTTCTTTCCATAACCCGGGAGGTGTGGTGGAGTGGTAAGACTCCTCCTCCTTTAACCATAAGGTTAGGAGTTCGAATCCTGCCTTTGGGTATGGAACGCTTTAAAATTCCGGGCCAGCTGAACCCACCCTTAGCCGGTGCTTACGAGGCAGCGTAGAGGATTAGTCACTGTGATCGATGGTGGATACCCCTATACTTTCAAAAAAAAAAAAAAACCCTTCTTTCCATAAAGGATTCAACCCTTCTTCTCATAAAAGAGAACACATATTAATTTATCGTCACCTGCAGTTGTTTACAAATATGATGATGTTATTGGATTAGCAAACTTCTTCCCGAAAGAACTTTGCACAGACCAAAACCCAATGACTAATAATAGAGATAGTTTTGACGAAGATCACGATCAGGTAGGTTGCCATGGTAGATCTAATCGACCATCCTCTGTCTGAGAAATTATTTTTATTATTGATAAGAGCAAGACAAAACAATCACTTCTTGTCCATAGAAATAACAAGATTATGAGATATGCCTTTCCCTTCATCCATGTAATCTGAAACCTTCAATAAATATCGATGGAATACATCATCTAACAATGCACTCTCAAATTGACTTGCTAGCTTTAATATCTGTACTTTTTCTACGCAAAAAAACATGACCCCTCTCACATCCAAAGCCCTTCCCCCTCTCTCCATCCCTCAGCCCCCCCCCCCCCCCCCCCCCGGTTCTCCCACCCCTACCCATCGTCATTAATCTTGATGCTAGCCTCACCCATGGCCTGCCCCCTCCGCCTTCTCTAACACCAGCGCAGAAGTCCACTCCTCCACTATGGAAACCAGATAAGGTGTTTAATTCTGAGCGGTACATTTCCTATTATATTGAAGGTATACCAGAGGGTTGGCAGTCAGGCAAACTTTACAAAGAAATTGCTGCTATTGAACCCGTTGTTGATGTCTTTATATCAGTCAGAAAATCCAGGCGGGGATCCCGTTTTGGTTTTGCTAAATTTGTGAGGTGTGGAGTACAGGAAGTTACTAGACAAAGGAGACTCAATTCCCTGATAGGTGGTCCTACATGGATGAGGTTTAATGTAGCTCGTTATACTCATCCTGCTGGTCCAAGTAGCCCCCTGCCTTCCGCCACTCTCAGAACCATTCCGCCATCTGTGAATCCTCCCCCACAAACTGAGGTACCTTCCAGGTTGTTCCAAGAGCGTGATAGACGTACTTATGTGGAGGCCACAGTGGCGCCTGCTTCTCCGATACCTGCCTGCGTCCCTGTGGAACTTTCACCTGATGCGGGAGCTCATGCCAGGTTACAGAGAAGTGCTGTGGGTATATTACGTCCAGGTTGTTGTCACCCACTTTGTCTACCAGTGGGGGTCGAGTGCACTGCGATGGGGGGTCACCAACGCCTCCTCACTTTCGCTTCTGATGAGTTGATGACCAGTGAGCTCACTAATAATTTCAGTTATTGGAATGGACTGTTTGTTGATATTCATCCTTGGAATCAGGATGATATGGGTCATCAAAGGATTTGTTGGGTGAAAATTGAGGGCCTTCCTTTGAATGTCTGGTGTGAGGATGCTTTTAAGCAAGTCCTTCTCCCCATCGGATCGATAGTTCAGGTGCATCACCAGACCATTAGCTGGTCTTGCCTTGATGCAGCGGTGCTACAGGTGGTAACTGGCATGCAGATGGAGATTAATCATCAAGCTCAGTTCAAGGTTGCTGGTAAGTTGTTTTCGGTTTGCATTCTGGAATCCCAGGAGAGAGCAGGTGTGGGGCCCGAGGGGGCCAAAAAAGTTACTGGTTCTGGTGCCAGTAACAACCTTTCTGTCCCCATTAACCATCCATTGTCAGA
Organism: Passiflora organensis; assembly: GCA_019739055.1. Classification (NCBI taxonomy): domain Eukaryota; kingdom Viridiplantae; phylum Streptophyta; class Magnoliopsida; order Malpighiales; family Passifloraceae; genus Passiflora; species Passiflora organensis. The sequence continues at coordinate 134,760 of JAEPBF010000077.1, read as the reverse complement.
AGGGAAGCAGAGTAGGTCTGGAGAGGACAGCAACAACATGTCTCCTGTAGAAGTCCGAGGATCTTGTCGACAGCTTCTCCAGGAAGTCCCACGTGTGGGAAAAAAGTATGATGGTCAATGTAACTGAGGGACTTGTGGGGTCTAGCAAGATGTTTCTATCATCTGGTTTAGAGAAGAAGTCCACAACGGAACACCAGCTGCAAGAGCTACAGTTAAATGAGGGGCTGTCTAGTCTTTCCACTTATGCTGGAGGGTCTATCAGTCATTTTATTGCCCCTGATGTGCTCCAGGGAAGGCAAGAGAAGAGTGATACGAGACAGATCTTGCCTCCACGGATGGCCACCTCTGTGAACACTCTTGGAGAGGAGTCTCATGCCCTTTCGCCTATACAGCCTGAGATGGCTTTTGCTAGAATGCGCAAGGAGGGTGCCAAGGCTTCGAGTATGGGTGTCACAGGCAGAGCAGCTCATAGTAGATTGGGTAAACAGAAGAAACTCAAGCACATTAAACCCACAGGAAGTCTAACTTCGGGAGGAAATAGCCAGGTTATGTCTTTCGCAGCTCCACAGGTTGCTGAGGATCCTTCCTTTCTGGTAGCCACCCAAGATAGTGTTCTGGGATTAGAGGAGAGGTTTCAGTCGCGGAGTGTGATTCCAGATTCCTGTCCTATTGATCTGGAAGTCCAACAAACGTTGACAGTTATGGACACTTTGGGTCTTCGGAAGAAGCAAACCAAAGCAGCTATTCGTCAGAAGCTCAAAACCAGGATTATAGAGGAAGGTCAGGAGCAGCAAGCACACTACACACGTTAGTGCAGTGGTCATGGCTGCTTGCGAAGGGGTTCGTCTTTGTCATGATAAATTTTGCTATATGGAACATTCGAGGGTGCCGGGGTAGGATGAAACAGAGCCAAATTCGTAATCTTATTTATAGGGAGAGACTTAGCGTGTTGATTCTATGTGAGACTAAAAAAGAAACCTTCACTGATCGTTTGGCAGGTAGTCTTTGGCCTGGGACAAATGTTAAGTGGACAGCTGTTGATGCTCAAGGCAGTGCTGGTGGCATTGTTTGTTTATGGAATGATTCAATGGTTCAGATTACTGGAGTAGAAACATATGCACGGTGGCTATTGCTACAGATGCGTATCAGAGTGTCTGGGTTTAGTTTTGTGTGTGTTGGCCTTCATGCTCCCAACATTGAGGCAGAACGAAGATGTTTATGGGAAGAAATGCACCAGCGGAAAGCTTTGGATGAGGCTCCTTGGGTTATCCTGGGAGATTTCAATGAGACAATCAATGCCATGGAGAGGATTGGCAGTCACATTAATCCCGCTGTAGCAAGGTGTTTTCTTCAGTTCATTCATGGTAGTGGTTTGATTGACATGCCACTTCTTGGCAAGGACTTCACGTGGTTTACTGCAAGTAGGGCGTCTCGTCTAGACCGGGTTTTAGTGTCTCCAAGCTGGTGTCAGCATTTTAGCAGCCATAGGCTATACACTGGTGATAAAGGCTTCTCAGATCATGTTCCCCTCATCCTGAAAGCAGATACGTTCTTTTGGGGACGAAGACCATTCCGAACGTGGGATGTTTGGTGGACAGATAGACATTTTCTTGAGTGGTTACAGACCACGTGGCAGGAGGCAGGGCAATGCTTCCCAGGCGATTTTCGGGTAGTAAAGAAGCTGGCCTTTTTAAAGAAGAAACTTACAGCCTGGCATACCGTAAATTTTGGGGGGCTGGACCACAAGTTGCGCCAAATTCTACTTGAACTTGACTCTTTGGATCAGAGCAGACGGAGTTTGGGGACAGATTTGGTGGAGCGTTATAATGTTTTACAGGTGCAGAAGTGGGAGTTGAAGAAGCAAATTGAGGCTATGTGGAGGCAGACCTCTAGACAGCAATGGCTTAAGTTGGGGGATAAAAACAGTAAATTTTTTCACTCAAGTGCTTCCTTGCGACGGTGTTTGAATTTCATTGGTGCAGTTCATATCAATGGTGTGGAGATAACGGAACCTTCCGACATCAAGGCTGCTGCACTCACACACTTCCAGCAGATTTTTAAGAGCGAGGCAACTTGCTGGTTAGACTTGGGCAGTCTAGAACTGCCGCGGCTTTCATCTACAGCCGCTGCAAGTCTGGAACTACCTTTCACGGACGATGAAATTCAGCAGGCGGTTTGGGCGTGCGGTAGTCACAAGGCTCCTGGTCCAGATGGTTATAATTTCTACTTCATCAAGCAAGCGTGGTCAATCATCGGCAAGGATATTGTCACAATGGTGAAGGATTTTCATTCAAGTGGATTTCTGCCTCGTGGGATTAATACCAGCTTCATTACATTGATTCCCAAAGTACCGGGTGCCTCTGATTTTAATTCCTACAGGCCAATTATCCTTCTCAACAGTTTGTACAAGATCGTCGCCAAGTTATTGTCTCACCGGCTCAAGCAAGTGGCAGATCAACTTATTTCTCCCTTTGAGACTGGTTTCATGGAAGGTCGCCATATTGCTGATTCGATCATGATTGCCAATGAGTTGATTCATTCCATAAAGCTCTCTAAGAGGCGTGGCTGGTGCTTTAAGTTGGACTTTCAGAAGGCCTACGATTCGGTAGATTGGAATTTCTTACTTGCTGTTATGACGCGGATGGGTTTCGGTAGTCGTTGGCGCCAATGGATTATGGCCTGCATCTCTACGGCAAGGTGTGCTATATTGATCAATGGAGCACCAACATCCGAATTTGCAGTAGGGCGCGGTTTACGCCAAGGTGATCCGCTCTCGCCGTTGCTGTTCAATTTGGTGGGGGAGGTACTCTCGAGATTGGTCACCACAGCGGCTGCACGGAACTTGTTTCAGGGCATTCAGGTTGGCACTTTACATTTAACGCATCTCCAATATGCTGACGATGTAATCCTTTTCAGTAAGGGGGACAATCAGGGGCTGCTGAACCTCAAACGATTGTTGAGGTGTTACGAGATGCTGTCCGGGTTGAAGATCAATTTTTTTAAATCCGGATTAGTGGGCATTCATGTGCCTCAGGAGGAGTGGGCACACATGGCGTCTTTGCTTCAATGTCGACTGCAGGTGCTACCCGTTCAGTATCTTGGGGTACCTCTCGGGGCACACCCGCGAAGGTATAGCACGTGGGAGACGGTCATTCAGAGGTTTAAACGTAAGTTGGCATCGTGGAAAGGCTCCTTATTGTCATTAGAAGGACGAATGGTGTTGCTGAAATCGGTGCTCAATAGCCTACCAATTTATTACATGTCTCTTTTCCAATTGTCGGCTGTTGTACGAAGGGATTTAGAGAAGTGGATGAGGTGTTTCCTCTGGGCAGGTAAAGTGGATCAGCGCTGTCTGAGTAAAGTGAAATGGCAGGTGGCAGTTAGAGCGAAGGATAATGGTGGTGCAGGTTTGGGGTGTCTCCAGTGGCGAAATGTGGCATTGCTGACGAAGTGGAGCTACAGACTAGCCAGCGAGTCTGTTTCGTTGTGGAAGCAGGTTATTATGCAGAAATATAATCCCACTTTGCGTACTACAGGGATTGTGTGCGCTAATAATAATGTTTCTGCTCTTTGGAAAGGTATTGTGCAGACCAGTAGACTCCTTTTGCCAAATGGTCAGTGCCTCTCTGCTTTCCACCGTTGGCAACTAGGCAGAGGTGATACCATTGTGTTTTGGGCTGATGTGTGGTGCAGTACCTCTCCTTTGAAGGACATATTCCCCCGGTTATTCACTTTATCCTTGGCTCAAGAGGGAGTAATTTTGCAGTTTGGTTACAGGGAAGGAAATGTCTGGCGATGGAACCTTGTGTGGAGGAGGCGGCTTTTTGCATGGGAGGCCAATGAAGCTGATCAGCTCCTGTCTATGTTGGCGAGCCACACCCCTGCAGAGGTGGTTGAAGATCGGTTATTGTGGGGAGATTCACAGAGCCAGTTCTCATCTCGCTTATGCTATCACTCGCTGGAAGCTGCTTATAATACGAGAGAGGTGCGACTAATTCCAAATGTATGGCGCAAGAAAGGAGCTCCTAAATGGCAAGCTTTCATGTGGCTAGCCTGCAGGGAGAAGTTGTCCACCAAAGGCCACCTGATACGAATTGGCATTCTTTCCGCCAGTGAGGGTGCCTGCGAAGCTTGCGGCTTACAAGAGCTGGATTCCAATCATGTGCTACTACTCTGTCAACAGGCCTGGGCAAGCTGGTCCTTATTATTCAAACACTGTGGATTAAGCTGGGTGCAACCATGCTCCATGGCTGATCTGTTTATACAGTGGGCTGGTTTTTCCATCCCGTCTCGCTGGAAACAGGTGTGGTATGTCTTGATATTTTCTTTTGCTTGGAGTATTTGGTTAGGTAGGAATCACAGGATCTTCAGGGGAGAAGTGGTCAGCCCGGATGACTTGTTCCTTAATGGTTTGCGCCATGGTTTTTGTTGGGCTAAGGTGAATCTTAGGGATGTACATCTTGACAGCTTGGATCTGTTGCCTGTGGGAGATTTTGTCTCATTAATGGCCAGATAATTGGTATAGGTCTGCTGATCATTGTATCCTTCGCGGGTTGCTGTGGATCTCATCTTCGCTTCCAGTTGACTGCGTTACTCACTGGTTCACCTGGGGATGCCGAATTTCCCTGCAGATTTTCTTGCCAGTTTAGAGGGTTTGGCTTTTGCTCTCATCAGTATGCAGTGAATTGGTGTTTTGAATGTTATGGATATTGTAACTTAGTTATAGGATCTGTCTGTTTCATTCTGAACATTGTGTTCAGCCAACGTTCCATTGTACAGACTATATGTTCCCTTCTTACTTCTTAATATAACTATCGATATTACCTCAAAAAAAAAAATTGACTTGTAGCACGCGTTCTGCTATGACTCTCATATAATTTGAGACATACTTCCCTCTCGTTCATTTGTCAAACACCAATTCTTTAATACCATCCTCAATGTTGGTAACCCAATCTATGTCGTACTGCTCGAATACGGCAATATTGAAGGACTCTTCTCCTTGAATCAATTCACGCAGAATTTTACCAGAAGGACAAAATACTGGAACGTTGTAGGAGTACAATATTGATTCTTGCAATTTTCCCTGAATTAAAATAGAACCACCAGTATTTTATAAGGGCAATATAAGTATTAAGAGGACCGATTACATATCAGAGGAGGTTAAAGCAGAGCATCGAACATCGCAGAGCAGAAAAAAAACAAAAACAAGATTAAAGCAGAGTAAACATGTTTATAAATAAAGCATTAGTACCTCGTCGACCATATCCTTGAGACAAGCACCGATTAGCTGCCAAACTTCATTTCCATATTCGCAATTAGGATTCATTCCATTGCTAGCGAGGATGATCAGAACCATCCGACCTCCAGATTTCATCTCTAATGCTCGAGATTTTAAGAATGATGTGAAGTCTGTCTCAAATTGATCTACATATGCTTTGTGTACACTCGGAGGGCTGGTTTTGGTCAAGCAAATGTTCCCTTTATTCAATGCCTCTCCAGATTCACTAACAATCCTTCAGATACCTGAATGATAAGACAAAATTTAGTTCCTCAAAACGCTTTTATTGTATTAAAGGATATACACCATCGAACTTATCGTAAATATCAATTAAGAATATATCTAAAGAATTGCGTGCATAGCCAGATTTATTCACCTGGGAGAGAAAATGTAGACTAAAAGAAGAATAGGCAAAGTGAACAGTGTTATCTGGAAAAAGTCTTCCATGGAAATCCCCAGGCATAGCCGCTACGAAACAATGGCCAATTTTGTCAAACTTGTCTTTCCCAAGTTGGTCATACAAATTTGGCAGCAACGACTGGAAAACGGTGTTGAAATCATTTCCTGGAAGATCATTAAGGAAAAACTGTAGCGCAGGTCGATTCTGATTCAATTTACGACAAGTGGAGTTAATTGTTTCAATGATTTGCTGCAATGGCAATAGAGTGTTGGGGCCTGAAGAGCATCCCATGTCTATCATGGTGAAGCAATCTGGCAAGTTTTCACGACATAGCTCCGTTATTGCCTCTTCCAGGACAGGATTGGTCATCAGTATCACTTGCTTCTGATGAATATCACAGTAAAGAATCAAATTAGTTTCTGATAGAGTAGATAAGTATAAACTGTGCATGTGAACAAGTGAGCGTGAGAGAGAGAGCGACTTGAAGTGACGAGTTTTAGTAGTAGCTGAACTCTCCTTCTCCTGTGTTCATGTGTAGTACTTGTTGCACTTCCATTGCTACTGCTTGCTTGCCTTGAAGGAGAATTAAAACACCTTGTCAAACTGCAGAAGTAGTTTGGTCGTCCCAATAAACATATATAAATGGACTGATCCATGACTTTTATTTGTTTTCACTTATTGTCTATATCATTGTAGTGAGCTGTCTTTTAGATAAATTAAAAATTGTGTCCACATCACGTGGATAAAAGGAATAGAAGCTACGATGTGATGTTTGTAATAATTGTGATTGGTATGATTGATCTTTGTAATAAACTCAGATAAACCCCAGTATATCGATCATTGCATGATAATTTCTGCATAAAATTTGAAGCTTTGGCAGATAAAAAAATCAGAGATTCAATCACCCACGTTCCAACTACTAGAGAACCATACCTAAAGCTACAAAATAAGTGTACTTAAACCAACCAACCATTGTCATGACCGAATATCAGACTACGCGTCATTCGGCATCGTGCGGGACCGACCCCCAAATCAAGGCACACGTTTCCCACCGAAAGAGCTAATCAAGGAGCTAATCAAGGAGGGAATCAGGGAACATGTTCCCCACTATGTTCCCCACTAAGAGAGGGAATCAAGGAACTCACTTGGGATCCGTGTTTGTGCTTTCTACTTTTGTATATAACCGTTAGATCATACGGCTTGATCTCCACCATTCATTGGGGAGTTGTAAAGGCTATATAAGGGGTGCCTCCCCTCATTTGTAATCATCCAGCAATACTTGCAATATTGAGAGTTTAGAGCTTTCTCTCCATTCTTGTGTGTCTCTCTCCTTTCGGTTCGGTTCTAAGCTTAGCATTCTAGCTAGCTTTGTGAGAAAGACTTACTTAGTCTATTGCGAGAGCGATAGTCTAAGGCCGCACGGAGAGTTTCTATTCCACAAAACTCTAGTCCCGTGACAGTTGGTAGCGGAGCTACGGCTCAAATCCTTTGAGAGAGAAATGGAGATGCCTACTACTTCTGATGCCAACATCCATATTGAAGAGGAGGTCGAGGAGGTCCGTGTGGGGAGACTACCCCAACGTGCCCCCGAACCCAAGAAGAGAATAAAGACTGTTGATCATCTGTCATCATTGGAGGCAAGGATCACTCGTATGGAGATGAAGGTTGCCGATGACAAAGATATGCTTGAGGAATATGGCCAACGCATAACCGAGCTCGAGTCGGGAGACGTGAATGAGCTTCGTGAGGAGATGCAAGGCGCCCTCATTGCTATCCACTCTTGGAGGGAAGAGTTAGATGACTTCAAGGTAAATCTTCTTGCTGAGATCTCTTCATTTAAGGATGATTTGGTTGGAATCAGGGAGGATTGCAAGAAGGGAAATGCGCAAGGGGTTGCCAAACCCAAGCTGAAGCTGGATGTCCCAAAGCCGAAGTCATTTGGTGGGACGAGGAATGCCAAGGAAGTGGACAACTTCCTTTTCAACCTTGAACAATACTTTCAAGGGGTGGGCATGGAGAGCGATAGAGATCGACTTTCCCAAGCCCCACTATATCTAACCGATAGTGCCACAACCTGGTGGAGGATGAAGCATGCTCAAATCGAGCGTGGCACCTTGAAGTTTGAGACGTGGGCAGATTTCAAAAGGCTCCTGAAAGCACAATTCTCACCGAGGAATGTGGAGCTAGAAGCGAGGGAGAAGCTTCGCAAGTTGTCCCACAAGGGTGACATCCGAGACTACGTGAGGGAGTTCACGGAAGTCTTGTTGGAGATCCCAGACATGCCCGAGACGGAGGCCATGTATGTGTTTCTGGGAGGCCTACAAAGTTGGGCCAAGTTGGAGCTTCATCGACGCAATGTCAAGGAGCTCAACGATGTAATTTCTGAGGCTGAATCCTTGGCAGAATTTGAGAAGAAGCCCGAGGGTACAAGCCCACCTAAGCCTATGAGTTTCCGTGACTACAAGGCTAAAGGTGGGGGAGCAGTCCACGAAGCCAAGGAGTGGAAGGACAAACCTTTCAAGTCCTTCAAGCCTTACAAGTCCTTTCGTCCAGCCAAACCCACACATGGGGGAGGTGAAAATCGGGGCAAGGAAGAGAGACCCAAGCTCTCATGTTTTCTATGTGAGGGGCCACATAGAGCTATAGATTGCCCAAAGAGGAACAAATTGGCAGCCATGGAAAGGGAGGTCGAAGAGATGGAAACACCAAGGATGAGTTCCATGCAATTGTTGAGTGTTGTTAAAGCCTCAACTAAAGATGCCAAGGTGGAGCAAACTGGGAGAATGTTTGCTAGACCCATCGTGCAAGGGAGGGAGTCCCATGCATTGATCGATACCGGTGCTTCTCACAACTTCATGAAGAAGGAGGAAGCACAACGACTTGACATCAAGTTCCAAGAAGAGAAAGGTTGGCTAAAGGCGGTGAACACTAAAGCCCAGCCAATCTTTGGAGTAGCCCGAGGGGTCGAGCTACAAATGGGGCAATGGAAAGGTAAACTTGACTTCTCCATTGTTCCTATGGATGATTTTCCGATTGTGTTAGGGATGCAATTCCTGGATCAGACGAGAGCAGTCCCAGTGTCTTGCACCAACACCCTCATACTTTCGGAAGGGAACCAGTGTTGCGTGGTGCCTGTTGCTCGAGAGAAGGAGCTGAAGGCAAAAACACTTGCAGCCATCAGCCAACCGGAGAATCCTTTGCTGGAAAGGATCCAAGGGGGTATGAAACAAAAACCCCAAGTTCAGGCCATGGCAGAACAAGTGAAGCAAGGGCTGAATCCATCCTCCTACCGCGTTGTCAAGGAGTGTGACAAGCAGAAGTGTATTGCAAGAGTGCAATTTTCCAAGGAGGCAAAGTGGAAGGCAAAAGGGGTGGACGCAAAGAGGCGACCCTTGGAGTTTGATGAAGGAGATCTTGTGTTGGTGAAGTTGATGCCTCACCAAAGCCGAGTTTTTGTCAAGTTGCACAAGGGGCTAGTGCGACGATACGAGGGTCCTTTCAAAGTGTTGAAGAGGATCGGCAAGGCATCATACAAGCTGGAATTACCACCAAGATTGGAGTTCAATCCGGTCTTCCATGTAAACTTATTGAAGCCATTCCAAGTAGACAAGGAAGACCCAGAGAGGGGGAAGTCCAAGAGAGCTCCCACAGTTGTGACCAATGCTCATGATAAGAAGCTAGATGAGATCTTATCAAGGCGGGTGGTGCAAAGAAGTGGGAAGCACATGAACCATGTGGAGTACTTGGTTCGATGGAAAGGCGACCCCAGATTTCGATCTTTGGCAATACCAAGACGAAATCAATGACTTCTTGAGGCAGCACACAACGAGGACGTTGTCGAGTTTGGTGGGGGAGAATGTCACGACCGAATATCAGACTACGCGTCATTCGGCATCGTGCGGGACCGACCCCCAAATCAAGGAACACGTTTCCCACCGAAAGAGCTAATCAAGGAGCTAATCAAGGAGGGAATCAGGGAACATGTTCCCCACTAAGAGAGGGAATCAAGGAACTCACTTGGGATCCGTGTTTGTGCTTTCTACTTTTGTATATAACCGTTAGATCATACGGCTTGATCTCCACCATTCATTGGGGAGTTGTAAAGGCTATATAAGGGGTGTCTCCCCTCATTTGTAATCATCCAGCAATACTTGCAATATTGAGAGTTTAGAGCTTTCTCTCCATTCTTGTGTCTCTCTCTCCTTTCGGTTCGGTTCTAAGCTTAGCATTCTAGCTAGCTTTGTGAGAAAGGCTTACTTAGTCTATTGCGAGAGCGATAGTCTAAGGCCGCACGGAGAGTTTCTATTCCGCAAAACTCTAGTCCCGTGACACCATGCATTAACCAAGTGCAATTCTACAAGAAGCTACATACCCTATAGTAAGGGTTGAGCCATCTATATCCTATCTCGAAATGCTCATGCAGGCACCGAACGTGCTGGGTGAAGGACGCAATCCTACAGCAATGCCAAGAAGAAAAATCATATCATTTCTTCGAGACTTAAACCACAGATATGGCATCCTCATTCGCCATTTTTTCACATTTTCTTTTAAAAACATCGAGTGTATTAAAGATCAAGATCAGTAATACAAGTGAGTGGGACAATGAAACATTGTACCCACTCAATAGGCAAAATGAAACTATCAGATACTGCAATGAATTATAGTATCGAAGATTTTCATAAGCTAGACAATCTATCTGGCCAGAAAAGACGCAAAATCACCTGCAGGCAACGGATCCAAACTATCTATATTTACATCCTTAAGATTCTTCTTGGCCCAACAAAAGCCATGTCGCAGGCCGTTATGAAACATATCATCCGCACTGCTGTCTTCTCTCCTGAAAATTCTGTTATTTCTGCCCAACCATATACTCCAAGCAAAAAAAAATAACAGAACATACCACAACCTCTGCCATCGAAGAGGGATTGGAAAACCAGCCCATTGTGTGAATAAATCTACCATGGACCGTGGTTGTACCCATCTTAAGCCCCAGTGTTTGAACAATAACGACCAACTTGCCCAAGCCTTCCAGCAGGTGAGTAGAATATGATTTGAATCCCTTTCCAGAAGTCCACATGCCTCGCAGTCTCCTTTGGTATCAGGCAGATAGCCGGGGCTTATCAGGTGACCTTTGGTAGAAATCTTCTCCTTGCACGCCAACCACATGAACGCTTGCCATTTGGGAGCTCCCTGTTTGCGCCAGACATTTGGGATTATCCGCGCCCCGAGCACGGCAGAGCTTTCTTCCAATGATTGGTAACATATACGGGACGAGAAAGTACTTAGCTGATCTCCCCACAATAACAGATCTTCAGCCATGGCATTCGGTGTAAAGCGTCCCAGCATGGACAATAAGCGATCGGCTTCGGCAGCCTCCCATACAAAAAGACGTCTCCTCCAAATTAGATTCCACTGCCATTCAATCCCTGTCATCAGCCCAAACTGCAAGATTGACCCCTCCTTCTCCAAGGATAGCTCATATAACCAGGGAAAAATGTCCTTCAAAGGAGCAGCACTACACCAGACATCTTGCCAAAAAATGATGGTATCTCCTTTGCCCAATTTCCAGCGATAAAATGCAGAAATGCACTTTCCATTTGGAAAAGTTGATCTGCTCGTCTTCACGATGCCTTTCCAGATAGCAAAACCGTGACTACCGTCGCACACTATGCCTTCAGAACGCAGAGTGGGACTGTATTTCTGCGTTATTACCTGTTTCCACAACGAACAGGTATAGCTTGCAATTATGTAGCTCCACTTTGTGAGCAGAGCATGATTCCGCAACGTCAAACATCTCAGCCCTGCACCCCCATTGTCCTTCGCTCTTACTACCACCGACCAACTCACTTTACACATACAACACTTATCTATTTTCCCAGCCCATAGAAAACGCCTCATCAATTTCTCAAATCCCTCCTCACTCCCATTGGCATTTGGAAGAAAGTCATGTAGTAGATTGGTAAGCTATTCAACACCGATTTCAACAGTGTTATTCTACCCCCTAATGACAACATAGAGTCTTTCCATGAGGCCAGCTTACGTTTGAACCTTGTAATTACCGTCGCCCACATGCTGTGCCGACGAGGATTCGCCCCAAGAGGCACCCCAAGATACTGAAATGGCAGAACCTGCATCCTGCAATGAAGTATAGACGCCATATTTACCACCTCCCTATTAGACACATTGATCCCTACTAATCCGGATTTGAAAAAATTAATCTTTAAACCAGACAACAGCTGATAACATCTCAAAATGCGTTTTAGGCTAATGATCCCCTGTTGGTCTCCATGACTAAAAAGGATAACATCATCTGCATATTGTAAGTGCGTTAACTGGAGATTCCCGATCTTTATAACCTGAAATAGTTGGCATTCAGCCGCTGTAACAATTAATCTGGACAGAACTTCCCCCATTAAGTTAAACAATAACGGCGACAGCGGATCGTCTTGACGCAGGCCTCGCCCCAACTCAAATTCTGCTGTCGGCGCGCCATTAATAAGTATTGCACATCGCGCTGTGGAGATACAGGTCGTAATCCACCGTCTCCAGCGAGCACCAAAACCCATCTGTGTCATCACCTCAAGTAGAAAAGCCCAATCTACTGAATCGTACGCCTTTTGAAAATCTAATTTGAAGCACCATCCGCTCTGTTTTGACTTCTTCATGGTGTGAATGAGTTCATTGGCAACCATGATCGAATCAGTTATGTGTCGGCCTTCCATAAAACCAGTTTGGAAAGGAGAGATGAGATGCTCCATCACTCGCTTAAGCCGTTGGGATAGTATCTTGGCAATGATCTTGTACAAACTATTTATAAGGCTGATAGGCCGATAGGAATTGAAATCAGATGCACATGGTATCTTGGGGATTAAGGTAATGAAGCTGTTGTTTATCCCGCGAGGAAAAGTTCCGCTGGAATGAAATTCCTTCACCATCGTGGCAATATCCTTGCCAATCACGTTCCACGCTTTCTTAATGAAATAGAAATTAAAACCATCTGGACCTGGGGCCTTATGACTGCCACAATCCCAAACCGCATGCTGTATTTCCTCGTCGAGGAAAGGTTCTTCGAGATTGGCAGCTGCAGCGGATGAGAGCCGAGGTAAGTTGAGCCTACCCAAGCCTAACCACCGAACGTTTTCACCCGCAAAAAGCGTCCGGAAATGTGCTATCGCTGCAGCCTTAATCTCGGATGGCTCAATCCTATCCATGCCATTGACATTCACTGACCTTATGAAATTATAGCAGCGCTGTAGGGAAGCACATGAATGAAAGAACTTGCTGTTTTTATCTCCAAGCTTGAGCCATTGTTGTCTAGATTTCTGCCTCCACATAGCCTCAAGTTTCTTCTTTAAGTCCCACTTATGAACCTGCAGCGCATCGTATCGCCCTGTCGAATCTGCCCCCAAACCCCGTCTATTCTGATCGAGTGAATCAATTTCAGTCAGAAGGATCCGCAACTTATTTTCCAGTGCTCTGAACGTGTCAGTATGCCAGGCTTTGAGCTTCTTCTTTAAGAATGCCATCTTCTTGACCACACCAAAATCGCTTTGGAAACATTGTCCTGCCTCCTGCCAATAGGTCTTGATCAGGTCGAGGAAGTGGCTGTCCTCCCACCATACATCCCACGATCGAAATGGTCTAAAGCCCCAGAAGAAAGTATCTGCTTTCAGGATTAGTGGGACATGATCCGAAAAACCCTTGTCACCGGCGTGTAGCCTATGACGGCTGAAATGTTGACACCAAGTTGGAGATGTCAAAACCCGGTCAATTCTGGAAGCACTATGCGCAGTGAACCAAGTGAACTCCTTGCCAAGGATTGGCATGTAGATCAAACCACTCTCATTGACAAACTGTAGAAAACGACTTGCTGCAGCTCTGTTAAAGGAGCTGCCAAGCCTCTCTGCTTCAATAACTATCTCATTGAAATCACCTAGGACAACCTATGGAGCTGTATCCATCGATTTCCGTTGTTGCATCTCTGCCCATAATACTCTGCGCTCAGCCGCGGTATTTGGAGCGTGTAATCCAACGCAAACGAAGCTGAAACCAGAGGCCCTAGTCAGCATTTTTAATAACATCCACCGCTCAAATCTTTCTACTCCAGTATTTTGTACATGCTTATCATCCCAAAGACAAACGATGCCACCAGCCCTCCCTTGGGCATCAATAGCTTCCCATTTAATAGTATTTCCCGGCCATAGACTACCTGCCAATCTATTAGAAAAACTCTCCCTTTTCGTCTCACATATAATCAACAAACTGAGCCTCTCCTTATTGATAAGAGTACGAATCTGATTCTGTTTCATCTTACCACGACACCCTCTAATATTCCACATTGCAAAACTAATCATCCACAAGTAAACACCCCTGTGAAAACATTTACCTTCACTGCACTAACGAGTACAGTGAGTTTGCCACTCCTTACCTTCCTCAACGATCCTTGTCTTAAGCTTTTGACGGATTGCTGCTTTCGTTTGCTTTCGACAAAGACCCAAAGTGTCCATGACTTCCATCGTCTGTTGGACCTCCATGTCTACTGGACAGGTATCCGGAACTGGAATCCTTGAAATTATCCTCTCCTCTAATCCTGTTGTTCTGTCTCGAGTGTCGGACAGGAAGGAAGGATCGTCAACCACTTGTGGAGCAGAGAATAACACTACCTGACTACTTCTGTCCGAGGATAAACTGCCTGTGGGTTTTAGGTGTTTGAGCTTTTTCTATTTGCCAATCCTGTTGTCAGCTACTCTGCCTTTGGAAACCATGCGCACGGCTTTGTTGCTTTCCTTCCTCATTCTTTCAAAAGCCATATCATCCTGCTGTAACGAGAGATTATTAGACTCCTCTCCAGAATCAGTAGGCATCAATTCAGAGACTGCCTTGCGAGGAACCATGGACTGTCTTCCGTCACTCGTCTCCCTTCTCCCCTGGAAAAGCTCGGGGGCAGTGAAATGACTAAGAGACCCTCCGCTTTGTGTAGAATGACTGGAGAACCCTTCATTAAACTGTAGCTTTGGAGGATGCAAACCCACGTGTGTCACCTGCTCCTTTACAAATATCTGGGGCTGCCCGATAGGGCCCACATCTCTCCCAGGTTCTTTGTCCACACCACCAGCTCCCACACATGTGTCTTCCTTAACAGCCTTCTGACAGGATCTCCCGTTTCCTGCAGGGGACATGCTGCCCCTTTCCTCTCCAGACCTACTCTTCCACACAGCTGACAAGTGATGGTTGATGGGAACATAAAGGTTGTTGCTTGCACCCGCTCCAATTGCCTTTTTGCCTACCTCGGGCCCTGCATCATCTCTCTCCTGGACCTCCTGGATGCATACCATGAACAGTTTACCAGCAACCAGTAACTGAACCTGTTGTTGTATTTTCGTCGGTATTCCTGTGTCCACCTGCATCACTGCCGCATCAAGACGGGCCCAACTGACTGTCTTACTGTGTACCATTCCAGAAACTGAGATTGGTGGTAAGTTCGCTTCTCATCATCTCTGCAGTTTCAAAGGTAATAAGTCGCTGGAGTCCCCCCCATAATTGTGCACCCCACACCCATGGGCAAACAAAGCTTATCACTACATCCGCCGCGTAAGGTACCAACAGCACTCCGCTGGAGCCTATCCTGAGCTCCTTTATCAGGAGTAATTTCTACTGGTGCGCCCTCATGAGTAGGAGGGATGTGTGCCACTGTGGCTTCTGCATAAGTTCTTCTATCACGCTCCCTCAGTACCCTATTGGGTAGAGCTGACTGACTGAATCTTGGGTCAACTGTCGCATTTGGCCGGGTATTCCCAGCAGACATTGTTCTGCATGGACCTAGGCTATGGGCATAACGAGCCACGTTGAACCTCATCCAGGTATGACCGCCTATCAGGGAGTTGAGCCTCCTTTGTCTGTTAACCTCCTGAACCCCACACCGAACAAAGTTGGCAAAACCAAACCGTAATCCCCGCCTGGATTTTCGTACTGAAATAAACACATCGGCTACAGGCACAATGGCAGCAATCTCTTTGAAAAGTCTGTCGGAATGCCATCCCTCTGGTATGCCTTCTATGAAATATGAGATATACCTATCCGTACTAAACACCTTTACTGGTTCCCAGGGGATAGGTGTGGGCCGTGATGAGCCAAACACAGTCTCATGAGGTAGCTGAGTCGGGGGTGACAACCCAGGATCGCCGCATTCGGCAGTTTTGGTAGAATTTGGGATGTTTGGAAGCCGTGTTTGGGTTTGGTGTGGAAAGAAGGGGGAGGATTTGTGAGGTGAGAGAGACCATGTGAAAGAAAGGGTTCTGGATCACGCTTGAAATCTATGCCATTTTTTCACATGATAACGCAAATGCTTAATCTAATGACCTAACATGAAAATATTGTGGAAAAGTTGGACATGACAGATTTACATGTCAGTGGCTTGTAACGGAAACTGAACCCAGCCTTAACTCTTCACGATCCACGTAGGTTGCCATGGTCTATCTAATCTAGATACCAATCTTGAAGAATAAAATATTTGAGAAATTATGAAGCATATATATTATTCTTATGATCCATAAGAGCTTGGAGAAACAATTAATCACTTTTTGACCATAGACATAACAATATTATGATATATGCCTTTCCCTTCATCCAAGTGATACGAAGCCTTCAATGAAAATCGATGGAATAAATCATCCATCAATGCACTCTCAAATTGACTTGCTAGCATAGGTTCTGTTATGGCTCTTATATAGTTTGAGACATACTTCCCTCTCGTCCATTTATCAAACACCAACTTTTTATTACCATCCTCAATATTGGTATCCCAATCTATGTCGAATTGCTCAAATACGGCAATATTGAAGGACTCATCTCTTTGAATCAATTGACGCAGAAGTTTTGGAGAAGGACAAAATACTGGGATATTGTAGGAGTCCAGTATTGATTCTTGCACTTTTCCCTGAATCAAATAGAACCACCAGTTAATTATAAACAAGAGCATTAATCAAGCATTATATTTCTCCAAAAAAGTTGTCACACGTCCTCAGATGGAGGGATTCTCTGAAACATTGAACTCAGATGCGACAGATCTCACTACAAAGTTAATAGGAATGGTTTTATTCTAAAAATTAAAGAGCAACAATAATTAATCTACTCACTCAAGAACCAATTATGGATGGATCTCATTAGTTTGAAATTTTAAAATATTCCATACCCAAGTCCATACCCAAGTCCAAGATTCAAACCTTAATCTGATGTCAGAATAGTTATATACTATCATTATCAGTAAAGAATTTATTTGAATGGCCTGGCCACCTCCTTGGTTACGGCTGCCGTAGTTTTTTTTCCATTCTAATATATCTCAATTTTTATAAAAAAAAAATAATTATACGGAACGAATTAATAAGAGATTCATACATTTAATTTGAGATGTTTGCATGCTTATAAATAATGCATTCGTACCTCGTCCACCATATCCTTGAGACAAGCACCGACTAGCTGCCAAACTTCGCTTCCATATTCGCAATTAGGGTTCTTTTCATTGCCAACGAGGAAAGTCAGAACCATCCGTCCTCCAGATTTTATCTCTAATGCTCGAGATTTTAAGAATGATGTGAAATCTGTCTCAAATTGATTTATATATGCTTTGTGTACACTCGGAGGACTGGTTTTGGTCAAGCAAATGGTCCCTTTATTCAATGCCTCTCCAGATTCAGTGACAAGTCCTTCAGGTACCTGATCGATAAGCCAAATTTTAGTTCCTCGAAAATATTTTAACTATATTAGGATTAATTTCTTTGTTTGTATGATAAACACTGAGGATGAGTCTAAAGAATTGAATTGCGTGCATATCCAGGTCTATTCACCTGGGAGAGATAGTGCAGACTATAAGAAGAATGGGCAAAGTGAAGTGAGTTTTCTGGAAAGAGTTTTCCACAGAAATCTCCGGGCATTGCAGCTACGAAACAATGCTCAATTTTGTCAAATTCGCCATTCCTGAGTTGGTCATATAAATTTGGCAGCAACGACTGAAAAACGGTATTGAAATCATTTCCTGGAAGATCATTAAGGAAAAACTGTAGCGTAGGTGGATTCTGATTCAATTTACGACAAGTGGAGTTAACAGTTTCAATGATTTCCCGCAAAGGCAGTAGAGTGTTGGGGCCTGAAGAGCATCCCATGTCTACCATGCAGAAGCAATCTGGCAAGTTTTCACGGCATAGCTCCGCTATTGCCTCTTCCAGGACGGGCTTGGTCATCAGTATCACTTGCTTCTGATGAATATCACAGTAAAAAACCAAATTAGTTTCTGATAGAGAAGATATAAATGCTTAAAATGTGAATGTGTGGATGTGTGCAATGAGAGAGAGAGAGACTTGAAGTGACGAGTTTTTGTAGTAGCTGAACTCTCCTTCTCCTGTGTTCATGTGAAGGACTTGTTGCACTTCCATTGCTACGGGTTGCTTGCCTTGAAGGAGAATTGAAACACCTTGTCAAACTGCAGAGGTATTTGGTCCTCCCAATAAACATATATAAAGGGACTGATCCAAGAATTTTATTTGTTTTCACTTATTGTCTGTCTTTTAGATAAATTAAACACTGTGTTCGGATCACGTGGAAAAGCGAATAGAAGCTACGATGTGATGTTTGTAATAAATGTGATTGGTATGATTGATCTTCTCATACCCCAATTTAATTGGCACTTGATTTCTATTCCTAAATTAACATGTGATAACAATAAAGGTTATGGAGTTTGATATCTTCTCCATGTAATAAATGTGCACGATATGTAAAGTCAACAGGATTTTATTTCCCTCTTCGTTATCTTCTGTTAGAAGATAATTCCTTTATGCTCAAGTCCTGCCATCTTTGACCGACATGTGAAGGTCTTTGAAGAATACCATCCACATATTTTTTCCACCTTACGTGGATGCTGTGGCAGAGCACCGTCCTCATCCATCCAAAGTAGTTGAAGATTGTCATCCATACAAATGCTTAATCTAATGACCCAACATCTAATTATTGTGGAAAAGTTGGACATGACAGATTTACATGTCAGTGGCTTGACAAGAAATCAGTAGTCCGACAATTTTAAGGGTTATCTATATTTGATTGATGGCAACTCTATATTAGCTAAAAAGGTTTGGGATGTGCATTTAAATTCTTAAATAAATGGTGTGCAAGATTGGCCAACGATACTTGCTCGCTGTGGAAGACAGTGATTGAGTTTATTCCCTCGCTTGTACGATATTTCTCTGGATAAAGAGGGTTCCATATCCCAATTTGGGGTGATGGTTGGACAGGTTTGGGAGTGGAGACCATTATGGAGGAGACGGTTATTTGTGTGGGAAGAAGAGGAAGTTGTTCGCTTGCTAGACTTACTGAGAGGGGTAGTCCCAAACTCTGTACGGGCAGACGAATTACTTTGGGGTGAACAGCTGAGACCATTCTCTGTACGTGAATGTTATACTGCAATGGAAGCACTCACTTACCCGGCCAGCGAACCATTGATTCCGAACGTGTGGCGAGTGCAGGGCCCTCCCAAATGGCAAGCTTTCATGTGGTTGGCTTGTAAGGAAAAGATCACAGCCAAATGTCAGCTGGTTCGCCTTGGTATCCTATCAGATTCGGATAAGGAGTGCGGTGCATGTGGCCAGGAGGAATACGATTCAAATCACATTTTACTTCACTGTCCAATGGCCTGGAGGTGCTGGTCTCTCCTCTTCCACAAATGGGGCCTAACGTGGGTACAGCCTAGATGTATGTCCGACTTGTTCACCCAGTGGGGAGGATTTTCTATTCCAGCTAAATGGAAAAATCTCTGGTACGTGCTACTTTTTGCGCTCACATGGAGCATCTGGTTGGGCAGAAATGCAAGAATCTTCTGCCAAGCTACTTGTGATGTGGATGATCTGTTTTACAAGGCAATTCGGCATGGTTTTAGTTGGGCTAAGTATAACTTGCCAAGGGGATGTCCTGATTGTCTGTCTATATTGCCTTCAGGGGATTTTGCTTTTTTTCGTTTCCACTAGATAGAACGGCTGATGACAATTTCAGATGCTTACTCCAGTGCAAGTATCTTGAATTTTCACCGGCTCTATGGAACCGGGATATTGGTTTAGGACATACTTGTATTTACTTTTCCTTATTCATATAAATCGACTCATATTCAAAAAAAAAAAAACATGTCATAACAATAAAGTTGATGGAGTTTGATATCTTCTCCATGTAGTAAAGTTGATGGAGTTTGGTTTCCTATATGTATTATTGGGCCCAAACCCTCTCTCTCCAATCATCCACCCACTCACAAGAATCCACCAAGACCCTCGTTAGATGCTATTCAAAGCATTGGGCCCACATCTTGTCTCTCTAATCTCCCACGATACGATAATCCACCAAAATCTCCACTTAATTCTCTTCAGAGCATTAATTCCGCTCTTTTTTTTTAATAAAAAAAAACCGAACCCATGAAACTTTAGGCATGGAATCGACAAACCTGCTTAAATCAGGTATGAGTAGGAAGAGAGAGAAAGTCCATATTTACCTAAGAAATCAACTCATCTAATCCCCCCTTGCCGATAAGTATGCTGGACAGAAACATGTCAGTCCCTGTGGACAACCACCATAAGTTGTCGTAGTCCCTGTTGCTGTGATCTGCCCATTGATTATCGGTTTCAACCACCAAGTGTGAAATGTCTCCCAACAAATTTGCAAGGCCTGTCAAATAGCCATAAGTTCTACAATGATAGCAGGAGAAGCATTTAGGTTCGTAATAAACCCAAAACACCAGTCCCCTTTATAATTCCTTGCAATGCTGCCAGCTCCACCCCTCTCGTTTCTTGGCTTGAGAGCACCGTCTCTGTTTCCCTTGCTGTGGTGGAGGATACCAGCTAATGAGACGTACCACCCTAGTTCCTGAGCAAGCTGGGATAGTTTCCAGTTTTGTTCATACGAACGAACACAACTGAAAATTCTCTCAAGGTCTAGCCAGGCTTGTATCTTCTTTGTCACCAAAAAGAAGTTTATTTCATCTCCATCAAAGGAACCAGCATAATTTGTGGCTTGAGTTTAGGAAACTTGATATGTATGTCTAGTTATGATAGGAAACGAAAACTGGACCCCTATATTTAGCAATTTAAGATATCGATCTGCATTATTTAATGAACATTATAATTTGTGAAGACTAAGTCCCCAATTGGTAACCAATATAGTGTTAGGTACAATAGTCTATTATATAATGTTTCCTTAATTTTAAGATCTGGGTTTGATCTATGAAAACAAGTATGGAGTCATGTGAGAGGTTTCATCTACAACAAAAATCCTCTCCGACGCAAATGAGTGTTGATGCAGAGGAGATGAGACTTTGATGAAAAATCTCATGCCTTATTAGATGTTCTTCATCAGGATAGATCAGTTAGTTCGAATTTTTTGAAGTGTTAAAAGACAAGATTTAAACCTTTAATTTGAATAACCACATTTCTCAGATTCTATTATACATGTATTATCATACTCTTAACATGAGTTCACGTGATCTATTTGTAATTAATGTTTATGATACAACGAAATAGATTAATTATTACTGTTGAGTGATGAATGTTTGTTTTTTATTATTGTTTTCTACTCTCTGTTACGAATACCCATCAAATATTGAAGAATAAAATATTTAAGAAATTATGAAGCATACACTTGTCTGAGAAATTATTCTTATGATCCATAAGAGATTGGAGAAACAATCACTTTTTGATCCATAAGAAATTATTCTTATAAAGCATATACAATATATTTTATTTGATATTTATCTAGTTATTTTAGTTTAAAGGATTATGTTTTGAATATGAATCAGTTATATTTTGATAAACTAACCTGAAAATCTATGTTTGAGATATTTATAGTAATTTAGGTATTTCCCTGGCTTCACCATACTGTATTTTGCTTCGGCCTGTTCTCGATTCAGCTTCCCAGAAGATGTCTTATGCTTCCTCTGCTCTGATCTTGGCTCAACAAATCCGGCCGTGGAATTTGCTTTCATGAGTTAAGGATGATATTCTTAAAGAGAATATCAAACTCAGCTATAACCTCCAATGCATATTGTGAAACCTCACCCTAGTGTCAGCCTAGTCAGCACGTTTATGTCTAGTCAACATTATCTTAGTAATTCACGTGTCCGTTTGACATTTTGATCAAGTCGGAAATCAATATAGTGAAAAATTACTGTTTTGCCCCTATTGAACCTGAACGTGTTTTTGGGCTCGTTTTGAGTAGCTAGGTGTTTCTGGGGTATTTTATAAGCTTTTGGGCCGACTCATTTGTGTTTGGGCTTGTTTGTTCATATTCGGCCCATCTGTTTGTTTCTGGGCCCATCTATGTGTTATATCGGGCCATATCCATTCTTTACCGGGCTGTTTGAGTATTTTTCAAGCTGAGTTTGTTTTTCCGGGCCAAGCTCATTTTTCCGAGCCGGGCCATCGGTGCTTTAGAACCCAGGCTATATAAGCGCACTTTAAGCCAGTCATTTAGACAATCGTTTATTTCTTTGTTGCACACTCAATTTAGACAAAAATCTTATTCGTCTCTTCTTCTTCCCATCGTTGTTTTCTCTGAACCTTGTGCAATTTCTTCTTTTCGTTCTAATTCAGCTTACATTTCATCAAGGGATATCCGTATCTTGTTTCTCTTATTTTCCGATTATCTTTCTTCTATTTTTAATCCTCTTCTCTCTCCCTTCAGGGTTTTTCATTGCGCTCATTTGGCTATGCATTCATTAGACTAGAGTGTTTGTGGGTATCAAGGAGGACCAGGTTCTTACAACAAGGAGAAGGGCAAACAAGTCTACGCCTCATCGGTTTGATCAATATCTATTTTATATTTTCATTTTTTAATTCGTATTGTTGTATTTTGAAGGTTTATACCCTACTAAATGTCGTTCGTTGTTTCTTTTGTATTATTTTGTTGATTCATTGATTCTTTTTTGTCTGATCTGCTATCTTTTATTTTGAGTTCATTGCCTTTTTATTCTTCCTTTTGTTGATGCCTCGTCTTATTTATGATTTTTACAGTTACCTCGATTTATAGTTTTATTTATAATTTTTGTCCTCTTGTGATTTTTCCCTTGGTAGATACGCCTTATCCTCTTGAGATTTCTTTCTTATGGGTTTTGTCCTCTTGTGATTTCTTTATTTTTCATGGCCACTTTGTCCTCCTACTATTTCCTTCTATGGTACAATTTTGTGTCATATGCCTATTTCTTTGTTGGCGGTGTCAGCTTTGTATTGCTACCCTTATATTTCTTTGCACACTTTCTTAAGCATCTGTAACTTGAAGTAATCCACTATAACCTTCTTTATTTTACCTTTGTTTCTTTTTTTGTGACTTTAAGATTAAAGGCTTAAAAACTTTTGTTAATTTATCAAGCACATCAGTTATAGCCTTGCATCCTAGGAAAATATAGAGGGATTTGCCTTCACAATAATGCCCAATAAGAATAAGATGAACTAAAATACATTGATGGTCAACAATAAACAGGATTATTATTAATAAAAAAAGAAAGAAAGAATGAGGAAGACCGTTATATTAGTTTAGAGTTCCACGTCTTCTTGTGCACCATCCTTGAAAAGAATCGTAGTTCTCCTTTGTTTTTGTTTTTTTCTTTTAGTTTGTTATGCTATTTAGGTTCAGCTGCCAGTCCGTCTATGCTCAAAGAAAGAATTGCTGATACTTGGATGGATATAAGTGATAGCTTGAGTACCTATAGTTATTAACTCACAACACCTATTTATTTCAAAAGGTACTGTTACTATTTTGTCCATTAATGTAGCGTTGACTTAGGCATTGAGAATTTAAAATATATTAGTTAACCTAGTAATCTTTGCCCTCTTAAAGGTTTGAATTGGCAAGGGCAACAAAGTGTTTGTGCTCATCGTTCCTTAGGCTTAAAATAAAAATAAATAATTATAATAATAATATAAAGAGAGTACTTTGGGTTATACTTTTATTGGGCTTGAGGAAGGACTCAGACTAAATAAAGACTATGGCTCGTGGGCTTAGATAAAAATTAGGTTTTTGATTTATGCCTATTTATTTTAGACTTTGGGCAATGACATATATTAGTGGACTTTTATAAATATTAGTTTTCGGGTTTTAGTGTGATTATTAACTGAGTTTATATTTGGGTATACTTTGAAGATGTGTGGTTTGTTCATTTAAAATGGTTCTTAGTTCGTTCGGTCTTTAATTTATTTCCTTGGATTCCCAGTGAGTATTCTCGTGAGTTTCATGCTTGCTATGTGATTTTCTTCTAAGCATGCTATATTGTGAGCTTTATTTTGATAAGTTAAGATCATATGAGTATATTTGAGAATGTGTGATGTATATGCACGTTTTACACTCAGTTATAAATGTATGGTTTTGTACTACTAATTTTAGTCAAGTATACTGGTTTATAAATCTATTATTTTGATACTATGGTTTTTATCAAGTATGTTGGTTTATAAACGTATTATTTTTGGTATTATGGTGTTTATCAAGTATATTATTTTATAAACTTTCTATATACATTAGTATGGTATCTTCAGTTATAAAATATTAGCTTGGCCAATGCAATGTGAGTATATGAAATCTCAGTGTTAGAGAGAGTTATTTACCTGTTTAGGAGTCGTATGGCGTTGTATCGTATTGCTTGCCACGTCTTCGCAGGTTCATTCGTTATGAGTATTGTTCCCTACCTAGTCTCGGACAACACTGACAATAGGGGTTACATATATGTATTTTTATAATCAAAACAATTAACACTACCAGTGGGCTTCCGGTTTCCCTTTAGTGGGATTACTCAAGAAGTGGTTTGTTATGTCCACCCCGATGGGTTTTACGTTGGGCATTATTAGCTTGTGTTTTGTTATTCATATTGTGTTACAAACCTATTGATAGATTCGCATGGTATATTTTCAAAATAAAGTACATGTTATCGTGTTATATGTTACATCAATTATGAGTATATTTTCAAAAGTAAATATTTTCTATTTTTGTTTTAGTATATGCCTCTATTCCGTGTAAGACTTATGATATTATGACTCCTAATGAGATTATTATCTCACCCATTGTTGTTTTTCCCTTTCAGGAGTAATGCATGAGCTATAGTATGTTGTTCCAAGGAGTGAGTGCTTTGTTTGACTTTGTGGCTGGACTATTGCATCTGCATGACTCATCGTTTACACAGGTTTTTTTGGCTTTTTTATTACAGATTTGTTTTCATTTTCTGGATTCTATTTGATATAGATTTGTTACGTTTAGATGTCATTTACGTTGTGTGCCTAAGGCCTAGTTTTGGATTTTTTGGCTTGTGTGATATGAACTCATTCGGGTTTTATTTTGAGTTTCGTTTTATAATAAAGTCTTCCACTATGTTTTTGGTTTACTCTGATTACTGTTTATTGTGTCAAATATTAATTTATGATTGAACATACTCCTCTTCTAAAAATTAGATGCTCATTATTTTTGGGAATCTTATTTTGAAAATTTAAATAGCCTTGTGAGATTCAAATTGATCTATATATGAGGCTAGTCCAGGTTTCACAGTAGTAAAGAACTAGTTTTCGGATTTGGCTCCTTATACATATGCCCTCTGGAGACCCTAGTAATTCCAGCGATAATCTTTATCTTTTTATTTGAATAATGATACATTTGAATTTACGCTATTAATGGGAATCCTGCATGATCCATTATTCAGTATAAAAGTCTTGGCCGCTTATGGCTACGCACAACGAACTCTAGTCTTGATCCCTTTTACTTTCGTTTTTGTTTGCTACAATCATCATGTTCGAAAGGATACTGATTTCTATAGGTATCTTATGGGCTTTCAAAAGTGACCTCTCTAGAATTATATGAGTGATAATTGATTATTGGTGAGTGATAATTAATTATTGGTGAGTGATAATCGATTATGGGCAAGGGATTGCAATCTGAGGTCTTGAAATTGAAGGGAATGCAAGCGAAAAGGCTTCTGGTCATACCGAGCCCCTGGCAGCCTTGTTGGAGATATCTAGATATAAGCCGATTGTAATTCCTAGGTGACCACAATTTGGTTACATACAATAGCCAGGTCTAGATAACACTATAGATACTTTTACAATCAGGTTAAATTTCTCTTATATTTATAAATTCTATATCAGTCATAACATCCTTTTGCAGATCTTTACTTCTATTGCTAAGAACCCAAGGCACTGTTCCCGTTTGATCCCAGCTCTCAAGAGGATTCAACCCTTCTTTCCATAAAGGATTCAACCCTTCCTCTCATAAAAGAGAACAAATATTAATTTATCGTCACCTGCAGTTGTTTACAAATATGATGATGTTATTGGATTAGCAAACTTCTTCTTCCCGAAAGAACTTTGCCAGATTGTCTTTGCACAGACCAAAACCCAATGACTAATAATAGAGATAGTTTTGACGAAGATCACGATCAGGTAGGTTGCCATGGTAGATCTAATCGACCATCCTCTGTCTGTGAAATTATTTTTATTATTGATAAGAGCAAGGCAAAACAATCACTTCTTGTCCATAGAAATAACAAGATTATGAGATATGCCTTTCCCTTCATCCATGTAATCTGAAACCTTCAATAAATATCGATGGAATACATCATCTAACAATGCACTCTCAAATTGACTTGCTAGCACGGGTTCTGCTATGGCTCTCATATAATTTGAGACATACTTCCCTCTCGTCCATTTGTCAAACACCAATTCTTTACTATCATCCTCAATGTTGGTAACCCAATCTAGGTCGTACTGCTCGAATACAGCAATATTGAAGGACTCTTCTCCTTGAATTAATTCACGCAGAATTTTAGCAGAAGGAAAAAATACTGGAACGTTGTAGGAGTATTGATGAGTACAATATTGATTCTTGCAATTTTTCCTGAATTAAAATAGAACCACCAGTATTTTATAAGGGCAATATAAGTATTAAGAGGATCGATTACATATTAGAGGAGGTTAAAGCAGAGCATCGAACATCGCAGAGTAGAAAAAAAAAGAAAAAGGAGTAAAGCAGAGTAAACATGCACAATTCAGCACAGGAGCCAAGAAGGAGTAATCGAAGAAGGAATCAACCATGCAGATTTAATGATTTTGTTTTGTAATTCTTGATTACTGTCAATAACAAAGTACCCGTGTGAGTTTAGCTTGGGATTAGTTAAATAGGGTTAGGAAGAAGGGAAGATTAAGGAATGACTGGAGTTAATTTCTGTCTCTCATCTCATTTTCTGTTACATTGTTCTCATCAATTCAATAAAACAGTCACTTTCTTTTTGTCAACTACACTCCACAAAGTGAACTGTGTTATCTGGAAAGAGTCTTCCATGGAATGCCCAATTTTGTCAAACTTGTCTTTTCCAAGTTGGGCATACAAATTTGGCAGCAACGACTGGAAAACCGTGTTGAAATCATTTCCTGGAAGATCATTAAGGAAAAAACTTTAGCGCAGGTGGATTCTGATTCAATTTACGACAAGTGGAGTTAATTGTTTCAATGATTTGCTGCAATGGCAATAGAGTGTTGGGGCCTGAAGAGCATCCCATGTCTACCATGGCGAAGCAATCTGACAAGTTTTCTCGACATAGCTCCGTTATTGCCTATTCCAGGACAGGCTTGGTCATCAATATCACTTGCCTCTGATGAATATCACAGTCAAGCTTGCTTGCTTTGGAGAAGAAGAAGAAGAATCAAAACTCCTTGTCAAATTGCACAACTAGAAGGGTCCTCCTAGGCTAAAATTCAGGTGCTTGAAACTTATCACCGTCAGTAAGTTTTGAAACTTATCGCTGTTGCACCTGAATATTACCCGGTGGTCCAACCAAAACATATATAAATGGACTGATCCAAGATTTTTGTTTTTTTCAATTGTCTTCTGTATCCTCGCGGTGAGCTGTCTGTTAAATAAATTAAATATCATTTTGAAGAGATAACTGTCACGCCTCCAGAAGATGTGACATAACGTTGATGCAGAAAAGTGTGGATGACGAGGCAAGATTTGTCCGATTTTGTTGCTAAAGATATGTTAGCATTTTATTCCTATTTCTAAATTATAGAACACCAACCAGTGGTTCACCGGGTTGGGTAAAACTACCCAGGAATGTCAGTGGCACATGAGAAACATATCAGTCACTTACTTGGTTGAAGCTCTTTATTCTATATGGTTTGCTTTGTTATAAATCAAGCCAGCTGGTGTAATTTTAATTGGTGTGGGTTTCATACGATAATTTTCCGGTATTATATCCAAATCAAACGATATTATTTAGTCATGAACTACGGACTTACTAATTCTCAAATCACTTAAAAATAGCATAAGAGACATCAAACCAAATATTGTTTGCTGGCTTTTCTTTTTTTGACTGACAACATCCGATGTTGAAACCATAATAAAATAACTGTTGGAACCAATGCCAACTTAGATGCCAGAGGCAAACCTGACGACTCATGAATCATTACCATGGGCCATCAATGTCCAAAAAGATTCAAGGCACTCTCCACGCCTCCCAGGAATTGTATCCCGAAAATACCCTCTCCTGTAAATGTAATCTATGCGAGATATTCTATAGAATTATGGCAAATTCGATGCTGAATTGAGGATTAGTTTTCTTGTGGCGATGCCAAAGGCACTATTTCTAAACCACTGTCGAGCTCAAGTGGTTTTAAATCGAAGAGCTATAAATAGAGGTCTCCACAATTTGACAGTCTACAACTATCTACCAGCAGCTCTCGACAGCGGCTGATACGATCGGTATACTATATCTAGTACAGGCCTGTGAAGGATGGCGAATGTCAATGGGAGATGGGTCAAGGTTACTTCTCTTCTCTTCTCTTCTCAATAATTTCCATTCCGTTTGTTTTTTTCTGGCATGCGGATGAAACATTTTCTCGATTTACTCCGACTGGTACTGGATCATACCGTGATTACTGTATACTGACTGTGATGGTCAGTCACCATGTGTGATGGGTCATCAGAAAGATTAAGACTTTTGTGACTTTTGCTAAATCCACAGTCAGAAAGATTAACGTTGTTGGCTATCTGGTTTATTTTCTTACCCGATCTGTTCCTTCCTTGACATTTGACGACGCAGCGTTACTATTGGTTTTTGAATCCTTTTTTTTACTGCAAAAGAATGTTTTTCCTTTTTCTTATTTTGTAAAATGAAATAGTTCTGTTACATCGATGGATGGGTCAAGTGAAGCATGGCGTGCCAGTGATCAATCGATTTGTATTTGTCAGTTTCAATGTTTCTTATTCATTCGTCGTCTCAGTTTGGTCTTCTCTGCAAGTATATAACCGATAGGCGTATGTGATTTGTAAACGCAACATGGCTGATTCATTGTGGTCCATCCATTGTTGATGTTTATGTTCGGAGGAGATTAGTCATTATTATCGATGATTCATTCTGGCCTGACATGCGCTGTTGACATTATGTGCTCCAAACCTTTGGATATTTGCTTCTGCAGAGTGTCTGCCAAGTTTCAGTGATAATAAATTCTGTATCACAGCTAACTTAGAATTATTGCTTTTGGATTTCTGTATATGATCAGCTTGACCAAAAAGGAACCGGGCCTGGAGCAAGAAGTTCACATGCTGTGACAATAGTTGGGAATAAGGCCTATGCTTTTGGTGGCGAATTCACTCCTCGTGTGCCTGTTGACGACAAACTCCATGTGCTCGATCTTGAAACCTTGACTTGGTCAGTGGCTGATGTTATGGGAGACATTCCTCCACCGCGTGTTGGGGTTACAATGGCTGCGGTTGGCAAAACCATCTATGTATTTGGTGGAAGGGACGGCGCTCACAATGAGCTCGATGAGTTGTTTTCTTTTGATACATTGACAAATAAGTGGACACTACTTTCCAGCGGTGATGTTGGGCCTGCTTCACGGAGCTACCATTCCGCCACATCCGATGACCGCTACATGTATATCTTCGGCGGGTGTGGAGTTGCCGGCCGGCTTAATGATTTATGGGGCTATGATGTAGTTGAACAAAAATGGGTGAATTATCCATCACCAGGGGAAAGTTGCAAGGGAAGGGGTGGCCCTGGGCTGGCTGTAGCGCAAGGGAAGATATGGGTTGTCTATGGCTTTGCAGGAAAAGAGACTGATGATGTTCATTGCTTTGATCCATCAAGCGGAAAATGGACTCAAGTGGAGACAAGTGGGGAAAAACCAACGGCTCGAAGTGTGTTTTCTACTGTTGGGATTGGCAAGTACATTACTATAGCTGGTGGTGAAGTTGATCCTAGCGACTTGGGGCACCTTGGAGCTGGCAAATTCGCTAGCGAGACTTATGTATTAGACACTGAGACTTTATTATGGAGGCGGCTGGATGATGGTCTTGGTTCTAGTGACCATCCCGGCCCTCGTGGATGGTGTGCTTTTGCTGCTGGTTCCCTCGATGGCAAAGAAGGGCTTTTGGTGTATGGTGGCAATTCCCCAAGTAATGATCGGCTTGATGATATCTTCTTTTTATCTCCTTCCTTAGTTGGGATTTGATGGATCCTGGTGAACTGCCTATATATGCTGTGTTGTAGATACTGTGGATACTTTTCCAGTTTACAGTGGTTGATGAGGAGGAATAAATTCTTAGTTGGTACTTACGATATAATATAACGAAAGTCACGAAGAAGACCTGTGATCTCTTCCGTATGTAGAAAAAAAGGCATCACTTTCTACCCATGGAAATGACAATGTTGTGATTCATCCCTATTCCTTTGTCCAAGCAATCTGCAACCTTCAGGGATAATCTATGGAATAGCTCATCAATTATCATGGCCCCAAATTGACTTGCTAAGATGGGTTCTAAAACAGCTCTTATAAATTTTGACACATACTCTGCCCTCGCCCATTTATCAAACATCAACTTTCTGTCGCCATCTTCAATGTTAGCATCCCAATCTGTCTCAAACTGTTCAAATCGTGTAATCTCGAAGGATCCTTGTCTAAGAATTGACTGCCTAACAATTTCTGCGGAAGGACAGTATATTGGAGTGTTGTAAGAATCCAATTGTGATTCTTCAATTTTCCCCTGAACCAAATCAAGCAAGCTTTGTGATGAACAGAATCAAGCATCAATCCCAATCCTATCTCTTTCATAAACATATATATATATATATATCCTTCATGCATACCTCGTCGGCCATGTCCTTGAAGAGAAGTCCCCACTAACGGCATTAGTGCGCTTCCATATTTGCAAAAAGGGTTCTGATCATTTCTACCCATGATGGTGAGAACCATCCGACCTCCAGAAACAATCTCCATCGACCGAGATCTTAAAAATGACATGAAATCTGTCTCAAATTGTTCTAGATATGCTTTGTGCACGCTTGGAGGGCTGGTTTTGGCCAAGCAAATGTTTCCTTTATTCAGTGGCATACCAGATTCACTTACAAGCCCTTCAGGAACCTGAGTGACGAGCCAAATCTTAGTACCTTCCAAAAAGTGTTAAATTAAGAATCCACCAGAAAATCGGTAAACCGTTATGCCAATTGTTATAAAGCCGCGATGGAGTTATAAAAATAAAACTTTGGGAATATATGTTTTCTCTCATAATTGGTATTTAAAAAAAATATAAATAATATCCTAAAATATTAACTACATAATTAAAATTAAATACTAACCGTACATATTCTAACACTTCATTATTGATAATAAATATTTTTAATATGTATAAAAAGCCATTGCCAAAAATACTGTCGTGGAGATTTGTTTTAGAAAATTCGGATCCATGTCCAAATGTACTAACCTGGGAAAGATAATGAAGACTGTAAGAAGAATGGACAAAGTGAAGCGAATTGTCGGGAAAGAGCCTTCCATAGAAACTGCCTGGCATTGCAGCAACAAAACACTGACAGAATTCGTGAAGCTTCTCTTTCCTAAGTTTGCCATGAAATGACGGCAGTAATGTTCGGAAAACAGTGTTGAAATCATTCCCGGGAAAATCATTAAGGAAAAACTGGAGTGCAGGTGCTTTCCTATTTGATGTACGACAAAAGGAATCGATGGTTCCAATGATTTCCCACAATGGAAGTAGCGCATTGGGCCCTGAAGAGCATCCCATATCTACCATTCTGAAGCAATCTGGCAAGCTTTCACTGCATAGATCCGCTACTGCATCTTCTAGTATAGGCTTGCTCGTCAGTATCACTTGCTTCTGAATCATGCACAGAGGAAAGAATTAAATTAGTTTTTGGTAGAGAAAATTACACAATAAATAATCCGAGTTGGGATAGATACTTGAAATAACGAGTTTTTATAGTTCCTAAACTCTCCTTCTCCTTCTTTCATGCGAAGGGTTTGTTGCACTTGCATGGCTACTGCTTGTTTTGGTTAAAAAGTAAGAACCTTGTCAAAAAATATGACCAGTGGTACAATTTATACTCCAGTATCAATAATTGTCTTTGCCAACTGTGATGGCTGCCTTCTGGCAGGATGCTTCAAAGAAATTCTCCGTTTAATAAGATATAATAGAGGAAATTACCCTTTTATCACTTTTTAGATGGCCTCTCTCACCTCCCAAAATCTCCCACCTCTCTCTACTTCTCCTCCCACCCTTCCTCCCCACCAGATACCCATTTCCCCATCTCCTTCCTTGCATCATGACCGTAGCAACGTGGGGACAGCACCGATTCCCAGTTTGGTTCCACTGGAGGATCCGGGTCAGGCAATGCAGTCTCGTTTCAAATGGGCTCCCACAAAGGTTTTCAGTGAAGATAGATACATTTCATACTTCATTGACAACATTCCAGAGGGGTGGAGTTCGAATTGATTATTTAGTGAGATAGCCAATATTGAACCTGTCGCAGACGTGTTCATTCCAAACCGCAAATCCTGCAGTGGAGTGAGGTTTGGTTTTGGTAAGTTTGTGTGCTGCGGCACTCAGGAGCATCATCGACAACGGAGGCTTGCGTCGATTTTGGGTCAGTATACTCGGATGCGTTTCAGTGTGGCACGCTTTCCAGCTAGAACGGGGCATCGTGAGAGGTCAGCTGATGGTCGTGGTCGTGATAAAGCCCCACTGTCGCGGGGAAGACAGACGGAAGTGCCTAAAGTGGTCATGCGTGAAGAGCTGCACGTTCCTCAGGAAGTTGAGTGTATACAAATGGGTGGGTCTCAGAGATTGATCATATTTCCCACTGCAGCATTGATGAATCACGAACTTGATGTCAATCTCAGCTTTTGGACTGCTAAGTTTGTAGATCTACATCCTTGGCGTCCAGTTGACTTTCGTGGTAGAAGGATTTGCTGGGTGGAGGTGATTGGAATTCCCCTACATGCGTGGTCTGAGATTGCTTTTTTGAAGATCGTCCAACCGTTTGGCTCTTTAGTTCAGATACACCCCAACACTGCTACTTGGACTTGTTTGGATATGGTTAGGTTACAAGTTGCCACTCATACTTTGTCGGCTCTTCAAAAGACGGTTAAGATACAGGTTGATGGACAAGGTTTTCTGGTACGTGTTATGGAAGTGCAAGAAGAAATTCGGGTGGGTTCCAAGGTTGGCGCACAAGGAACCGTATCCGGAGGGCCCACTAGCCGCCCTACACACTTCTCTCATCCCCCATCAGTCAGCAGGCAGGATAAGATTGCTGCAGAGAAGGGACATACATCCTCTGCAGGACACCCCGATTTATGCCAGCGGGAGTTGTTGGTGCACAGTGGACCTGCAGGGACTAGAGTAGAGATAGTCAAACCTAGAGTTGTGGGTCCTACTCAGTCCTATCCACTTGGGTTACCAGCACAGATCAGGCACGTGAGATCTCATTCAGGGGAACAGCTGCATCAGGAGGGACTGTTTAGTCTTTCCACTTCTAGTAGAGGGGCGATTAGCAATTGCTCTGCTCCTGATTTCTTACTGGTCCGTGCGGAGTCGACCGAAGGAAACCAACTATAGCCTTTTAGGAAAGCAATGTCTGAACGGATGCCCCTGGAAGCTACCGCGGAGGTCCCCGTGTCTGTTTTGGTTCATGCTGATACTGCTTCCACTAGGATGAGGAAGGCTGGCCATAAAGCTTCACGGTTTGGATTTAAAGGTTGGGAGTTCACAGTCGGATGGGGAAATAGAAGAAACTTCGACACTTTAAGCCAACAGGTAGCCTCTCGTCAGGAAGAGAAAGCCATATGGAGAGGGGTGGTGTATCTCAACTGGCAGAGGAATCTTCCTTCCTGCATGCCGATTGCGAACAGACTGAAGGGTTATCAGAGACCTCTTGTCTCAAGGGCCCTGACGCGGATCAGTGTTCCCTCGAGGAGGAGGCTCAGCGTTCGTTAGATGTGGCAAAAACTTTGGGTTTTAGCCGCAAGCAAACAAAAGCAGCCATACGGCAGAAATTGAAGGGGCGTATTGTGGAGGATCGCCAGGCGTGGCAGACTCATTGTGCTTCATAGAGCTGTCCAGGTATCAGTTCTACGTGTGGGTCTTTTTAGTTGATGATTAATTTAGCTATTTGGAATATCCGAGGCTGCCGTGGTAAGCTGAAAGAAAATCAAATTCGTACGCTTATAGCCAATGAGCAGTTGAGTTTGCTGATATTATGTGAGACAAAGCGGACAAACTTTCCAGACAATTTGGCACGCAGATTGTGGCCTGGCCCGGACATACAGTGGATGGCAATTGATGCATGTGGTAGGTCTGGTGGCATTGTATGTTTGTGGAATGATCAGAAAGTGCAGAATTTGGGAACAGAAAAATTTGAGCGCTGGATGTTATTGGACCTGAGGGTTCGGGACTCTAGATTCCGATTTATGTGTGTAGGGTTTTATTCGCAGACTCTAGCATCTGAGAGACATAGTTTATGGGAGGAATTGCAGCAACGGAAATCGGCGGATACGGTCCCATGGGTGATCATGGGAGATTTCAATGAATCTCTTACTACGGAGGAATGCTTAGGCCGTTCCTTCAATGGGCGTTCACCGCGCAGTCTTCAGAATTTTATCAATCGGAATGGATTGGTTGACATGCCACTCATCGGCAAGGCGTATACGTGGTTCAATTCTTATAGTGCTTCCATAATTGATCGGGTGCTGGTATCCTCCACTTGGTGTCTACAATTCAGCCGCCATCGATTGTATGCAGGTGATAAGGGATTTTCAGATCATGTACCTTTAATCCTGAAAGCGGATTCCTTCTTTTGGGGTAGCAGAACATTCCGTTCTTGGGACGTGTGGTGGGAAGACAAAAGTTTCTTGAAAAAGGTGGAAGAGTATTGGCAAGAGGTAGGGATTTTCTTTTCAGGCGATTTTAAGGTGGTTATGAAGTTGGCTTTTCTGAAGAAGCAGCTCCAGGCCTGGCATTTTGAGTCCTGTGGTTCGTTAGATCACCAATTGAAGCTCATCCTAGATGAAGTCGACTTGCTTGATCAACAACGAAGTGGTTTGGGCCACGAATCACTGGTGAGATATAAGGATCTACAGGTTCAGAAGTGGGCTCTCAAGCGGAAGATTGAGGCCCTATGGAGACAGAAATCTAGACAGCAGTGGTTACAACTTGGTGATAAGAACACCCGATTCTTTCACGCATGTGCTACCATCCGGTACTGTCGTAATTTTATAGGGGTGATTCATGTATAGAACAAAGAAGTACGACAGCCTGAAGAGATCAAGGCTGAGGCGGTTGGTTACTTTCAACGAGTTTTCTTGCAGAAGAAATAAAGAGGGCTGTCTGGGCGTGTGGTAGTCACAAAGCCCCGGGACCGGACGGTTTCAATTTTTATTTTATTAAGAACGCGTGGCCGGTGATTGAAGCGGAGATTATCACAATGATACAGGAATTTCAGATCAGTGGAGTATTGCCGAGAGGTATCAATAACAGCTACCTCACTTTAATACCCAAGATTCTCGGAGCAGCGGAGTTGGCGGATTACAGACCTATCAGTTTCATCAATAGCATGTATAAAGTCATTGCCAAGCTCTTATCCACCTGGCTTGAGCAAGTGATGGACCAGCTTATCTCTCCATTCCAGACTGGTTTTATGGCAGGACGGTTTATCGCGGACACAGTGATGGTAGCCAATGAGATCCTACACTCCATGCAAACGTCTAAACGCCAGGGGTGGTGTCTCAAATTGGACTTTCAGAAGGCGTATGACTCGGTGGATTGGAGTTTTATGTTAGAGGTGATGGAACAGATAGGCTTTGGGTGCATTGGCGTTGTTGGATAAAGGAGTGCTTTTCTTCAGCACGTTGTGTCGTCCTCATCAATGGTGTGCCCACAGTTGAATTTAATCTGGGGCGAGGTCTGCGGCTAGGTGATCCCTTGTCCCCATTACTTTTCAATTTGGCAGCTGAAGTCTTGTCGCGTATGCTTGGTAGAGCCGCAGAATGTCAGCTCTTTCATGGTATTAGCATTGGCAATCTACAGCTCACGCATCTTCAGTATGCGGATGACGTCATTCTATTTTGCAAAGGCGACCAACAGGGAATAATCAACATCCAAAGCATCCTCCGGTGCTATGAATTATTATCTGGCCTCAAGGTTAAATTTTTCAAATCTAGACTTGTGGGAATCAATGTCCTCACACATGCGGCTGAGGGCTAGCATCCTTAATCAATTGTCGACTGCAGACTTTGCCTTTTAATTATCTTGGGTGCCCCTTGGGGCCAATCCATGTCGTCATAGTACGTGAGATTCGGTGGTTACTCGTTTTAAAGGAAAGCTCGCTTCATGGAAAGGTTCTCTGCTTTCGCTGGGGGGAAGACTCACATTGATCAGGTCTGTGCTTAGCAGTTTTCCTATGTATTATATGACTTTTTTTCAGTTGCCTGTGGGAGTGAGGAGGGACTTCGAAAAATGGATGAAGCGTTTTCTGTGGGTTGGGACAATGGACAAACGTTGCCTCTGTAAAGTGAAGTGGGCAACGGTAGTCAGTCCGATTGACAGTGGGGGTGCAGGCCTGGGCTGTTTGAAGTTGCGGAGCCAAGCTATGCTTACAAAATGGAGCAATCGGATTGCTCACGATACCTGTTCACTTTGGGGTCGGGTAATTGCTTAGAAGTACAGCCCCAAGCTACGTCATGATGGTATATTGTGTGGTGGCAGCAGCGGTTCAGCCATATGAAACGGTATAGTTCGGACTAGCAAAATGGTACTGCCCAACGGTCAGTGCATCTCATCTTTCTTTCACTGAAAATTGGGCAGGGGGGACTCCATTTCCTTTTGGGAGGATTTATGGTGTAGTTCATCTCCCTTGCGTGTCATCTTCCCCAGATTGTATGCTTTCTCCTTGGTGAAGGAAGGGTCAGTCCTGTAGTTTGGGTTGCGGCTTGGTAATGTGTGGCGCTGGAATTTTCTTCAGCGACGTCGCTTGTTTGTATGGGAGGAAGAGGAAGTTGGGCGATTGTTGGAAATTTTGGAGGATCATAGGCCGAATTCCCTGGAATAGGATCAGATACTGTGGGGGACACAACGCAGATCTTTCTTTGTAAATATTTGTTATCAGTCATTGGAAGCGACTACAGTCTTGTCCAGCGAGCCGTCGATTCCTAACGTATGGCGTAAGCCGGGAGAACCCAAATGACAGGTTTTTATGTGGCTTGCGTGTCGGGGGAAACTCCCTGCAAAGGGTTACTTAATTCGGCTTGGCATTCTCCCTGTATCCGAGAGGCTTTGTGAGGCCTGCGGTAGAGTGGAAGAGGATTCTAATCACATATTGATCGATTGTCGGACAGCTTGGGAGAGTTGGTCACTGTTAATTAAGCATTGGGGTTTTTGCTGGGTACAACCGCGTTCCTCCGCTGATTTGTTTGAACAATGGGAAGGTTTTCACATTCCCTGTCGTTACCGTGGATTATGGTATGCGTTGTTGTTTTCCTGTGCCTAGAGTATTTGGCTGGGTCGCAATAATAGAGTTTTCAAAGGAGTTGGTAGCAGCGCAGCTGATCTGTACTACACCGGCATGCGGCATGGGTTCTATTGGGCTAAAACTAACCTCTTGGAGGTCAACTTGGAGAGTTTAGATGTTCTACCCTCAGGTGATTTTGCTTCCTTACTGGCTACGTAGATTGTATGGCGGTTGAAAGTCTCAGATACTGTTCTATATACACGGTATCTGACAGTTTCATTTTATCAGCGAGATGGGATAATGTTTCATTATCCTGATATCATGTACATCGCTTTCTTATCTAATATATATCGATATTTCTTCAAAAAAAATAATAGAGGAAATTAGTCATCTCTTTCCCATGATAATAACCCTAAAAAACAATTGCTACTTGTGCGGATAGGAACAGATACATTTGTCATCTTGTCTGTCATAAAAATAGTTGATAAGGACCAATCGAAACAAAATCTTTTTTTCACGGAGATAGAGATATATAGATCAATGGTAGGACCAACCTAACTATTTATATGTGGTGTTGAAGCTAAGACGAGGGTTTCAATTTTGGAGCAATTTTGGAGCAGCTCAGATTACGACTATCAAGGAATCGTCAGGTTGTTATCATTATCACCAAGCTATGTCTGGTAGGTAGAGCTGAGGACCCCCAACCAGCTGTTTTCTCTCCTTTTTGGGTGTTTTCATTTTTTTAGATAAAAAAATTGAAGGGATCTAACCATTAGTGAAACATAAGCGATATGTAATATCATATCAACACAAGATTCGGTGGTAGAACATTGATGAGGTTTAATGTGGCTCGCTTCTCTGCTGGACAAGGGCAACGCAGAATGCAGATGACAGGTAACAACCGAAAGGGAGAGCTGTTTGAGTCACACAGGAGCCAGCCGAAAGTAACAACTAAGTTATCAGGAGGCTGTGACGGCAGAACTTATGCAGAAATTTTTTTGAGGAATTCATCGAGGTGTAATATCATTGAAATCAATATTACATAGGAGTGAGACAATGAAACATTGTCATAACTCAATAAACAGAGTGAAATTTTTAGATACCGTAACTAAAATACCGTACCTAAAATTATCACCATGTATACAATCTAGGCAAGCCGTAGAGATGTAAAATCTCCGGAAGGCAACAGGTCCAAAGAATCGGGGCAATCCTCCTTCAGGTTAGTCTTGGCCCAGCAGAAACCATGTCGAATGCCATTGTAAAACAGGTCTTCCGCACCGCTGTCTATTCTCCGAAAAATTCTGCTGTTTCGACCCAACCAAATACTCCATGCGAACGCAAATAGTAATGCATACCAGAGCCCATGCCATCGAAATGGTATTGAGAAGCCTTCCCACTGTATGAATAAATCCGCCATGGACCGTGGTTGTACCCAGCTTAATCCCCATTTGCGGAACAATATCGACCAGCAAATCCAAGCTGTTCTACAATCCAGCAAAATATGGTTGGAGTCGCCTTCCTCAAGTCCACACGCTTCACAATCTCCCTTAGAATCTGGAAGAATGCCAAATCGGATGAGCTGACTTTTTGGCAGATAGTTTTTCCCTGCACGCGAGCCACATGAAAGCTTGCCATTTGGGTGCACCCTGCTTGCGCCACACATTTGGAATTATCATTTCATGTGAAGGTACCATATTCTCTTCCAGTGATTGATAGCAGTAACGAACAGAGAAAGATCTCATCTGGTCTCCCCACAATAAGACATCATCTTGCATGGGATTCGGAACAAAACCTCTCAGAATACTCATTAAGCGTTCAGCTTCCTTCTCCTCCCACACAAATAATCGTCTCCTCCATGTCAAACTCCACCCCCATTCGTGTCCCACCACCAACCCAAACCTCAATATTGACCCCTCCTTTTCAAGGGATATTTATTATAATCTAGGGAATAAAACTATTAAGGGGCAGGTACTGCACCATCTATCCTGCCAGAAAGAAATGGAAGCACCTTTCCCGAGTTTCCAGCAGTGGAATTATGAAATACAAGCCATTGAACAATGTTCATCTGCTTGTCTGCACAATCCCTTTCCAGATATTAGAACCTTGGCTCACTTCACACAATATACCTTCTTGGCTCAATCTGGGTCTGTATTTCTGCTATATTACTTGTTTCCACAATGAGCAGGTATCATTGGCAATTCTGGAACTCCATTTTGTAAGCAGTGCCTTATTTTGCAGCTTCAGACAACCGATTCTTGCACCCCCCTTGTCTTTTGATCTGACTGCCACAGACCAGCTCACTTTACACATGCATCTTTTATCTACTTTCCCAGCCCATAAGAAGCGCTTCATCCACTTCTCAAAGTCCTATCGTACAGTCGCTGGCATCTAGAAAAAAGTCATATAATACACTGGTAAGCTGTTTAACACTGATTTGATCAGTGTGATTTGCCCCCCCAGTGACAGCAAAGAGACCTGCCAAGACGCTAGTCTACTTTTGAAACTATCCACCACCATTTTCCACGTACTTCTACGGCGTGGATTCGCTCCATGGGGCACCCCAAGGTATATGAACGACATAGCCTGCAGTCTACAATGAATCCTAGACGCCAAATTTGCAGCCTCCCCATTGGAAACATTGATTCCTACTAAGCCGAATTTTAAAAAATTAATCTTTAATCCAGATAGTAACTCATAACATCTCAAGATTCTCTATAAGCTGAAGATCCCCTACTGATCGCCATTGCTAAAAAGGATGACATCATCTGCGTACTGCAGATGTGTTAAGTGCAATCCTCCAACATTAATACCCTGGAAAAGTTGGAAATCAACAGCTCTAATAAGCAGCCGTGACAAAACCTCTGCCGCTAAATTGAACAAAAGCGGTGAGAGGGGATCGCCTTGTCGCAAACCTCTCCCCACCAGAAATTCAGCGGTCGGTGCACCATTGATAAGAATGGCGCAACGGGCAGAAGAGACACACCCCTGAATCCATCTTCTCCACTGAACACCGAAACCCATCTGCTCCATCACCTCAAGTAGGATGGTCCAGTTCACAGAATCGTATGCCTTCTGGAAATCCAATTTGAGGCACCAACCTTTTTGTTTTGACTTCTTCATGGTATGTAATATTTTATTGGCAACCATAATTGAATCAGCGATATGCCTTCCTTGCATGAATCCGGTTTGAAAGGGAGAAATGAGCTGATCCATCACTCGCTTAAGCCGGTTGGATAAAATCTTGGAAACGATTTTATATAAGCTGTTAATAAGACTGATAGGCCTGTAGGAGCTAAAATGAACGGCACCTGGTAGCTTGGGGATTAAAGTGATGAAACTGTTGTTTGTCCCACGAGGTAGAATGCCGCTGGAATGAAATTCTTGCACCATTGTGGTGATGTCCTCTCCGATCACTGGCCATGATTTCTTAATAAAGTAAAATTGAATCCATCTGGTCCTGGAGCCTTGTGACTGCCGCAGTCCCATACAGCGCTCTTGATTTCTTCCTCAAGGAACGGTTCTTCGAGCTGATTTGCCTCTGCATTTGATAGATTGGGTAAGTCTAAACTACCCAATCCTAACCACCTGATACCCTCATCCGCAAAGAGTCGTTGGAAGTGTCCCACTGCTTCAGCCTTTATTTCCTCTGGCTTGAACAAATCCATGCCATTTACTCTCATTGAACCAATGAAATTATAAGAGTG
Organism: Passiflora organensis; assembly: GCA_019739055.1. NCBI lineage: Eukaryota > Viridiplantae > Streptophyta > Magnoliopsida > Malpighiales > Passifloraceae > Passiflora > Passiflora organensis. The sequence continues at coordinate 93,589 of JAEPBF010000077.1, read as the reverse complement.
TCTCATATTAGCACAGGAATGGAAAAACTTGCTATTCTTATCCCCAAGCTTGAGCCATTGTTATCTAGACTTCTGCCTCCACATAGCTTCAATCTTCTGTTTAAGCTCCCATTTCTGGACCTGTAATTCTTGATACCTGCTATGCATCTCTGTCCCCGAACCCCGTCTGTCCTGGTCCAAGGAATCAATCTCAACCAGAATTGTTTTCATTCTGGTTTCCAGTGCACCGAAATTAGCTGTATTCCAGACCTGCAATTTTTTTTTCAAAAATGCCAACTTCTTAACTACACTGAATGCACTTGGGAAGCAAAGTCCTGCCTCCCGCCAAAACTTGTCCACCGTCTCTTTGAACTTCTTATCTTCCCACCAGAGATCCCATGAGCGAAATGGCCTAAATCCCCAAAAAAAGGAGTCTGCCTTCAATATTAATGGGACATGGTCTGAGAATCCCTTAGCTCATGTATATAGCCTATGTCGATTAAATTGTAGGCACCAAGTTGGGGTAGCCAAAACCCTGTCAATTCGGGAAGCACTCTTGGAGTTGAACGATGTATACTCTTTACCAAGGAGTGGCAAATCAATCAGACCATTCCTATTGATGAACTGTAGAAAGCGGGAAGCTGCAACATTATTGAAAGAGTTCCCAAACCGCTCTTCAGCACTAATGCATTCATTGAAATTGCCCAAGATGATCCAAGGCGCTATGTTCGTAGACTTCCTTCCTTGCAGCTCTTCCCACAGCACTCTTCTTTCAGCCACAGAATTAGGCGCATGGAGCCCAACGCAAACAAAACAAAAACCTGTATCCCGTACCCGTATCTCCAATAGCAGCCATCTCTCAAATTTTTCCACACCAAGATTCTGCACCTTCAAATCATCCCAAAGGCACACAATTCCGCCAGCACTCCCACGTGCATCAATAGCTTCCCATTTAATGTTATTTCCAGACCATAATCTGCCAGCCAGCCTTTTAGAGAAACTTTCTCTCTTTGTCTCACATAAGAACAAAATACTCAGCTGTTCCGTAGAGATAAGGTGACGAATCTGAGTCTCCTTCATCTTACCACGACACCCTCTGATATTCCACATTGCCAAACTAACCATCTAATAGAAATGCCCTGTGCACCGAATCACCTACACTACACTATGTAGTAGTGTGATCGTGCCACTCCTTTCCTTCCTCGACAATCCATGCCTTTAACTTTTGCCTGATTGCTGCTTTTGTGTTCTTATGACTAAGTCCCAGCGTTTCCACTATATCCAACGACCGCTGTGCCTCCATTTCAACTGGGCAGCGATCGGATTCAGAGTTCCTGGAACCAGCTTCTTCCAACAACCCGTCTTCTTTATCTGTAAGAGCAACAAGAAAAGAGGGATCTTCCGCCAATTGTAGCATACCGCTCCTTTCTGAATGACTAGCTTTTCCTGATGAGAGACTCCCACTGGGTTTAAGATGTTTGAATTTTTTCTGCTTGCCTATCCTGTGATCAACAGCCCGTCCCTTAGATCCTACCCTCGATGCTTTAGTACCTTCCTTCCTCATTCTGGTAAAAGCCATGACTTCAGGTGCCAACAGATAATCGGGGTTCTCAGCTGAATATTCAGTTGGAAAACCCTCTGATACTGCCTTGCGCACAACTTAGTCGTAAGAACAGGGGATAAAAATAGGGGCAGTGAAGTTACTTAAAAGCCCACAGCTGCTTGTGGAATGACTGGAACACCCTTCCTCAGACTGAATAGTTGGAGGATGCATTCCCACGTGTGCATGCTGCTCTGTTTTATTTAATTGAGATGGTGGATTAGGACCCACTACTCCAACTTGTACTGCATTTGTTGCTGCCTCTGTCTGCTTTTCCTTTTCCATCACATCCCGACATAATCCCTTTTTCCCTGCTGAAGATGTGCTGCCCCTCCCCTCTACAGAGCTATTCTTCCTATCAGTTGTGTGCTTGGTGTTAAGAGGGACAAAAAAGCTTTTGCACCCACCTGATACTGGATCCTTTTCCCCCACCTCGGGCCCCATAAACTCCTTATCTTCGACTTTCATGATCTTCATCAGGCACAACTTGCCATCTATCACCAACTTCATCATTTTCTTTATTTCCAACGAATTTACTGTAGCTATTTGTAGTACAGCTACATCAAGACATCTCCAACTGGCTGTGTTGGTATGGACCTGCACCAAAGAGCCGATTGGCTGAACTATTTTCTGGAAAGCATCTTCAAACCAAGCATTGAGGGGAAGTCTAGAGATCTCCACCCAACAGACTCTTCTATTGCCAATGTCCTCTGAACTCCAAGGATGCACATCAACAAACTTGTCCTTCCAGAAACTGATGTTGGACGGAAGTTCTTGTCGCATTTTCTCAGCTGTCACAAAGATGAGAAGCTTCTGATGGCTACCCATATCGATGCATTCAACATCAGCTGGCAGACCCAACTTAGTAACCTTTCCTCCATGAAGAATACCAACCGCACTCTGCTAGAGCTGTGCTAGTGTCCTCTGATCAGATGAAATCTCCACTAGCTCTTCCTCGAAGTCTTGGTTGTCCTGCATGGCTGTGGCTTCGGCATAAGTTCTACCTTCACGCTCCCTTAGGGGCTTAGGACATGTGTCTGTCTGGTTTTTTCGTGGTTCAAATGGTACATCCCTTCGTGCCGTAGCACCCCCAGTTGGTGTGCTTAGATTCCTTATACCAGCTGCAAATCGGGCCACATTGAATCGCAACCAAGCGTGAACGCCTAATATCGAATTGAGCCGTCTGTGTCTAACTTCCTCCTGCGCCCCACAGCGAACAAATTTGACGAAACCAAACCGGTAACCCCTCCTGGATTTGTGGTTTGAGATGAACACGTCAGCTATAGGTTCGATGTCAGCTATCTCTTTGAAGAGCCTACTGGAAGTCCATCCCTCTGGTATGCCTTCAATGAAATATGAGATGTAGCGTTCCTCACTGAACACTTTTTCTGGTATCCATTTGGATTTTGCATACCATGACGTGGCAGGGATGACCAAACGACGCAAGTCAGACACTGATGAGGGTCCCTCATTCCTACAGCCTGCAAGCTTGATTTGAAATGTTGAGTTAGGGACTGGATTCTGTGTGGTGTTTGTGTTTGGGTTAGAGAGAAGTGGGAGAGTATGTGGGGTGAGAGAAGTCATCAGAGCTAATTGTGTTGGTCACTTAACTTATGCAGAAGTTACAGCTATGGCACCCAATTACGCCTCAGAGAAAACAACTGTGGTGATATCCACCACTCAGGAGTCTAAAGAGTGGTTTCGTCGGAGTGCTGTAGGGACTATATGTGGTGGTCAGTTCGATAAGCTTGCCCTGCCAGTGGATGTTGGATGTAAGGATGTGGGGGGAACTTGAGATTATTAACCTTTGGATCTGCGGAGGATGAGAAGAGAACTGATGTCCAATATCAATTTCTGGGCTGGGATCTTCTATGATCTCCACCCTTGGCGTCCAAAGGATGTTGGAAACAGGAGACTTTGCTGGGTGAAAACTGTAGGGATTCCTTTTAATGCGTGGTTTGAGGAAGCTTTCAGAAGAATTATAGAGCTGATTAGGTCTTTGGTCCATATCCATAACAAAACGGCCAGTAGGGAATGCCTAGATGTGGCAGTATTGCAAATAGTTATAGGAACTCTGTTAGTCATAAACAAAGTTCTGCTGCTGGAGGTTGATGGTAAACAGTTCTCTATGAATGTGCTGGAAGAAAAGATTGAGGAATTTGCGAGGCCCAAGGTAAAGGAAAAAGAGATTCTGTCGGGTGGATCTAACAGCTTTGTCTCGCTCACCAAACACAATAATCCATCCCCTAGAAAGTGGAATTCAGTTGAGGAGAGAGGCAGCACATCGCCAGCTGTAAAAGGAGGAATAAGTGAGAAGGAGGATTTGACTAAGCAGGACATCTTGGGGGATAAAGATGCAGGAAAAGTCCATTCAGAAGTAGTGGGCATGAAACGGGAAATCTTGTTGACCCGAAAAGAACAGAGTAACAGAGGAATTTGTTACCCTTTAGTGGCTCAAGACAAGGAAGGACGTATATGTAATTATATGACGACTGGAGGGCACGTAAGTACTTGCACTGCACCTGAATTATCCTTTACTAGAAGAGAGGTAAAAGAAAGGGGTCAGTCAAAGGTAAAATGGGGTGCAATATCAGAATACTTGTTAGTTGAATCTGAAGCAGAGATCCCTGACATTACAGAGCGGCAAGAAGAGATGATTTTCACAAGAATGCGAAGGGAGGGAAAGAAAGCACCGAAGATTGGCTTAAAGGGGCGGGTGGCTAATAGAAGGATTGGCAAGCAGAAAAAGCTTAAGCATTTGAAACCCACAGGAAGCCTCTCCTCAGGAGGAGTCAACAAACCGGAGGTAAACAGCACGCTCCAACTTGCGGAAGACCCTTCCTTTCTTTCCATTAATAGAGATAAAGAAGCAGAAAATTCTGATAGGACTCGTTCCAGAGATCCAGAGACAGGTCAGAGTCCAGCAGAAGTAGAAATGGAGGTGCAGAGGTCATTAGAAGTTATAAAGATATTGGGTCTTAGTCATAAGAAAACGAGATCAGTAGTCCGTCAGAAGCTAAAGGAACGAGTCAGCGAAGAAGAAAAGGAGTGGAACGGCCACTGCACTTAGTTGTGTAGGCGGGTTTCTCCCTGGGTGATTTATTTTCTAATGGTTAATTTGGCGATGTGGAATATCAGAGGTTGTTGTAGCAGGTTAAAGGAAAATCAGATACGTAACCTTATTGTTAAGGAACAATTGTGTATCCTGATTTTATGCGAGACAAAGAGGGAGAGTTTTTCAGATAGTCAGGTGGGTAGACTGTGGTTGGGTAACAAGGTAAGATGGGAAGCTATCGATGCATGTGGGAATGCTGGAGGTATATTGTGTTTGTGGGATGATGCGCAAATACATATTTCTGGAGTGGAAAAGTTTGAGAGATGGTTATTGCTAGAGATAAAGGTAAGGGCGACAGGTTTTAGCTTTGTTTGTGTCGGGTTACATGCACCCAACTTGGAAAATGAGCGAAGCATATTATGGGAAGACATACAAAGGACGAAGCATAGGGATAGTAGGCCATGGATCATTGCAGGAGATTTTAACGAGACATTCAGGGAAGAGGAGAGATTGGGCAATTCTTTTAACAGAGTTGCGGCTAGCAGGTTACAGAATTTTATCAATCGCAGCGGCATGATAGATTTTCCACTACTTGGCAAGTCTTTCACATGGTTTAATTCGCGGAGGGCTTCCCGAATTGATAGAGTTCTGGCCTCCCCAGAGTGGTGTCTGAATTTGAATCGACATAGATTGTATGCAGGAAATAAAGGTCTTTCAGATCATGTGCCCTTAATATTGAAAGCCAATTCCTTTTTTTGGGGACATAGACCATTCCGGTCCTGGGATTGTTGGTGGGAAGACAAAAAATTCATAGATACGGTGAATGATTATTGGCGCGAAGCAGGGATGTGCTTTCCAGGAGAATTCCGAGTGGTTAAGAAATTGGCTTTTCTAAGGAAAAAACTGAAGGTGTGGCATAATGAATGTTTCGGAAAATTAGAGTGCAAACTGAAGAAAATACTTGATGAATTAGATTCCCTGGATCAAAATAGAAGTGGCTTGGGGGATGACGCGATAAGGAGATATGAAGAGTTACAGCTTGAGAAGTGGGATTTAAAGAAGAAGATTGAAGCTATGTGGAGGCAAAAATCGAGACAACAATGGCTTCAACTTGGGGATAAAAATAACAAGTATTTCCACACTTGTGCCAATATACAACGCTGCTATAACTTTATCAGAGCAATGAGTGTTGATGGAGCTGATTTAGTTCGGCCAGAGGAGATAAAGGATGCTGCGGTAGGATATTTTCAAGACATTTTCAAGGGTGAAGGTATCAGGTGGTTAGGCTTGGGAAATCTTGATTTACCTAAGCTGTCTAATGAAGAGGCCGCCCGACTTGAAGAACCATTCTTAGAGGATGAAATTAGGAATGCTAGTCTGGGATTGCGGTAGTCACAAAGCCCCAGGACCTGATGGCTTTAACTTTTACTTTATCAAGAAGGCATGGAGAGTGATCGGAGAAGAAATAATAGCGATGGTGAAAGAATTCCAGGTCAGTGGGGAACTCCCTCAAGGTATAAATAACAGCTTTATTACCTTAATCCCCAAGGTGCAAGGAGCAACCGATTTCAATTCCTACAGGCCTATTAGTCTTATCAATAGCCTATAAAAAATCATAGCCAAGATATTGTCTAAGAGACTCAAGATAGTAATGGACAAATTAATTTCTACCTTCCAAACTAGCTTCATGGAAGGAAGGTATATAGCGGACTCAATTATGGTGGCCAATGAGATTATTCACTCAATGAAGAAATCAAAAAGTAAAGGATGGTGCTTCAAATTAGACTTCAAGAAGGCGTATGATTCAGTAGATTGGAATTTCTTATTCGATGTGCTGGAAAAGATGGGATTTGGAAGCCAATGGAGAAGATGGATTCAGGCCTGTATATCATCGGTACGTTGTTCAGTTCTTATTAACGGTTCGCCTACGACAGAATTCAATTTGGGGCGAGGGCTACGCCAAGGTGATCCACTATCGCCGCTGTTATTCAACATAGTAGCTGAGGTTCTGTCAAGAATGATCGCAAGAGCTGTCGAATGTGGACTTGTTCAGGGCATCAGCATAGGCGCCGTGCACCTAACGCATCTGCAATATGCAGATGACGTTATTCTTTTTGGCAATGGAGAACAACAGGGAGATTTTGAATTTTCAGAGAATCCTAAGAAGCTAGTGAGTTGTTATCCGGGTTAAAAATTAGTTTCTTCAAATCAGGATTAGTGAGAATCAATGTGCCAGACGAAGAGGCTGAAAGTATGGCAGCTAAGCTACATTAGTTCGTCTGCAGAAAATTCCGTTCACAGTACCTTGGTGTGCCTCTAGGGGCGAATCCACGCCTCAAAGGTACATGGAGTACGGTGGTAGCACGATTCAAGGCCAAGCTTGCTTCATGGAAAGGGTCGTTGCTTTCCATGGGGGGAAGAATCACATTAATAAAATATATACTAAGCAGTCTCCCTATGTACTATATGACCTTCTTCAAAATGCCAGAAGGAATAAAGAGGGACTTTGAGAGATGGATGAAGCGATTCCTATGGACTGGGAAGTAGATAAGAGATGTTTGTGCAAGGTGAGTTGGTCACTGGCAGTGAGAACTAAAAATGGTGGAGGGGCGGGGCTAGGGTGCTTGAAGTTATAGAATATTACTTTACTTTCAAAATGGAGTTACAGGATTGCAAGCAATACTTGTTCATTGTGGCAAGACATAATATCACAAAAATATAAGCCTAAACTGAGACCTGATGGAATTGTATGCGAAAGAGCCAACAGTTCGGTTGTCTGGAAAGGCATTGTACAGACCAGCAGATCTTCTCTGCCCAATGGGAGGTGTATCTTAGCACACTATCGTTGGAAATTAGAAAAAGGTGATTCTATTGCTTTCTGGCATGATAATTGGTGTAGTTCTACACCCTTACTGATATTATTTCCCAGATTATATGACATTTCGTTAGATAAGGAGGGGCCAGTCATGAATTTTGGGAATGTGGTGGAAAATAGTTGGCGTTGGAATTTCATGTGGAGGAGGAGGTTATTTGCGTGGGAGGTAGTCGAGGTTGAGGGTCTTCTGCTAACTTTGAGAGGATTTGCACCGAACCAAGCGGATGATGATATGCTATTATGGGGAGATCAGTTGAGGCCTTTTTCTGTCCGGAATTGTTATCAGTTGCTGGAGAAGAATTCGATTGATCCAAGGGAGAAGGTGATTCCTAATGTATAGCGTAAACATGGAGCTCCTAAGTGGCAAGCATTCATGTGGTTGGCGTGTAGGGAGAGGATAGTCGCCAAAGGGAAGTTAATCAGGTTCGGAATCCTGTCTGATTCCGAAGGAGGTTGCGAGGCATGTGGATTGGAGGAAGTAAACTCCAACCATATATTGCTTGATTGCAGAATGGCTTAGTGCTGCTGGTCGTTATTTTTTAGGAAATGGGGTTTCAGCTGGGTGCAACCAAGGTCTATGTCTGATCTTTTCAGTCAATGGAATGGATTCGCAATCCAAACCCGTTGGCAAGGGCTATGGTATGTTCTATTATTTTCTTTGACATGGAGTATTTGGTTGGGAAGAAATGACAGAATTTTCAAAGGAAGACACACCAGTGCGGCAGATTTATTTTACAACGGCCTACGACATGGTTTTTGCTGGGCCAAAACAAACATGAAGGAAGTTAGTGTAGACAGTTTGGATTTGTTACCGTCGGGAGACTTTGCTTCATTGTTTTTAATATAGATCGTATAGAATAGTGAAAAACCCAGATAACTTAACCTGATATGGTATCTGGCAGTTTTCATTTAACCTACAGAGCTGGGATAATGTTTTATTGTTCTGCTCTACATGTATTAATGTTTCTATCTTAATACATATCGATAAATTATTCAAAAAAAAAGGAATGCTAATATAATTTATTTAAATTTCTAACTGTATAATCAAATAATTAACGACATATTCTAACAAACTACTCCTTGTCGTAGTATTTGTATATTCCCAAAATGGCGAATTGACGAGAATCTTCATATATATTTTTCCAATGCATTGTCATAGTCTTCTTCTTAACGTTGGATTTGTCGACAACGATGCACTGTCATAGTCATGTCATCTTTTGGAGCCTTCCCAAAATCCATAGCACCAAAATAGACTTCCATTTGAACACTCCATATATTGGTTAAAAGCCGATTGTGTTTCACTCTCCATTCTCATAGGTCCCTCTACCAATTGTTGGATTTATATGAGGAGTATATAGGGTATAAGAGGAAACTGTGTAAAGCGTGCGAACTAGAGAGTGAAGATATTATATGTTTGGGAGCTATGTTTATTCATGTCTGGTATTTAAAAACATAAATAATATCCTAACCTATTAACCAAATAATAAAATAATATCCTTATTTAATTCACTCACTATGTCATGATTTGGAGATGACTTAGACCAAATTTGCCCTTGTCCAGCATTTTTACAACCTTTGCTCTTGTTTGTAGTCATCGCTAACCCTTGTCCAGACATCTTCGGCAATTATCAAATTTCTTGTATTCGGCCGCAATATCGTCCCAGCCAGTAATACCGTCCTTGGCCGTATGATTTTCAACCGAATAATCCTTAGTTTTGCCGCCACTAATGAAACGCTATAAATATAGTTCTACGAACAGGTCCTAATTGCACCAATCATCTATACTAGGAATAATTTGCAAGGGGAGACAATCTATAATGGCTGCTCATCGTGCACTCGCAACCCTTATGTTTTTTTTTTTTTAAGAAATATCGAGATTTATTAAAGATAAAATCATCAGTACATAGGAGCAGGACAATGAAACATTGTCCCAGCGCAATTGACAAAATGAAACTGTCAGATACCGCGAGTGTATTACTGTATCTGAGACTTTCAGACGCCATACAGTCTATGTGGCCAGTAAAGAAACGAAATCACCTGAGGATATTACATCCAAACTATCAATGCAGACATCCGTAAGATTAGTCTTAGCCCACTAGAACCCATGTCGCATGCCAGTGTAATACATATCAGCCGCACTGTTGTCTGCTCCCCTGAAAATTCTATTGTTGCGACCCAACCAAATACTCCATGCACAGGAAAATAACATAGCGTACCATAAGCCGCGCCAACGGAAGGGAATTGGAAAGCCTTCCCATTGTACGAATAAATCGGCCATAGACCGCGGTTGAACCCAGCTGCATCCCTAATGTTTGAATAGCAACGACCAACTTGCCCAAGCTTTCCTACAATCAAGCAAGATGTGAGTGGAATCCTCTTCCACGCATCCACAGGCCTCGCAATGCCTATCAGATGCGGGATGGACAGTGGGCGTTGATTACCAAGCCTGGGCCGAGGGCAAGGACTTTCTCATCGGTGACAAACTTTAGTTGGGGATGTAAATATGTTTATAAATAATGCATTAGTACCTCGTCGACCATATCCTTGAGACAAGCACCGATTAGCTTCCAAACTTCGCTTCCATATTCGCAATTAGGATTCAGTCCATTACTAGCGAGAACCATCCGACCTCCAGATTTGATCTCAAATGCTCGAGATTTTAAGAATGATCTGAAATCTGTCTCAAATTGATCTATATACGCTTTGTGTACACTCGGAGGGCTGGTTTTGGTCAAGCAAATGTCCCCTTTATTCAATGCATCTCCAGATTCACTGACAAGTCCTTCAGGTACCTAACTGACAATGCAAAATTTAGTTACTCGAAAATATTTTTATTGTATTAAAAAATATAGACCATCGACAATAATAATGTATAGTAAATACCAACTAAGAATAGATTTAAAAAGTTGTGTGCATTGCCAGATTTATTCACCTAGGAGAGATAATGTAGACTATATGAAGAATGGGCAAAGTGAAGTGAGTTATCTGGAAATAGTCTTCCATGGAAATCCCCAGGCATTGCAGCTACGAAACAATGCCCAATTTTTCATATTTTTCTTTCCCAAGTTGGTCGTATAAATTTGGCAGCAATGTAGAGTATATGAAGAATGGGCAAAGTGCAGTGAGTTATCTGGAAATAGTCTTCCATGGAAATCCCCAGGCATTGCAGCTCCGAAACAATGCCCAATTTTTTCATATTTTTCTTTCCCAAGTTGGTCATATAAATTTGGCAGCAGTGACTGAAAAACGGTGTTGAAATCATTTCCTGGAAGATTATTAAGAAAAAACTGTAGCGCAGGTGGATTCTGATTCAATTTACGACAAGTGGAGTTAACTGTTTCAATGATTTCCCGTAATGGCAATAGAGTGTTTGGCCCTGAAGAGCATCCTATGTCTACCATGGTGAAGCAATCTGGCAAGTTTTCACGACATAGCTCCGCTATTGCCTCTTCCAGGACAGGCTTGGTCATCAGTATCACTTGCTTCTGATGAATATCACAATAAAGAACCAAATTAGTTTCTGATAGAGAAGATATGCACAACATGTGCATATGAACAAGTGAGCGTGAGAGAGAGACTTGAAGTGACGAATTTTTGTAGTAGCTGAACTCTCCTTCTCCTGAGTTCATGTGAAGATTTTTTTTTTTTGAAAATTTATCGAAATGTATATGTGAAAGATTTTTTTTTTTTTTAAGAAAGTTCGATTTGTATTGAGATATAGCAGCAATACAATTAAAATGGGAGCAAAGATCTTTGCATCACCATTTATAGAGAGAAAATCTTAAGATGCTAAGCAAAGAGCTGTAGTATCTTTGTTTTTCTGTATCCTATTTGTTGCAAAGATATAGTAACAATTCAGCAAAATCGCCAACCGGACTCGCATCTTCCATGTTAGTTATTGCCCAACAAAATCCATATCGATGCCATTCGCTGTACAAGCTATGGAACCATCAGGGCAGCAAAATCTCCTGAGGGTAACACATCCAGACTGTCAATCCAGACACCCTTAAGATTAGTCTTAGCCCACCAAAAACCATGCCGCAAACCATTATAAAACGTATCAGTGGCACTGCTATCTTCGCTCCTGAAAATCCTGTGATTTCTACCCAACCAAATGCTCCATGCCAGAGAAAATAACAAAACATACCATAATCCATTCCAACGTCGAGGAATTGGGTACCCATCCCACTGTACGAATAAATCAGCCATAGACCGTGGTTGGACCCAAACTAGACCCCAATGCTTGAATAAGAGCGACCAACTAGCCCATGCCTTTGTGCAGTCAAGCACTATGTGATTGGAGTCCCCTTCCACTGCTCTACAAGCCTCACAATATCGGTCAGACTCAGGTAATATACCAAGTCTGATTAGATGGCCTTTGGCAGTAAGCTTCTCCCTGCATGCCAGCCACATGAAAGCTTGCCATTTGGAGGTTCCCTGCTTGCGCCAAACGTTTGGAATCTGTTGCTCATCAGGCATAACTAAACACTCTGCCAATGAATGATAGCAATTACGTACTGAAAAAGGATTCGACTGAGTTCCCCACAATAGCAGATCATCATCTGATGGTATCGGTCTAAAACCTCCCAACATGGACAGTAAGCACCCAACTTCGGCAACCTCCCACACGAAGAGACGTCTCCGCCAAATGATAGACCATTGCCAGTTTGTACCGTTCATTGTCCCAAACCGCCAAACTGGTCCCTCTTTATCCAATGATAACTCTTATAATTGAGGAAAAAGATTGCGACGTACTGCACCAAACGTCATGCCAAAAGGCAGTGGAATCGCCTTTGCCCAATTGCCAGCGATAAAAAGCTGAGAGAAGCTGACCATTGGGCAATGTTGAACTACTCGTCCGCACAATTTCTTTCCATATGGAAAAGCCGTCATGGACAGCACTCACTATACCTTCATACCTCAAAGTGGCCTGATATTTCTGTGCTACTACCTGACTCCACAGTGAGCAAGTATCGGAAGCTAATCTGTAACACCACTTCATCAATAAGGCATCATTCCGCAACTTCAAACACCCCAAACCAGCACCCCCAGTGTCTGTCGATCTCACTGCCACCGACCAACTCACCTTGCACAAACATCGTTTATCCGCCTTCCCTGTCCATAAGAATCGCCGCATCCATTTCTCAAAATCTTTCTGAACTCCCACTGGCATCCGGAAGAAAGTCATATAATAAACCGGTAGACTATTCAACATGAACTTCATCAGTGTGAGCCGGCCCCCCAATGACAGCACGGAACCCTTCCATGACGTCAACTTGCTTTTGAACCTAGCGATCACCGTAGACCATGTGCTTTGTCGCCGTGGATTCGCCTCGAGAGGTACCCCTAGATACGGGAAAGGTAAGGTCTGTAACAGGCAATGAAGTGTAGCCGCCATGATCCTGGCCTCCCCATTAGGCACGTTGATCCCAACTAAACCAGATTTAAAGAAGTTAATATTCAGTCCGGATAATAATTCGAAGCATCGCAAGAGTCTTTTTAAATTGGGTAGCCCCTGCTGATCACCTTGACTGAAAAGAATAACATCGTCCGCATATTGCAGGTGCGTTAACTGTAAACTCCCAATAGATATTCCTTGAAACAATTGACACTCTGCTGCCATACCAATCATCCGTGACAAAAATTCTGCCACTAGATTAAACAATAACAGAGACAGTGGGTCTCCTTGTCTCAAACCTCGACCCATAGGAAACTTATCGGTAGGTGCCCCATTAATAAGGACTGAACAACGAGCTGTGGATATACATGTCTGAATCCAACTCCGCCATCGGCCACCAAAACCCATCTTCACCATCACCTCGATTAGAAAAATCCAATCCACCGAGTCGTACGCCTTTTGGAAGTCTAATTTGAAACACCAGCCTCTTTGTTTGGACTTCTTCATGGTATGAATGATTTCATTGGCAACCATAATGGAATCTGCGATATACCGACCCTCCAGAAAACCGTTTTGAAAAGGGGAGATGACCTGCTCCGTTACTCGCTTAATCCTTGTAGACAGGAGCTTGGCGATGATTTTATACAATTTTTTAAGTAGATTAATAGGCCGGTATGAACTGAAATCGGCTACTCCTGGAATCTTGGGGATCAATGTGATAAAACTATTGTTGATACCGCGAGGCAGATTTCCACTGGAATGGAACTCCTTGACCATCGTGAGGATGTTTTCGTCAATTACATTCCACGCCTTCTTGATGAAATAAAAATTAAAACCATCTGGACCTGGAGCCTTGTGACTGCCGCAATCCCATACTGCTCTCTTTATTTCCTCCTCAAGAAAAGGCCCTTCAAGAAAGGTTGCATCCACGGAAGATATCCTAGGAAGAGTGAGCCGGCCCAATCCCAACCACCTGTTACCCTCACACGCAAAAATCTTCTGAAAATAACGGACTGCTTCCTCTTTAATTTCGGTTGGCTTACATCTATCCAAACCATTGGCTGTCACTGAACCAATAAAATTCGTACATCGTCGTATGGAAGCACAGGAGTGAAAGAACTTGCTGTTTTTATCACCAAGCTTGAGCCATTGTTGTCTAAACTTCTGTCGCCACATAGCCTCCAGCTTCTTCATAAAAGGCGTCTTTTATGTGAGGACCCCCCCCAGGAGGAACCACTCCCCATATCAGGTATTGTCTGGCCCTCGGCCCTCAGCCCAAGGCTGGCAACCGGCAACCAGGAGCCCTCGGCCCAAAGGCCGGCAACTCTGGCCCATGACTATTTGATCCCCTGTCTGCAGCCACTGGGACTCGAACCTCTGTCATGGCACCTTTTATTCCTCCTACGAGGACGCCTCTTACCAATTCAGCTGAGTTGGTAAGAGGCGCCTTTTAGGAGGAATAAAAGGTGTCATGGCAGAGGTTCGAGTCCCAGTGGCTGCAGACAGGGGATCGAATAGTCATGGGCCAGAGTTGCCGGCCTTTGGGCCGAGGGCTCCTGGTTGCCGGTTGCCAGCCTTGGGCTGAGGGCCGAGGGCCAGACAATACCTGATATGGGGAGTGGTTCCTCCTGGGGGGGGGGGGGGTCCTCACAACTTCATTCTGTTTTCCACCTTCCCAAAGATGTCTTTATGCCAAACTTTTAACTGTTTTTGTAAGAAAGCCAGATTCTTGACCACGCTGAAAGGCCCAGGGAATCTCATGCCTGCCTCCTGCCAATATTTCTTAACCAGAATTATGAACTGCTTGTCCTCCCACCACACATCCCATAAACGGAAAGGCCTGATACCCTAGAAATAGGAGTCAGCTTTCAGGATCAATGGAACGTGATCCGATAGACCCTTATCACCAACATATGATCTATGACGATCAAAATGCCGACACCACTCTGTTGATGCCAAAACACGATCAATTCGTGAGGCATTCTATGCACTGAACCAAGTAAAATCCTTACCAAGGATGGGCATATCAATCAACCCCGTCCTATCTGTGAAAATCAGGAATCGACGAGCCGCAACGCTATTAAAAGAACTGCCAATCCGCTCCGTATCTTGGACAGACTCATTGAAATCGCCTAGGACAACCCATGGTCCTGTATCCGTAGATTTCCTTTGTTGTATCTCTTCCCACAAAACACTTCGCTCTGCCGCCAAATTATAAAGAAGAAGAGCTTGCAAAATTTTTTATGGGAAGCTGGTCAAGGAAAGCAAGAATTACATGTCAATGGAAGGATATCTAAAGAGAGAACAGAGCACCATAAATACACTTGCATTTTCATCAGTCACATGAAAGTCTCACAAATATTGTGATTGAAAAAGGAAAAGGAAAAAGGCTTGAAGCTCATACAAGAGGTAAAACAACAACCCACTTCATAAAATCAACTTAACCAGCAATGGATTCAGAGGAAACTGGTGAAAAGGAATAAGTTCTCAGCCCGAAACTTACAGCTAACCTTTTCAAATCACAGCCTCAGAGTCGAGAAGCAGCTTGCAGTCGTATCAATCCCTGACTCTCCCCAACAGATTTTGAAATGATAAATTAAAACTTCAAGCTCTTAGCTTCATCAAATCTAAAGCATGAGCTGGACAGGAACTCATTGCCCAAGCACCCACATTGTGGAAAGAAGTCTGCAATCGAGAAATTGTTGTAGGGTTCCTGTTCTGGGTTTTCAAAAGCAGGCGAGGGGTAAGAAGATGTGGAGTTGTCAGTGTTAGGTAATGAGGAAGGACATGCTTCACATTTCATACATCGGCATATATTTTATTTTTCTATATATGCTAAAGTTAGAAGCTTTGTTTGCTGCTTCTTTAGTCCATTTCGTTTCGCTTTGGTATTTTTTTGTTTTTTTTGTTTTTTTGGATTTTTTAATGTGGTTCTGAGGAAGACAAACAAACTGAAACTTGATTATTAAATACCTCCATAAACAAACAATACCTCCAGCCCTCCCCTGGGAATCAATAGCCTCCCACTTAATGTTTTGTCCACGCCATAACCTGCCTGCTAAACGATTAGAAAAACTCTCCCTTTTTGTCTCACATAAAAAAAGAGCACTCAACTGCTCCTTGATTATCAGAGTACTAATCTGTTGCCCCTTCATCTTACCACGACATCCACGAACATTCGACATGGCCAAATTAATCATCACAAAGGAGAAAACCCCAGGGAAAACTAACCTGCACTGCACTGCTAAGTACAGTGAGCTTGCCACTCCTTCCCTTCCACCACAATCCGGGTCCTTAGCTTTCGACGAATGGCTGCTTTCGTCTGCTTATGGCTGAGACCCAATGATTCCAAAACCTCCATCGTCCGCTGAGCCTCCTCTTCAATTGGACAACTATCGGGTTTTGAGCTCCTGGAACAGGTCCTGTCTGAAACTCTGTCGCCCTTGTCGTGAGTAACCATCAAGAAAGAGGGATCCTTGACCAATTGGGAAGCCGGGTACACCATCTGCTGGCTGGTGCGTCCTGAAGATAAACTACCTGTGGGTTTGATGTGTTTAAGTTTTTTCAGCTTTCCACACCTGCTATCGGCTTCCCTTCCTTTTAATCCAATGTTTGATGCTTTGGAGCCTTCCTTCCTCATCCTGGTAAAAGCCATGTCGTCATACAACGCCATAAAATCTGGCAGCTCATTTGCAGCATCATGGGCAAACAATCAGAAAGAGCTCTGCGAGGAACCTGATACTGACCACCTTCACTCCCCTCACCTTGCACCTTGGTAAACTCAGGGGTAGTGAGATTACTCAAATACCCACCACTTTGCATAGAAAGACTAGATAGTCCTTCATTGACCTGACACGTAGGAGGGGAATACCCATGTGAGTGTATTGTGTCCCAACAAATATCTTTGGTAGTTCAGTATGGCCCGCATCAACCCTTTATGAATGGACTTTTCCTTCATCTTTATCCCCCAAGATGTCCTGCTTAGTCAAATTCTCCTCAGTTGTTCCTTCTTTTACAGCTGGCGATGTGCTGCCTCTCTCCTCAACTGAATTGCACTTTCTGGGGGATGGATTATTGTGTTTGGTGAGCGAGACAAAGCTGTTTGCCCCACCCGACATAATCTCTTTTTCCTTTACCTTGAGCCCCGTAAATTCTTCAATCTTGTCTTCCAGCACATTCATATTGAACTGTTTACCAGCAACCTCCAGCAACTGGACTTTGTTTATGAATGACATAGATCCTGTAACTATTTGCAATACTGCCGCATCTAGGCATTCCTTGCTTGCCATTTTGTGATGAATATGGACCAAAAACCCAATCGGCTCTATAATTCTTCTGAAAGCTTCCTCAAACCACGCATGAAAAGGAATCCCTACAGCTTTCACCCAGCAAAGTCTCCTGTTTCCAACATCCTCTGGACGCCAAGAGTGGAGATCATAGAAGATCCCAGCCCAGAAACTGATATTGGACATCAGTTCTCTTCTCATCCTCTCCGCAGATCCAAAGGTTAATAATCTCAAGTTCCCCCCCATATCCTTACATCCAACATCCACTGGCAGGGCAAGCTTATCAAACTGACCACCACGTATAGTCCCTACAGCACTCTAACAAAGCCACTCTTTAGACTCCTGAGTTGTGGATATCACCACAGTTGTTTTCTCTGAGGCGTAATTGGGTGCCATAGCTGTAACTTCTGCATAAGTTCTGCCGTCATAGGCTCCTGATAACTTAGTTGTTACTTTCGGCTGGCTCCTGTGTGACTCAAACAGCTCTCCCTTTCGGCTGTTACCTGTCATCTGCATTCTGCGTTGCCCTTGTCCAGCAGAGAAGCGACCCACATTAAACCTCATCAATGTTCTACCACCGAAGCTTGTATTGAGACGCCGTTGTCTGAAATGCTCCTGAACCCCACATCTCAAGAACTTAACAAAACCAAATCTTAAGCCCCTCTTAGATCTTCGATTTGGAATGAAAACATCCACCACAGGTTCAATATCAGCAATCTCCTTGAACAATCTACTCGAATTCCATCCCTCTGGGATGCCTTCTGTGAAATATGAAATGAAACGATCCTCACTGAACACTGTCACTGGTTCCCATTTTCTCTTGACATTCCTTGACTGGACATGATTACTCTGAATCTCAGGACTTCTCTGACAAACATTCTTACTGGGTGTAATCGTATGTGTACTGTATTTTAGGATGGTGTTTGTGTTTGGGTTAAGGGTAGGGGAGGAGCTTTGGGTAGTGAGAGGTAGTGTCATCTTATCCTCTTGGTATATCAGGATTTCGTGAGTTGCTGCTGTTTTGATGTTTTTATATGTGAAGGATTTGTTGCACTTCCGTTGCTACAGCTTGATTGCTTTGAAGAAGAAGAAGAATCAAAACACCTTGTCAAATTGCACAACTAGTTTAGTCAATCGTCCTACTAAACATCTATAAATGGACAACTGATCCAAAATTTTTATTTTTTTTCCAATTTTTGTCTGTATCATCGTGGTGAGCTGTCGGCTCGATAAATTAAGCATTGTTTTGAAGAGATAACGCTCGTCTGATGCATGAAATTAAGTGTTGTCCGATTGTGTTGATAAAGTTTACATAAGTCACCATTTTATAAAGAAGATTTCTATTTCTAAATTATAGAACACCTACATTGACTACTTATTTGTTTCTTGATACGGGCTAGAAAACCATTATAAAGAAGAATAAAGATTTTTGTTCCACTATGAAGACCATATTATGGTATTATTTGTAAACCAAAGGTATTATTGGTATCTTATTATTTTAATCATTCATATCTAATTAATTTGAAGTACTGAATTTGTTAATCCAATTGCCATTATTTATTTCTTTATAAATTTAATAGATTTAGTATATATTTAATTGCAGATATAAGCATGTTTATAATGTCTCTCTCTAAACACCCCACCCTCCCCCCTCTCTCCATACCCCACCCCACCCCGTTCCCTAACCCCACTCATTCTGCTACTGTCCCTGCTCCCAACAAGGTCCAGGGGTTGCCACCACCACCTTCGGCATCCCAGGTACCAAGGTCAGTCCATCCATTGTGGAAACCAGAGCAGGTGCTCACTACTGATCGGTACATCTCCTACTTCGTCGAAGGAATACCAGAGGGCTGGCATTCGGGCAAACTCTTCAACGAAATAGCGGCCATTGAACCTGTGGTTGATGTCTTCATTTCTGTTCGTAAATCCAGGAGGGGATTGCGCTTTGGCTTTGCCAAATTCGTCAGGTGTGGAGTGCAGGAAACCACTAGGCAACGGAGACTTAACTCTATTATAGATGGTCCGACATGGATGCGTTTTCAGGTGGCTCGATATGCCCAACCATCCGCTCATCGTCAGGCATCACGTCCGGGTGCCACCTGCCCCCCTATGACAGCTGAACTTCGCCATCCCCACCCTGTCGCACCTTCTTGGCATATCAGGAAGCGTGATAGTCGAACGTACGTGGAGGCTACAATGGCAGCCACCTCTCCTATCCCTGCCTGCGCTGTAATGGAGCTCTATCCCGATGCAGGAGCTCAGACTCGCTTGATGAGAAGTGCTGTAGGAATATACCGTGCAGGATCTTGGAATGAGCTGTGCTCTATTTTGACGGTGGAATGTGTACCCATGGGGGGACAGCAATGTCTCATTACTTTTGAGTCCACGGAGAAGATGCATTGTGAGCTCAGAAATAATCATAGTTTCTGGAATGAACTTTTCTTTGACATTCATCCCTGGCAGCAAGCGGACATGAAGCAGAAAAGGCTTTGCTGGGTTCAGATTGAGGGACTGCCTTTGACTGTCTGGGGTGAGGCAGCTTTTCGGCAAACCTTTCATCAGGTTGGTTCATTGGTTCAGGTGCACAAGCAGACTATTGGTTGGACTCATCTCCAAGCGGCTGTGGTCCAAGTGGCTACTGAAGTTCTATCAGAAATTCATCTTCAGCTTCAGGTTTTGGTGGCTGGACAACAGTTTTCAGTTTGTATTAAGGAAACTCAGGAGCAACCAGGTGTGGAACCCGAGGTGGACAAGAAAGCAACTGCTTCAGGTGCTAGCAACATTCTTCCAGTTCCCATCAACCCCCCAGTGTCCGAGGTGAGAAAGAGTGGGTTGGGTGTGGACATATGCAGTATATTTCCTGCTGGACCAGAAGGCAAAGAAGGCTCTTGCTCTCAGCATGATCAGGATGCCCCAAGTGCAAAGGTAGACGTAGTGGCAAACATTCATGCAGAATTTGAGGGAACTAGTGGGATATTCAAGATGCTGGGTCCGGATTTGGAATTACCCATGGGTCCTTCATCTCAGGAGCTACAGTCTACTGAAGGGTTCTTTAGTCATTCATCGCAAAAAGATGGACCCATCAGCCACTTTACTGCTCCTGAGTTGTATCAAGGGGGAAAAGAGGAGAGTGCTGCTCGCAAGCTTCTTGTTCCTCGCATGGCGGTCTCTGAGCTGCTGCCAACCAATTGAGGTGAAGATTCCAGCACACCTCTGCTTTCTCTTGATGATATGGTATTCGCAAAAATGCGTAAGGAGGGTAACAAGGCTTCGTGTATAGGTGAGAAAGGCAGAGCTGCAAACAACAGAGTTGGCAAACAAAAGAAACTTAAACACCTCAAACCCAATGGCAGCTTGTCCTCGGCTCGCAGTAGTCAAGTGGTGCTGTTCTCTACTCCACAGGTGGCGGAGGACCCTTCCTTTTTGGCTGCTACTTGCGACAGTACTCTGGGTGTAGAGGTGATGCCACAGTCCCAGAGTGTAGATACCGAAATATGTCCTGTGGAGAAGGAAGTCCACCAGACATTGGCGCTCATGGATACTCTGGGACTTCGTAAGAAGCAAACAAAAGCAGTGATTCGTCAAAAACTACGAACTCGGATTGTAGAGGAAGGTAAGGAGTGGCAAAATCACTGCACTTGATAGTGCAGTGAATGGATATTTGCGCTAGGATTTATTGTCTGTCTATGATTAATTTTGCTATGTGGAACATCAGAGGGTGTAGAGGGAAATTAAAACAGCATCAGCTTCGTATGTTAATCAATAAGGAGAGGCTCAGTGTTCTGATCCTCTGTGAGACGAAACACGAGGGTTTCAATGATCGTTTTACAGGTAGCATATGGCTTGGAACCACCGTTAAATGGCTGGCTATTGATGCACAAGGGAGGGCAGGTGGCATTGCTTGCTTACGGGATGACACAAATGTTCAGATTACTGGAGTGGAGAGATATGAACGGTGGATATTATTGCAGATGTGTATGAGAATTTCGGGTTTCTGTTTTGTTTGTGTTGGTTTACATGCTCCCAATATTGAGGCAGATCGCAGAATATTGTGGGAAGAAATTCAGCAACGGAAGGCACTGGATACCGATCCTTGGGTACTCCTAGGGGATTTCAACGAGACAGTAAGAGCAACAGAACGACTTGGCAGCCATTTCAATAGCATTGCAGCCCAGAAATTTCTTCACTTTGTTCATGGAAGTGGGCTGGTTGATTTGCCCATCGTGGGAAAGGAATTTACGTGGTTCACCACCCATAGCGCTTCTCGGATAGATAGGGTTCTCGCATCTCCTACCTGGTGTCAACACTTCAGTCGACATAGACTATATACCGGTGATAAAGGCTTCTCGGACCACGTCCCCCTCATCCTGAAAGCAGATACTTTCTCATGGGGCTTTTGTCCATTCCGTTCGTGGGATTTGTGGTGGGATGACAGAAATTTTCTGGAGGTGATCAAGAACATGTGGCATGAGGCAGGCCAATGCTTTCCAAGTGATTTCAGGGTGATCAAGAAACTAGCTTTCTTAAAGAAGAAACTTGCAGTGTGGCATCATGAAGAGTTTGGGGTGTTGGATATTCAGTTGCGTCAGATATTAACTGAACTTGACACCATGGATCGGGACAGACGAACTTTGGGGCCAGCAATGACGGGGCGATACAATCTGTTGCAGGTCCGGAAATGGGAGATTAAACGGCGTTTGGAGGCTCTATGGCGGCAGAAATCCAGACAGCAATGGTTAAAGTTGGGTGATAAGAATAGCAAGTTCTTCCACTCATGTGCTTCTTTACGTTGATGTGTTAATTTTATTGGTGTCGTGAAGGTCAATGGGGTGGAGATAACTGAACCCTCTGCGATTAAGCTTGCCGCTCTCACCCATTTCCAGCAGCTTTTCAAAGGTGATTCAGTGCGTTGGTTAGGCTTGGGTAGCTTACCATTACCTCGGCTCTCATCTGATGAGGCTGCTCTGTTGGAAACACCTTTCACTGAGGAGGAAATCTAGCAGGCGGTTTGGGCTTGTGGCAGTCATAAGGCCCCGGGACCAGACGGGTTCAATTTTTATTTCCTGAAAAAAGCATGGACTGTCATTGGTCAAGATATTATCACGATGGTCCAAGAATTTTATTCAAGTGGAACACTGCCGCGCGGGATTAATAACAGTTTTATTGCATTGATTCCTAAGATACCAGGTGCCGCTGATTTTAATTCTTATCGGCCTATCAGCTTGCTTAATAGTCTATACAAGATCGTTGCAAAAATACTGTCCAATCGGCTGAAGAGTGTGGCGGATCAGCTCATCTCCCCTTTCCAGACTGGTTTTATGGAAGGTCGCTATATTGTTGATTCCATCATGATCGCTAATGAATTAATTCATACTATGAAGCAATCAAAGCAGCGTGGCTGGTGCTTCAAATTGGATTTTCAGAAAGCTTATGATTCCGTTGACCAGAATTTTCTGTTGGAGGTCATGATGACGATGGGCTTTGGTTCACGTTGGTGTCAGTGGATAATGGCATGTATATCCACAGCGAGGTGTGCTGTATTGATCAATGGCTCACCGACACAGGAATTTACAACGGGGCGAGGCTTATGTCAAGGAGATCCGTTGTCGCCATTGCTGTTTAATTTGGTAGGGGAGGTACTGTCCAAATTAATTGTCACAGCGGCTGAGCGGCAATTATTATAGGGGATCAAGGTAGGTTTGTTATCCCTAACACACTTACAGTACGCGGATGATGTCATTCTGTTCTGTCAGGGTGACAGCCAGGGGATCCTCAACTTGAAGCGTCTGTTGCGGTGTTATGAGATGATGTCCGGCTTGAAGATAAACTTCTTCAAATCTGGATTAGTAGGGATCCATGTGTCTACCGGGGAGGTGGCCCATACGGCATCTTTGCTACATTGCCAGCCGCAAATCCTTCCTTTTCAGTATCTAGGGATTCCCCTAGGGGCAAATCCCCGCAGATATAAAACGTGGGAGACAGTAATTCTTAGATTTAAACGCAAGTTGGCCTCCTGGAAGGGTTCATTGTTATCATTGGGGGGCCGGATTGTCTTGCTGAAGTCAGTTTTAAATAGTCTCCCTATTTACTATATGACGCTCTTCCAAATGCCGGTGATGGTCCGGAGGGATTTAGAGAATGGATGAGACGTTTTCTTTGGGTGGGGTGTGCAGATCAGCGGTGCATGTGTAAAGTGAGTTGGCAGGTTGCAGTTCGTGCTAAAGAAAATGGGGGTGCTGGACTGGGTTGTTTGCAATGGCGAAATATGGCATTGCTCACCAAGTGGAGCTATCGTTTGGCCACTGCTCCCTGCACGTTGTGGCATCAGTTTATAACGCAAAAATATTGTTCCAGGCTGCGAGCTGAAGGAATTATAGGCGAGGAGAGACATGCTTCAGCTCTTTGGCATGGCATTGTCAAAATGAGCAGATCCACTCTACCCAACGGTCAGTGTATCTCCACACTCTTTCGCTGGCAGCTGAGCAAAGGAGACATAATCTCCTTTTGGGATGATATTTGCTGCAGCGTGTCACCATTGAAGGTCTTATTCCCAAGGTTATATGCGCTATCACTGATCAAAGAGGGTTCCATCTTACGCTTTGGGCATCTGGAAGGGGCTTTCTGGAAGTGGGACCTCATCTGGAGACGTCGACTTTTCGCATGGGAGACAACTGAAGTTCACCGTTTACAATTGATGTTGGATGGGTACACACCGAAGGACATCGAAGAAGATCGGTTGTTATGGGGTGATTCGCTCTGTAACTTCTCGTCCCGCGCTTGTTACCAATCCTTGGAAGCCTTATCTATCCAACCAGAGGTCAGGCCAATCCCAAACGTCTGGACCAAACAGGGAGCTCTGAAATGGCAGGCTTTCATGTGGTTAGCATGTCGGGAGAAGATGGCCACCAAAGGTCATTTGATACGTCTTGGACTTCTGCCTGCCAGCGCAGGTGCTTGTCATGCTTGCACATATCAGGAGGGGGACTCCAATCATGTTCTACTCAACTGTTGGAACGCCTGGGCATGTTGGTCCTTACTATTCAAACATTGGGGCATCAGCTGGGTCCAACCATGCTCCATGACTGACCTGTTCTTACAGTGGTCTGGCTTCTCAACCTCTCGTCGATGGCAACAGGTGTGGTATGTTCTGCTGTTCTCCTTCACCTGGAGTATTTGGCTAGGTAGAAATCATAGTAACTTCAGGGGAGATGTGCTTAGTTCAACTGACATGTTCATGAATGGATTGAGACATGGTTTTTGCTGGGCTAAGTCAAATTTAAAAGATGTACATTTAGATAGCTTAGACCTATTGCCTGCAGGAGATTTTGCCTCCTTGCTGGGTGGACAACATCGTTGATCTTTAGCTCCTGGAACTTACTGATGCTATATATCCTTATGGTATCAGTCAGTTCTGTTTTGTTTCCTGTGGGTACACTATTTCGTTGTCCCACTCCTCTGTATTATTACTTTTCATATTAATGCAATCGACATATTTCAAAAAAAACTAATACATCATATCATATTATAAGATTTTTTTTCAATAATAAAAAATATTCTAATCAATAACTACATCAATATCTCCTAATAACTCAATCACTCAAATTCACTTTTCATAGGATAAATAAATGACTATTTTTACTATAGAATACAATAAAGACTATTATTTATTACATTCCTATTTCAAAATCACAGAACACCGATCACATTGAGTGGTTGGCTATCTATTCTGCACATAATAGGGTTGTGTATCTAACATGTTCTTTATTATATTCTGCACATATTTTTTTTTAATCTAAATTACAGAACGCCTACAACTACTATATTTTTTATATAGAACACAATAAAGACTATTCTCTATTACCAAGCGATATAATTTATGATGAGGAGCCGCCGAGAAATTAGATTCCCGTAATTAGTCGTGAATCACGAGTATGAACAAAATTTTTAAAATCTGAATGATCATAAAACCAACAAATTTGAAAGATTTAAGATTTTAAAAATAACTGGATATAATCGTTTTTAAAATCGAAAAATTAAACCGTCCCGCTCAGGGCTATAACAAATTGACAAAAACTGGGGTTTCACACTCAAAGATTGAGTTCCTAAAGTGCATCAGCAGCGGTTCTTTACAAATATGATGTTATCTGTAAAGAACTTTGCCAGATTGTCTGCAAACCAAAACTCAATGAATCCTATAAATGGAAACAGAGATGAGTTTTGACGAAACACATCAAGTTAATAGATCACAGTCACAGGTTGCCATGGTTGATCTTATCGAGACTCCTCTGTCAGAGAAATTATTCTTATTATTCATAAGAGATTGGAGAAACAATCAGTAACAGGAAACAGTAATAGACAAACTAGAAAAAACATGACTTCTCTCTCTCCCCAAAACCTCTCACCCCTCTCTACCACCTGCCAGGCCAATAACTCCAAACAGATTCCCCCTCCTTCCTACCCTTCCCCGCCCCACGAACAGCAAAAGGTAAGGGACGTACCATCACCCCGTGTGAATCCTCAAGCAGAGTTCGGTCCGGCGGGGAGGTCACTTTTCAACTGGGAACCTGCCAAGATTTTCAGTGAGGATCGTTACATCTCCTATTACATCGATAACATCCTAGATGGGTGGGGTTCGAACAGAGTATTTCGGGAGATAGCCAACATCGAGCCAGTCGCGGATGTGTATATCCCGAACCGTAAATCCCGTAGGGGTGTAAGGTTTGGTTTCGCCAAGTTCGTCCGTTGTGGCACCCAAGAGCAAACAAGACTTCGTAGGTTGGTTTCGTCGTTGGGTTCGCAAACTCGGATGACTTTTAGGAAGGAGCTGAGGGAGCACAATGGAACCGGACGCGGACACACCAAAGCATATCATCTTCGGGGAAACTCGATAGAGGATCCAGGGTTGGTCATGAGAGAACGAGACGGGCGATCTTATGCTGTAGTCATCACTGGAAGAAGCCAGCAGGTTCAGAGTGAGGATACGATAATGCTCCCGGTGAGTACAGAAGCAGTACAGAAGTTAAAGAGAAGTGCGGTGGGATTCCTTAAAGGGAACAGCACAGAGGAACTTCCCATACTGAAGGAGGTGACGTGCATATCAATGGGTGGGCTGCAGAGGTTGATCATATTCCCCACTGTGGAGTGCTTAAAGCGGGAATTGTCGGGCAATATCAACTTTTGGTCGGCTAAGTTTGTAGATATTCATCCTTGGAGCCCAGCAGATATTGGAGGTAGGAGGCATTGCTGGGTGGAGGTCCTAGGACTTCCATTACACGCATGGACAGAGACAGCTTTTGTTAAGATCTCTCACCAGTTTGGCTCATTAGTTCAGATTCACCCCAATACTGCCAATTGGGAGTGTTTGGATAGGGTTAGGCTCCAAGTTATGACAGCCTCCATGCCTATTCTTCAGGCAACGGTGCAAGTCCAAGTTGATGGCACCAGCTTTAGGGTGCATGTTAGGGAAACTCAGGCTATGCATGGGGAAGGAGTCAATGATGGTGCACAAGGCTCTGTGTCGGGTATACCCATCAGCCGCCCTGTGCAAGCGTCGCATCAGTCCACCGTCAATAGGAAAGCCAGGGTTGACAGTATGGAGGGACATACATCTCCTGTAAGGAGTTGTCAGCGGGAGCCGTTTTTCAAACGGGGATCTGTAGGGGAAGGGGTGCAGGAGGCCCAACATGGTGTCTTGGGCCATCTTGAAGCTGTAAGCCCAGAGATATCAGCCCAAGCTGTACAAGTGCGACCCCATTCCGAAGTCCAGGTGACCCCAGCAGCCTTCTCTAGCCCAAGTTGCAGCACGGATGGAGCCAGCAATCAGTCGGCCCCAGCGTTCCTTCTGGTTCGCACGGGGACGGATGAAGGGAGTCAGTTGTGCCTGATCAGGAAGACGCAGACAGAAGGAACAGCTATAGTGCCAAAGGTGAATGTATCAGCAGTTCCCTCATTGCACGGGGAGACTTCGCTAGTTCGGATGCGGAAGGTTGGACATAAGGCTACGAGATTCGGATTTAAAGGATGGTCAGCGCATCACAGGATGGGAAAACAAAGGAAACTCTGACGTCTTAAGCCTACTGGCAGCCTTTCCTCTGGAAAGGAAAGTAATACGGCGAAAGACGAGGCAGTGCAGCTTGCAGAAGAACCTTCCTTTCTAAATGGCAGCTGCGAACTTATTGAAGGCTTATCTGATTCGATTAGTCGTAATGGGTCACGACTGACTAAGTCCCCCATTGACGAAGAGGCGCAGCGCACGTTGATGATGGCAGATTCTTTGGGCCTGCGACGTAAGCAGACAAAGGAGGCTATACGGCTGAAACTGAAGGGGCGTATTGTGGAGGATAGACTGGCATGGCAGACTCATTGTGCCTCATAGAAATATACAGGTATGAGTTTCGATTGCGGGTCCCTTTAACTCCATGTTTAATTTGGTTGTTTGGAATATTAGAGGATGTAGGGGTAAATTGAAGGAACAGCAAATCCGAATGTTAGTGGACAATGCACAGTTGAGCTTGTTGTTTCTATGTGAGACAAAGCTGGAACATTTTCCAGTTGGGTTGGCTCATCGATTGTGGCCGAGTGCGAAAGTAGAGTGGACAACAGTTGCAGCTCAAGGTGCATCGGGGGGTATTACTTGTCTGTGGGATGAGGCAACAGTGCAGTGTTTGGGAAAAGAGAAGTATGAGCGATGGTTGCTGATGGATATGCAGGTGAAAGATTCTGGATTTAGGTTCAAGTGTGTGGGTCTTTATGCGCCGAACCAGGAGCAGGAGCACAACAGTGTGTGGATAGAACTGCAGCAACGAAAGTTGCTAGATTCAGCCCCGTGGGTCATCATGGGAGATTTCAACGAATCTCTCACGGCTGAGGAGCGACTAGGACATTCGTTTAACGAACGATCAGCTAGGCGTTTACGGAATTTCATCCAACAGAATGGCTTGGTGGACATGCCGCTTATTGGCAAGCCATATACCTGGTACTTATCCTCGCGTGCGTCCAGGATTGACCGGATATTGGTATCCTCATCATGGTGTTTACAGTTCAATAGACATCGAATGTATGCAGGGAACAAGGGATTCTCCGATCATGTCCCTCTCATTCTGAAAACAGATCAGGTATTTTGGGGTGTTCGTCCATTTCGTTCCTGGGATGTGTGGTGGGAAAACAAGAATTTTCTGCAACAGGTGACAGAGTATTGGCAGGAGGCCGAGATCATTATTCCTGGGGACTTCAAGGTGATTAAGAAGTTGGCCTTGCTGAAGAAAAAGCTTAAGGCATGGCACAGTGAGGCCTATTGCAATCTCGATCAACAGCTGAAGAAGATACTAGCAGAAATAGACTTACTGGATCAGCAGCACCGGGGTTGGAATCAAGATTTTGCAATGCGTTATACGGTCTTGCAGGATCAGAAAGGGGCGTTAAAACGGAAGGTTGAGTCTCTATGGAGACAGAAATCACGTCAACAGTGGCTTAAGCTGGGTGATAAGAACTCTCGGTTTTTTCACACATGTGCGACTATACGGCGATGTCGGAACTTTATAGGAGCAATCCGTGTGCAGGGAAGAGAGATTCGATGCCCGGAAGAGATGAAGGCAGCGGCAGTTAGTCATTTTCAGACTGCTTTTGCAGCTGAAGATGTTCGTTGGTTTGGCTTTGAGGGATTGGGTCTACCATGCTTATCATCAGACGCAGCCGCAGCATTAGAACAACCTTTTCTTCCTGACGAGATTAAGAGGGCTGTCTGGGCGTGCGGTAGTCATAAGGCTCCTGGACCGGATGGGTTCAATTTTCTCTTCATTAAGAATGCGTGGTCCGTGCTTGGAGAGGAGATCATCATCATGATGCAGGAATTCCAGCGCAGCGGCATCCTGCCGAGAGGAATCAACAATAGTTTTATTACTTTAATACCTAAGTTCAGTGGAGCGGTGGAATTGGGGGATTATAGACCTATCAGTCTGATTAACAGTCTTTACAAAGTCATTGCTAAGCTACTATCCAGCAGACTTAAACAGGTGATGGGGTTGCTCATTTCTCCTTTTCAAACCGGCTTCATGGAGTGACGATTCATTGCTGATACTGTGATGATAGCTAATGAGATTTTGCATTCTATGCGCACGTCGGGACGCAAGGGATGGTGTCTCAAATTGGATTTTCAGAAGGCTTACGATTCGGTAGACTGGCAGTTCGTGATAGAGGTGATGAAACAGATGGGTTTTGGGGGGCGCTGGTGCAAGTGGATCAAGGAGTGCATCTCCTCTGCCCGCTGTGCAGTTCTCATCAACGGCGTACCTACAGTGGAATTCAGCCTGGGTCGAGGATTGCGTCAGGGTGATCCCCTGTCTCCTCTGCTATTCAACTTGGCCGCAGAGGTATTGTCGTGTTTGCTTCGTAGAGCAGCGGAATGTCAATTGATTCGGGGCATCAACATCGGCAATCTTCATCTTACTCACTTACAATACGCGGATGATGTCATAGTCTTTTGTGATGGCGATCAGCAGGGTGTACTCAATGTCCAGAGTACTCTCAGGTGCTTCGAATTAATCTCTGGTCTCAAGATTAATTTTTTCAAATCAGGATTGGTGGGTATCAACGCTCTTGTATCAGAGACCGAGGTGCTGGCAGCATCCATTCACTGTCGTTTACAGTCCTTACCTTTCACTTACCTCGGAGTGGCTCTCGGCGCTAACCCTCGACATCGTTGTACATGGGAGCCGGTGATTAATCGGTTCAAAGGAAAGTTAACTGCCTGGAAAGGTGCTTTGCTCTCGGTAGCTGGCAGACTTACACTCATCAGGTCTGTCCTCAACAGTCTACCTGTTTATTATATGACGTTCTTTACAATGCTGGTGGGAGTGCGGAGGGAATTTGAGAAATGGATGAAGAGATTTCTGTGGACTGGAACAATAGACAAACGCGGATTCAGTAAAGTGAAGTGGGCGACGGTAATAAGGCCGGTTGATCGAGGGGGCGCTGGAGTGGGTTGTCTCAAGCTGAAGAATCAGGCCCTTCTCACAAAATGGAGTAGTAGGATAGCCAATGATACATGTTCATTGTGGAGCAGAATAATCCATCAGAAATACAGCCCCAGGCTCCAACAAGAAGGCATAGTTTGCGGTGTCAGTGGTGGTTCTATTATGTGGAACGGCCTTGTTCGGACCAGCAGATCGCTGTTATCAAATGGCCAGGGCCTCTCGTCCTTCTTCAGGTGGAAATTGGGTAGAGGTGACAGTATCCGCTTCTGGGAAGACGCATGGTGCAATACGGATGCTTTGCGAGTTTCATTCCCCAGGTTGTATACGCTATCCATTCTAAAGATTGGCTCTGTGGCACAGTTTGGGATATGGGACAGGAATGTGTGGAAATGGAATGTAATATGGCGTCATTCATTGTTTGTGTGGGAGGATCAAGAAGTACAACGATTGATGTGCATTCTGGAGGATCTTCAGCCCAATTTTCTGGAGGAGGATCTTGTGCAGTGGGGGACACCAGGTGATACATTTTCAGTCAGAGCTTGCTATTAGTCTCTGGCAGAGAGTTCAGATGGCGTAAGTGAGCGAGTGATACCAAACGTGTGGAGTCAGCCGGGGGCTCCCAAGTGGCAGGCATTTCTGTGGATAGCGTGTTGGGGAAGACTTCCGGCCAAGGGTTACTTAAGTCGGATAGGTCTTATACAAGGTTCAGACCAATTGTGTGAGGCTTGCGGCCGAATTGAAGAAGACGGTAATCATATTCTTTTAGATTGCCGGATTAAGTGGGAATGTTGGTCATTGGTTTTCAAGCGCTGGGGCTTTCAATGGGTTCAACCTCGCACTGTGTATGCCCTGTTTCAACAATGGGACGGATTTCATGTTCTTGCGCGTTACTGCGGACTATGGTATGTACTGCTCTATTCTTTTGCGTGGAGTATATGGTTGGGTCGTAATAATCGCGTGTTCAAAGGAGGTGTGAGCAGGGCGAACGATTTGTTCTACAGCGGTATGCGGCACGGTTTCTCTTGGGCAAAGACCAATCTTCAGGAGGTTCATCTAGATTGCTTGGACGTCTTACCAACAGGTGATTTTGTATCGTTACTGGCTGGATGATGTTTTGGCAGGTGAAAGTCTTGGAAACGGCACAGCAGTGCAGGAGCTGGCGGTTCCATTTAGACAGCTTGGGATTGAGCATACCATCAGACGTTTTTGTTTCATTTTGGCTAGATAAGGTTTTGGCATGTGAAAATCCCGGATCCTGCATATTAGTGCAGGATCCTGAAGTTTCACTTAGATAGCTCGGGATAGCGATCCCTTTATTACACATCCTGTACAGAGTTAACCATTTCTTACTTAAATACATCGATATTTATTCAAAAAAAAAGAAACAATCAGTTTTTGACCATAGAAACAACAATATTATGATATATGCCTTTCCCTTCATCCATGTGATCTGAAGCCTTCAATGCAAATCGATGGTATATATCATCCATCAAC
The DNA here is from genome assembly GCA_019739055.1 of Passiflora organensis. Lineage (NCBI taxonomy): Eukaryota > Viridiplantae > Streptophyta > Magnoliopsida > Malpighiales > Passifloraceae > Passiflora > Passiflora organensis. The sequence continues at coordinate 61,931 of JAEPBF010000077.1, read as the reverse complement.
GCACTCTCAAATTGACTGGCTAGCATAGGTTCTGTTCCGGCTCTTACATAGTTTGCGACATACTTCCCTCTCGTCCATTTGTCAATCACCAATTTTTTATTACCATCCTCAGTGTTGGTATCCCAATCTATGTCGTATTGCTCAAATACGGCAATATTGAAGGACCCTTCTCTTTTTTTTTTTTGAAGAAAGATCGAAATGTATTACTATGATAAACAAGCAATACAAGTGGGGGAAACAATGAAGCATTGTATCCCCCTCAATAGATAAAAGAAAACTGGCCGATATCCACCATCTATGTGGAATCGTAACGCTTACATTCGCTATACAATCTATGGACCAAGCAAAGAAACAAAGTCTCCTGAAGCTAGCAAATCCAGACTATCAATGCATACATCCTGTAGATTAGATTTTGCCCAACAAAACCCATACCGCAAGCCAGCATAGCACAGATCATTAGCACTGCTATCCTCCTGTCTAAAAATCCTATGATTACGGCCCATCCAAATACTCCATACCGTGGAAAAGAATAATACATACCATAATGCTCTCCACCGTCGAGGAATGGGATATCCGTCCCACTGGATAAATAAATCAGCTAATGACCCTGGTTGAACCCAAACTACGCCCCACCACCTGAACAATAGCGACCAGCATGTCCATGCCATCCTGCAATTCAATACAATATGATTGGAGTCCTCCTCTACAAGACCACAGGCATTACAATATCTCTCGGCATCAGGGATAAGACCAAGTCTAGTGAGGTGTCCTTTGGCAGGAAGTTTCTCCCTGCACGCCAACCATGTGATGGCCTGCCATTTGGGGGCGCCTTGATGTGTCCAGACATTCGGTATTTGCCTATCTACCGAAGAAACCAAGCCCTCTGCTAAAGATAAATAGCAGTGACGAACCGTGAAAGGCCTGAGCTGGGCTCCCCATAACAATAAGTCATCCTCCAAAGGTGATAGTTTGAAACTATCCAACAATGACAAAAGACGCCCAGCTTCAGCCTCTTCCCATGCAAAGAGCTGTCGCCGCCACAAGAAAGCCCACTGCCAGACCATTCCAGCCAATGTCCCAAAGCGGCACACAGGCCCCTCCTTATCCAGGGAGAGGGAATATAGTCTCGGAAATAACAGCTTGAGAGGCACCGTGCTGCACCAAACATCATGCCAAAATGTAATGGAATCCCCTTTGCCCAATCTCCACTGATAAAGAGCCGACATACACTGACCAGACGGTAAAGAAGACCTACTCGTTCTCACAATTCCCCTCCATATGGCCGAAATGTCTGTAACAGCACACACAATTCCTTCAGGTCGCAGCACAGATTGATATTTCTGAGATATAATCTGACTCCACAATGAACATGTATCAGTAGCCAACCTATAACTCCACCGCATCAACATGGCATCATTCCTCAACCTCAAGCACCCCAAACCGGTACCGCCACTCTCTTTTGATCGGACTACCACCGACCAGCTGACCTTACACAGACAGCGTTTTTCTGCCTTACCAGCCCACAGAAATCGACGCATCCACTTCTCTAAGTCCTTGCGTACTCCCACAGGCATCCTGAAAAAAGTCATGTAATAGACCGGGATGCTGTTCAAGACTGACTTCAAGAGAATGAGGCGACCACCCAATGACAATAACGATCCCTTCCAGGAGGCTAATTTCTGTTTGAACCGGGTAATCACCGTGTACCAGGTGCTTTGTCGTCGTGGGTTAGCCCCAAGAGGCACACCAAGATAATGAAAAGGTAAGGCCTGTATCCTACAATGGATTGAAGCCGCTGAATCCCTAACCTCCTCGCTAGGTATGTTGATTCCCACCAACCCGGATTTAAAGAAATTAATCTTTAATCCTGATAAGAGCTCAAAACAACGCAGAATCCGTTTTAGACCAAATAAACCCTGTGGATCACCCTGGCTGAAGAGGATGACATCATCCGCGTACTGGAGGTGAGTTAACCGTAATTGTCCAACCGAAATTCCAGTAAACACTTGCTGATCAGCTGCGACACCAAGCATACGTGATAGTACCTCAGCAACAAGATTAAACAAGAGTGGAGACAAAGGATCACCTTGCCGCAGCCCTCGACCCATGCCAAATTCATTAGTAGGAACCCCATTTACAAGCACAGAACATCGAGCAGTAGAAATACACGACTGAATCCATCGGCACCACTGCCCGCCGAAACCCATATGTTCCATCACCTCGAATAAGAAATCCCAATCCACCGAATCGTACGCCTTTTGGAAATGTAATTTGAAACACCATCCGCGTTGTTTGGAACTCTTCATGGTGTGAACAATTTTATTGGCAATCATTATAGAGTCTGCGATATATCTGCCCTCCATAAAACCAGTCTGTAACGGAGATATAATCTGTGCCATCACCCGCTTGAGCCGTGTAGCCAGAATTTTGGCAATGATGGGACGATAAGAATTAAAATCTGAGGCGCCTAATACCTTGGGGATTAACGTGATGAAACTGTTATTGATGTCATGCGGTAATGCAGCCTTAGAATAAAATTCCTGCACCATTGTGAGTATGTCACCACCTATTATATCCCACGCCTTCTTGATGAAATAGAAATTAAAGCCGTCTGGTCCCGGGGCCTTATGACTACCACAGTCCCATACAGCCCGCTTAATTTCCTCCACTAAGAATGGCGCCTCAAGCACCTCAGCATCCGCAGGAAGAATTCTGGGCAGACATAGACGTCCCAAGCCTAAAGGCCTGGAAGTTGCACTCGCAAACAGCCCCTGGAAATGATTGACTGCGGCAGTTTTAATGTCTGTAGGCGTGCTGCTAACCATCCCATTGAACGTGATGGTGCCAATAAAATTTGAGCATCGTCGCATAGAAGCACAGTCCCATACAGCCCGCTTAATTTCCTCCACTAAGAATGGCGCCTCAAGCACCTCAGCATCCGCAGGAAGAATTCTGGGCAGACATAGACGTCCCAAGCCTAAAGGCCTGGAAGTTGCACTCGCAAACAGCCCCTGGAAATGATTGACTGCGGCAGTTTTAATGTCTGTAGGCGTGCTGCTAACCATCCCATTGAACGTGATGGTGCCAATAAAATTTGAGCATCGTCGCATAGAAGCACAGGAGTGAAAGAATTTGTTGTTCTTATCACCTAACTTGAGCCACTGTTGTCGTGACCGCTGCCGCCACATGGACTCCAATTGTCGCTTTAGCTCCCATTTTTGAGATTGTAACTCTATGTATCACTGACTGGATTCAGCTGTCCACTCCCTGCGATGCTGATCTAAGGAGTCAAGTTCAATCAGAATATCCTGCATCCGTGCTTCCATTCTTCCAAAAACATTTGCATGCCACACCTTTAACTGTTTTTTCAGAAAAGCCATCTTCTTGATAACACTGAAATCACCAGGGAAAAGAGCACCGGCCTCCTGCCAAAATTTCCCAACTACACCAATGAACTGCTTATCCTCCCACCACACGTCCCATGTACGAAAAGGCCGTCGACCCCAGAAATAAGAATCGGCTTTCAAAATCAATGGGACGTGATCCGACAACCCCTTTGCATCAGCATACAACCTGTGATTGCCAAATTGTACATGCCACGCAGGTGACACCAACGCCCGATCAATGCGTGAGGCACTATGATTACTAAACCAAGTAAACTCCTTGCCTATTAAAGGCATGTCAAGCAATCCAGTTTGCTGAATAAATGTCAAGAAGCGAACAGCCGCAGCACGATTAAAAGAATTGCTTAGCCGCTCTGTTGCCTGAATAGACTCATTAAAATCACCAAGAATGACCCATGGCATGGTATCTGCAGCATGCCGATTGTGGAGTTGCTCCCATACATCGCTTCGCTCAGCCGCCGTGTTGGTGGCATGTAACCCCACACACGTGAAACAAAAACCTGATGCCCGCAACCGCATCTTCAATAATAGCCATCGTGGGAATTTTTCAATGCCCAAATTTTGTACCTTCTCATCATCCCATATACACACTATGCCTCCTGCCATTCCTTGTGCGTCGATAGCCTCCCATTGAATGTTTTCTCCATGCCATAAGCGCCCCACTAGACGATCAGAAAAACATTCATGTTTCGTCTCATATAAAAACAGAATACTTAGCTGATTCTGACGAATCAAGTTGGTAATCTGTTGCCCCTTCATCTTGCCTCTACATCCTCTCACGTTCCACATGGCCATGTTAATCATCCAAAGAAAAGAGAAACACCATGAACGCGATATCCTGCAACGCACTGCTAACTGCAGTGAGCGCGCCACTCCTCTCCTGTTGGCTAGGTCGGCCTGAAGAAAGGCTGCCAGTGGGTTTGAGATGTTTAAGTTTTTTGTGTCTGCTCAATCTGTTGACTGCTACCCTCGCGTTAACTCCAGTACCAGACGCTTTGGACCCTGTCTTCCTCATCCTAGCAAAAGCCATCTCCTTATACAAACCAGTGAAATCCACCTGGCCATCGTCTTTATCTTGAGGTGAACCATCAATTTCTTCAAAAAAATGAGGTGAACCTTCAGAAAGAGCTTCCCGTAAACACTGATGTTGTATGCCTTCATGCCCAGTCCCTGGAATCGTGGAAAATGCAGGGGCAGTAAAATGACTCAAGGACCCCTCACTTTGTACCGAAAGACCATCAACTCCTTCCTTATGGGGTAGCACATGTGGAACACAGTTCCCGGGTAAGTATAGTGGCTGTGCTGAAAGCTTTTTGATCTTACAAGACCCTACTGGAGCGTTTGTGATTAAATCTATGCACCCCGCACATACATCCGTGTCCCCTGTTACCTCCATTTGACAATCTGCTTTTGCACCTGTAACCGACATCTTGCCTTTGTCTTTCTCCTGCTGCTCTTGTCTAGGCGCTATACAGGACTGATGGATATGGTCAGATAAACTATTGCAGCTACCCTCTCCTGTCTGCCTTTTACCTACCTCGGGTCCCGCAAGGTCTCTCTCCTGCTCCTCCCCTATGGTTACTGAAAACAGTTTACCAGCAACCATCACCTGTATGCTCTCCTGGATTGCCGATAAGCAGGTAGTCTCCACTTGCAAAACAGCAGCATCAAGTCGTTCCCAATTAGTAGTTTCATGAGCAATCTGTATCAGAGTACCTATCGGTTGAATAAGCTTTCTAAACGCTTCTTCACACCATGCATGTAAAGGAACACCTACGACTTTCACCCAACATATTCTTCTAGTGCCTGTGTCTTCTACCTGCCAGGGATGAATGTCAAAGAATATGCCTTGCCAATACCGGATGTTGGAGCTTAATTCCTGACGCATGCAGGTGACAGTAGTAAAGGTTAGCAGATATCGGTGGCCCCCCATATATGCACACTCGATACCTGTGGGAATAGAGGCCTTATCTATAGTTCCCCCTCCAAATGAGCCAACAGCACTCCTCTGCAATCTGTTCTGCATATCTCTATTAAGACTAAGCTCCAGTATCGAGTCCACACCTTCCATTGCTTGCGCAGGCTTTGTTACCGCAGCATACGTATGACTGTCTCGCTCACGCCAGGGAATGTGAGGCTCGACCGTGTGGGCAGTCCGTAGCTCCACTACGGGAGAACTATGTGCACCATCCGTCGGGGCAGTGCGACGTGCACCTACCCGTGCATGGTATCGAGCTATGTTAAAACTGATCTGAGACGAGCCACCAAAAGCATGGTTGAGTCGCCGTTGACGAACATCCTCCTGAGCCCCACATCTTACAAATTTGGCAAAGCCAAAACGTAGACCTCGGAGGGATTTCCGCGCTGAGATGAACACATCCGCAACAGGTTCTATTGCAGCTATCTCCTTGAACAGCCTGCCTGAGTTCCAAGTCGCGGGAATGTTTTCTATGTAGTCGGACATATATCTTTCAGGGTTGAACACCTGTTGTGGCACCCACTATGAAGTAACCAAGCGAGACCTGGCGCGAGCCTCCGAAGAGATGGGATAAGGGTCCCTCACTTTACCAACGGGTTCTCTAACGGGCCTCTGCTGTGTAGGGGAGAGATGGGGACTGTGGTCGGGTATGGTGAAGGGGTTGTGGGTAGAGAGAGGTGGGAGAGTTTTTATCATTTTAATTTTCTATTATTGCTTTTTGAAGGACCCTTCTCTTTCAATCAATTGACGCAGAATTGTTGCAGAAGAACAAAATACTGGAATGTTATAGGAGTCCAATATTGATTCTTGAAGTTTTCCCTGAATTAAATAGAACCACCAGTTAATGATGGACAAGAGTATTCAGAATGGAGAGATTCTTTCAAGTCCTGAATTCAGATTCGACAGATCTTTTTTTTCATTATTATGTAGGGGCTTAGACCACTAAAATCAGCGGGCTGGACGCAGAGCAATACTATTGCCTTGATGTGCATAATGACTTGAAATCAGTATAGTTATATACACTGTATTTATCGGTGAAAATTATGCATATGGATGCATGTATTTAATTGGAGATGCATGCATGTTTAAAAATATTGCATTCGTACCTCGTCCACCATATCCTTGAGACAATCACCGAGTAGCTGCCAAACTTCTGTTCCGTATTCGCAATTAGGGTTCTTTTCATGGCTAGTGAGGATGGTCAGAGCCATCCGACCTCCAGATTTGATCTCTAATGCTCGAGATTTTAAGAATAATAAGAAATCTGTCTCAAATTGATCTATATACGCTTTGTGTACACTCGGAGGGCTGGTTTTGGTCATGCAAATGTTCCCTTTATTCAATGCCTCTCCAGATTCACTGACAAGTCCTTCAGGTACCTGACTGACTAGGCAAAATTTAGTTCCTCGAAAACACTGTTTGTTGATCAAAAGAGTTGCGTGCATATCCAAGCAGGCCTATTTACCTGGGAGAGATAATGCAGACTATAAGAAGAATGGGCCAAGTGAAGTGAGTTATCTGGAAAAAGTCTTCCATGGAAATCCCCAGGCATGGCCGCTACGAAACAATGCCCAATTTTGTCACATTTGTCTTTCCCAACTTGGTCATATAAATTTGGCAGCAACGACTTGAAAACGGTGTTGAAATCATTTCCAGGAAGATCATTTAGGAAAAACTGTAGCGCAGGTGGGTTCTGATTCAATTTACGACGTGTAGAGTTGACTGTTTCTATGATTTCCCGCAATGGCAATAGTGTGTTGGGGCCTGAAGAGCATCCCATGTCTACAATGGTGAAGCACTCTGGCAAGTTTTCAAGACATAGCGCCGCTATTGCCTCTTCCAGGATAGGCTTGGTCATCAGTATCACTTGCTTCTGATGAATATCACAATAAAGAACCAAATTAGTTTCTGATAGAGAAGATATGTTTAAAATGTGCATGTGAACAAGAGAGTGTGAGAGTGAGAGAGAGACTTGAAATGACGAGTTTTTGTAGTAGCTGAACTCTCCTTCTCCTGTGTTCATGTGAAGGATTTGTTGCACTTCCATTGCTACAGCTTGCTTTCGAAGATTGATAATCGAAGCAGTTTGTCAAATTGCAGAACTAGTTCGGTCGTCCTATCCCCTTTTCAAATATATATAAATGAACGACTGATCCAGGACTTTTTTTTTCAATTGTTGTCTGCGTCGTGAGCTGTCTATTAAATAAATTAAACGTTAGTTTGAAGAGATTAAGTGGGATGAGCAGAATGTGTCGCTGAATATTTGTCCATCTGTGTTGAAGGATTCCTATTTCTAAATTACAGAACACCGATATTGACTGATCATTTCTTTTGTTGATAAAGAGTGCATTAACGTCACTCTGATATTGTCTTTCTGTAATATATAGAGGAGAGTATGCCGAGGTGAGCAAAATGTCCCGTCTCGAATTTATTGTACCGATCCGATTATTTTTTAGTAATCGTAAAATAGTAATCTCAAATTCCTGTATTTGTTCATATTTTTCTGTCTGTCTTATTTGTTTGTTGTTTGAATAATCAATGACAATAACTAATTTTTTTCTTCCAGATTGTAAAATTCGGACTTTGAAGCTTTGCTCAGAGAAGTTTTTTGAAGAAGATATCGATATATATATATAAAAGGCAAAATGCCAAAGAACTATACAATGATAGAGTGTATCAGCTTCCTGGACAAAATGAAACCAATAGATCCTGTGAGTAAGTGACAGGATCTGTTAGTTTCAGAACTCCAATTGCTAAGACCAGTACAAGAACATGAGCCCCAACAAGCAATACAATCAATACAACCAAACTAAACTGGACTACATAAACCGCCAGCCTCCGACCCTTGGAACACACAGCTGCCGCCCTGCTGACTGCATGTCTAAAGCCTACTGGTACAACCCAACCGAATGCACCATGCACCAGAAAATAGTGACCATACCAGTAATCACACCAGTGAACTCCAGGGGAAACAAAACAAAAACATTCTCTCAACCAAGCAGTCCACTACCCAGGCACCCAACGCAGATAGAAAACTACCGGAAGCAATCGATCCCAAATATCAACATCAGCATTCGGCAAATTAAATCTAACCCAACAACAGCCATATCTTAAGCTAGCAGGATAATGAGAAGATATCACTACTGGCTACCAAAATGAAACTAACAGATTAACAGGAAATCGGTGACTTTCATTTATCAGATGTCTAACTAGCTAATAAAGAAGCAAAATCTCCGGAGGGAAGAACATTAAGGCTGTCCACATTAACCTCCGGTAGAATAGTTTTAGCCCAAAAGAAGCCATGTCTCATACCAGCGTAGTAGAGATCAGCTGCACTGCTGACGATGCCTTTGAAGATGCGGTTGTTACGACCCAACCAGATACTCCATGCACTTGAAAACAGCAGGACATACCACAATCTACGCCAACGACGTGTGAGTAAGAAGCTTTCCCATTGTTCAAACATATCTACAAAAGAACGTGGCTGGACCCAACAAAATCCCCAGTGCTTAAATAGCAATGACCAACTTTCCCAGGCTGTTCTACAATCAAGCAAGATATGAGAAGAGTCTTGTTCCACCCTGCCGCATGCCTCACAAAGGCTAGCCGAGGCAGGAATGATGCCTAGCCGACTTAAGTGCCCTCTTGCCGATAATTTCTCCTGACATGCAAGCCATATAAAAGCCTGCCATTTGGGTGCCCCTGGCTTTCTCCAGACATTAGGTAACTTCTGCTCGCTGGTCCCATCTGTAAGTGCCATCATAGTCTGATAACAAATGCTCACCGAGAAAGGATTGAGCTGAGGCCCCCAGAGAATCAAATCCTCCTCCGAAGAAGTCGGTCTGTAAGCCTCCAGAAGGACCAATAAACGCCCAACCTCTTCTTCTTCCCAGACAAACAAGCTGCGCCTCCATAACAAATTCCAGCACCATACCTTGTTATGCCACCAGCCGAACTGCCGAACTGATCCTTCCTTCTCCAAAGAGAGGACGTACAATCTTGGGAAGATGTCGCGTAGGGGATATGAATTACACCAGATATCATCCCAAAAAGCAATGGCCTCCCCCCTACCCAATCGCCACTGGAAAAAAGAAGAAATGCACTGGCCTGTAGGTAATGCCACTTTGCTGTTCCGAACTATACCAGCCCATAAGTAAGAAAAACTGCTACCATCACATGCGAGCCCATCAGGACGGAGCTTAGGACTATACTTTTGTGTGATTATCCGGCTCCAAAGCGAACAAGTGTCGTTAGCAATCCGAACACTCCACTTTGTGAGCAAAGCTTGATTTCTCAACTTCAAACAACCCAAGCCAGCACCTCCGCAATCAGTTGGACGTACACACGTTGTCCACTTCACCTTGCACAAGCAACGTTTGTCCATTGTCCCACCCCACAGAAATTGTTTCGTCCATTTCTCTAAGTCTCTCCTCACTCCCATAAGCAGCTGAAAAAAAGTCATATAGTACACCAGTAAGCTGCTGAGTACAGACCTGATCAGGGTGATTCTGCCCCCCAGCGAGAGCAGAGATCCTTTCCAGGAAGCCAGCTTCCCTTTAAAGCGTGTAACCATCGACGCCCATGTACTGCTACGACGTGGATTGGCCCTCAAGGGCACTCCAAGATAAGTGAAAGGTAAATATTGCTGACGGCAATGTAATGAGGCAGCACAGGCTGCAGTCGCAAGCGGGGAGATGTTAATGCCTACCAGTCCAGATTTAAAGAAGTTGACCTTGAGCCCGGATAGCAATTCATAGCATCTGAGTATGCTTTGGAGGTTAGCTATGCCCTGTTGATCTCCTTTGCAGAAGAGGATTACATCGTCTGCGTACTGCAGATGTGTGAGCTGTAAATTTCCAATGGCAATGCCTTGGAATAGTTGACACTCAGCAGCTCGACATAGCATACGTGATAAAACTTCCCTGCCAAATTGAATAATAGTGGGGACAAGGGGTCACCTTGTCGTAGACCTCTGCCCAAATTAAACTCCACGGTAGGCACCCCGTTGATGAGCACAGCACAACGAGCCGAGGAGAAACATGACTTTATCCATCGGCACCATTGAATTCCGAAACCCATCCTTTCCAGAACTTCAGACATAAAATTCCAATCCACTGAATCGTAGGCCTTCTGAAAATCTAATTTGAGACACCATCCCGGACGTCTGGACTTTTGCATGGAATGGATGATCTCATTGGCGACCATCACCGTGTCCGTTATGAGCCGGCCTGCCATAAAACCGGTCTGCAGTGGTGAAATCAGCTGATCCATCACTGATTTGAGCCGGCTGGATAAGAGTTTGGCAATGACTTTGTACAGGCTGTTGATGAGGCTGATGGGCCGATACTCCGACAACTCCGCCGCTCCAGAAATCTTGGGAATTAAGACAAGATAACTATTGTTAATGCCTCTCGGTAACACTCCGCTTGTCTGAAATTCCTGAATCATTGTGGTAATCTCCTCTCCAATTACCGACCAGGCATTCTTGATGAAGAAGAAATTAAAGCCGTCTGGGCCTGGAGCTTTGTGACTACCACACGCCCAAACAGCCTGCTTGACTTCATCCGCAAGAAAAGGCCTCTCCAGCTCATTAGCGACAGCCGGACCTAGCCTAGGCAAGGTCAGTTCACCTAGACCGAACCAGTTATGTTCTGCAGCCGCGAAAACTCGTTGGAAATATCCAACCGCCTCGGTCTTTATCTCTTCAGGTTGGTGCACTTCTCTACCCTATACACGAACCATCCCTATGAAGTTACAGAAATTTCTGATGGTGGCACTTGCATGAAAGAACCGACTGTTCCTATCGCCAAGAGTCAACCATTGCTGCCTGGAATTCTGCCTCCATAGTGCCTCAATTCTCCTCTTGAACACCCACTTCTGATCCTGTAGAATCTCGTATCTCCGCAGTGACTCAGGTCCCAAGTGTCTACGGTTTTGATCAAGCAAATCAAGTTCTTCCAGGGTGCTCTGCAACTGCCGCTCTAACAAACCACAGGATCCACGATGCCAAACCTACAACTACTTCCTCAAATAAGCCAATTTCCTGACCACTGTGAACTCTCCAGGAAAAAGAACCCCTGCCTCTTGCCACCACACATCCACCCTTGACAAGAAATGCTTATCCTCCCACCAAACATCCCAAGAACGGAATGGTCTGCTACCCCAAGAGAAGGAATCCGCTTTCAAGACCAGAGGCACATGGTCTAAAAATCCCTTATCCCCGGCATATAGGCGATGATGACGGAACTGTAAGCACCAAGCCGGTGAAACCAGCACCCGATCAATACGAGAAGCACTGTTAGTACGGAACCATGTATATTCCTTGCCAATGAGAGGCATGTCAACCAGTCCATTCCGATGAATGAAACCTTGAAGACTACGTGCGGCACTCTCGTTGACGAAGCGACCTGAACGTTCCTCCGCGTGGAGAGATTCATTAAAGTCTCCCATAATCACCCACGGACCATCATCCCCCGATATCCGCTGCTGTATTTCGTCCCAAAGTCCTCGGCGCTCAGTTGCTAGATTCTGAGCATACAGCCCAATAAACTTAAAACGAAAGTTTGAAACCCGGACTTTCAAATCTAGTAACAACCAACGTTCAAAGTGTTCAATTCCCAAATTTTGTACTATAGCATCCGGAGAAGGTCATATAATAGACCGGGATTCTGTTCAAAACTAACTTCAATAAAGTGAGCCGGCCCCCAAGTGATAGTAGAGAACCCTTCCAGGAGGCTAGTTTGCTCTTGAATCTGGCAATCACCGTAGTCCAGGTGCTTTACCGGCGCGGATTGGCCCCAAGAGGCACCCCTAGGTAGTGGAAGGGCAGGGTCTGTAGCCGACGATGGAGTATAGCCGCCATGTCACTAGCCTCCTCAAGTGGCACATTGATTCCTACCAAACCGGATTTAAAGAAGTTAATCTTTAATCCTGACAATAATTCAAAACAGCGAAGTATTCGTTTTAAACAGAATAATCCTTGCTGATTGCCCTGGCTGAAAAGAATGACATCGTTCGCGTATTGTAAGTGAGTTAGCCGTAAGTTCCCAATAGCTATACCGTGAAACAATTGACACTCAGCTGCAGCAGCAAGCATGCATGACAAAACTTCCGCCACTAGATTAAACAATAGTGGGGACAGTGGATTGCCTTGTCTCAACCCTCGCCCCATGGCAAACTCATCCGTAGGTGCCCCATTTATAAGAACGGAACAACACGCTGTGGATATACACGTCTGAACCCATCGTCACCATTGACCACCGAACCCCATCTACTCTATCACTTCTAGTAGAAAATTCCAATCCACTGAATCATATTCCTTCTGGAAATCTAACTTGAAGCACCGGCCCCTTTGTTTGGAACTCTTCATAGTATGAACAAGTTCGTTGGCAATCATGATGGAATCCGTAATATATCGACCTTCCATAAAGCCAGTCTGAAAAGGGGATATAAGCTGCTCCATTATCCGCTTGAGCCGTGTAGCCAGAAGCTTAGCAATGATCTTGTACAGACTGTTAATGAGACTAATAGGCCGGAATGAATGAAAATCAGCGGCACCTGGAACCTTGGGAATTAAGGTAATAAAACTGTTGTTGATACCGCGAGGTAGAACTCTGCTGGAATGGAATTCCTGCACCATTGTCACTATATCGCCACCGATTACATCCCACGCCTTCTTGATAAAATAGAAATGAAATCCATCTGGGCCCGGGGCCTTATGGCTGCCACAATCCCACACAGCGCGCTTGATTTCCTCCTCCAAGAAAGGACCTTCAAGAGAATTTGTTGCGCCAGTAAAAAGTCTAGGAAGATGGAGACGACCCAGTCCTAACCACCTGGGACTCTCGCATACAAAAGCTGACTGGAAATGGCTTACCGCTGCAGTTCTGATTTCTGCAGGCGTACTGCTGTCCAACCCGTTAATCTTCACAGCTCCAATGAAATTGGAGCAGCGACGTATGGAGGCACACGAGTGAAAAAATTTTCTGCTTTTATCACCCAATTTGAGCCAGTGTTGTCTAGACTTCTACCTCCACATAGCCTCTAATTTCTTCTTTAGCTCCCATTTTTGACACTGTAAATCCTCATACCGTCTACGCGATCCAGCTTCCCAAACCTGTCGACTCCGATCTAATGAATCAAGCTCAGTCAAAAGAGCCTTCATCCGAACCTCCAGCCTCCCAAAAACGTTTGTATGCCACACCAGTAACTGCTTTTTCAGAAAACCATCTTCTTCACTACACTGAAATCCCCAGGAAAACGTGTGCCTGCCTCCTGCCAATATTTCTCAATCACCCCAATGAATTGCTTGTCCTCCCACCACACATCCGATGAACGGAACGGCCTCTTACCCCAGAAATAAGAATCATCTTTCACAATCACTGGGACGTGATCCGACAGACCCTTATCGCCAGCATATAACCTGTGCCTAGCAAAATGTGCACACCACGATGGCGATACCAGAACCCTATCAATTCTTGAGGCACTTTGGGAACTAAACCAGGTAAACTCCTTGCCCAGGAGGGGCATATCAATCAACCCCATCTGATGAATGAATGTCAGGAATTGTCGGGCCGCAACACAATTGAAAGAATTGCCAGCCTTCTCCTGTTCGTGGACAAGGATAACCCACGGACTTGTATCCGTAGATTTCCAGCTGTGTAGCTCCTCCCATAAGATACTACGCTCAGCCGCCACATTAGGAGCATGTAACCCAACACATGTGAAGCAAAACCCTGATACCCTCAACCTCATTTTCAATAAAATCCACCGGGCAAATTTTTCTATGCCGAGATTCTGCACCTTCTCATCATCCCAAAGACAAACAATGCCTCCAGCCCTTCCTTGTGCATCAATAGCCGCCCACTAAATATGCTGTCCACGCCACAAACGACCTGCTAAACGATCAGAGAAACTTTCCCTTTTCGTCTCACATAAAAACAGGACACTTAGCTGGTCCCTATTGATCAAATTAGTATTCTGTTGCCCCTTAATTCTACCTCTACATCCACGGATATTCCACATGGCCAAATTAATCATCTGAAAGAAGAAAAACCCATAACCAAAACTGACATGCAATGCACTGCTAAGTGCAGTGAGTTTGCCACTCCTCACCTTCCTCGATGATCCGTGTCTTTAACTTGCGTTGAATATCGGCTTTCGTCTGCTTACAACTGAGACCCAGTGATTCCAAGACCTCCAATGACTGCTGAGCCTCCGTGTCAGCAGGGCAACTGTCGAGTTTGGTACTTCTGGAGCCAGGTCTACTCAGTACACCACCAACCGGCTCGTGATGAACCATCAGAAAGGAGGGTTCGTCAACCATTTGGGAAACCAGCCCCGCCACCTTTTGGCTGGTTCTTCCAGAAGATAGGATGCCAATGGGTTTGAGGTGTTTGAGTTTTTTCTGTTTGCCCATCCTAGTATCGGCTACCCTGCCTTTTACTTCAGTACATGAAGCTTTGGTCCCTGTCTTCCTCATCCTAGCAAAAGCCATGTCCTCATACAACCCAGTGAAATCCACCAACTCGTCTACAACAGTGTGGGGCAAACATTCGGACATTGCTCTGCGAGGACACTGAAGCTGTGCATCTTCGTGCCTTTCCCCTGGCACCCTAGACAATTCTGGAGCAGTAAGATTACTCAAGTACCCCCCACTTTGCATAGAAAGACTATCTTGGCCTTCATTATTTTGGAGCACGTGTGGGGAACTATCCACTGGTGTATCTTGTGTCCCAACTAAACCTTTTGTGATGGTACCAGGATCCGCATCACCCCTTTTGGTTGGGTCAGGCCTGCCCACGCCCACATCTGTATCCCCTGTCACATCCAGTTGACAATTGTCCTTTGGCTTTGCAGAAAACGTACTACCCTTGTCTTCCTCAGGTTTCTCTTGCCTTGCAGCTGCAAAAGACTGATGGAGATGGCCAGAGAAGCTGTTGTACCCACCCCCTACTGTTTCCTTTTTGTTTACCTCGGGCCCCTCAAAATCTTCCTCCTAGACTTCCACAATGGTCACTGGAAATAGCTTAGCAGCAACCAACACCTTCATGCTCTCCTTTACTGCTGACAATCGGGAGGTCTCCACTTGTAGGACTACTGCATCTAAACGTTCCCATGTGGTGGTTTTACTATAGACCTGTGCCAATGTTCCTATTGGATGAATGATCTTCCTGTAAGCTTCTTCAGACCAAGCATGCAAAGGAAGACCAACTACCTTCACCCAACATAACCTTTTGATACCTGTATCTTCAGGCTGCCAGGGATGAACATCAAAAAATAAACCTTGCCAGTAACGTAAATTCGAACTCAGTTCATGGCGCATGGACGCAGCAGTGGCAAAGGTGAGAAGGCACCGGTGTCCCCCCATATAAGCACAGTCTACACCCTTGACTATGGAATCTTTGTCAAAATACCCTCTACTAAAAGACCCAACGGCGCTCCGCTGCAGTTTCTCCTGAATTCTGTTATTGGGGATGATCTCCACTGACAGGTCCGCACCTTCTGTATACAATGGCCTCTGTATCACCTCTGCATATGTTCAGCTATCACGCTCCCGCCAGGATTGATGAAGCTCAACCGTGGGTATAGTTCGTAAAGTAGCAGCTGCACTGCGACGTGCAGTACCCCCCATGTCAGTACGACGTGAGCCTACTCTAGCCTCGTAGCGAGCTACATTGAAACACATCCGTGTAACGCCACCGAATGTGTGATTGAGCCGCCTCTGACGAGCCTTCTCCTGCACCCCACATCTGACAAACTTTGCAAACCCAAAACGCAAACCTCTACTGGATTTACGATTAGAGATGAAGACATCCGCGACGGGTTCAATCTTAGTAATCTCCGTGAAGAGCCTGCTAGAAGTTCATTGCACGGGAATGTCTTCTATGAAGTAGGAAGTGTATCGATCTGGACTGAACACCTGTGTTGGTTTCCACTGGGAAGTGTTCGATCTAGACACATCTTGAACAGTCGAAGAAGATGGATGGGGATCGTCTGGTATCCCAACTGGGCCTCGACCTAATGGTTTGTGTTGAGGAGAGAGATATGGAATGTGTGGGGATACAGTGGAGGGATGAAGGTTAGAGAGCGGAGGGAGGTTTTGGGACATCATGTTTTGCAAGCAGCTTTTTCTTTTTTACATAAGATGATGTAATTGGATTAGATAACTTCTACCCGAAAAAACTTTTCCAGATTGTGTTTGCATAAACCAAAACTCAATGACTCTAATGATTGGCACCAAAGATGAGTTTGATGAAACACATCAAGTTAATAGTTCAAGATCACGTAGGTTGCCATGGTAGTTTAATCGAGGTACCAATCTTGAAGAATGAAATATTTAAGAAATTATAAAACATCCTCTGTCTGAGAAATTATTCTTAGGATCCATACGAGCGTGGAGAAACAATCACTTTTTGACCATAGAAATAACAAGAGTATGATATATGCCTTTTCCTTCATCCATATAATCTGAAACCTTCTTTGAAAATCGATGGAATAAATCATCCATCAAGGCACTCTCAAATTGACTTGTTAGCATTGGTTCTGCTCCGGCTCTTGTATAGTTTGAGACATACTTCCCTCTCGTCCATTCGTCAATCACCAACTTTTTACTACCATCCTCAATGTTGGTATCCCAATTTACATCGTATTGCTCAAATACGGCAACATTGAAGGACCCTTCTCTTTGAATCAATTGACGCAAAATTTTTGCAGAGGGACAAAATACTGGAATGTTGTAGGAGTCCAATACTGATTCTTGCACTTTTCCCTGAATTAAATAGAACCACCAGGATGGACAAGGGTACTAATCAAATAGTATATAGCTCAAAAAAAAAGGTGTCACACGTAAGGGATGACTACTTAACCCAAACTCATGGATAATCGTCTGATGTATACCCACTCAATGCAAATTTTATCCGAGTTGACTGAGATTGATTAAATGTGAGTAAAAATATGAAATATTATAATGGATATGGATAAAATATGAATTTGATATAAATTTATCGGATTCGATCTAATTATATATAATATATAATTTTTATAAAAATAAAAAAATAATTTTCCTATAGTGTTTGGAAATGAATCATAAAAGAAAATTGAAAAGAATCAAAGATTGCTAGGTGACTTGGTGATAAGTTAAAAATATAACAATGACAGAGATAATAAGATAGTTTTAACTTTTGTTCTAATCATGATGAAATTGAATTTGATTTGTTTATGACAACGAAAAAGAAAGTTAAAATAACATCCAAAAGTGAGCAACATATTTATTTAGAAGATGAAAAGTTATTCTAAGACAAATAATTTTATTATATGAACAACAAAAAATAAAAATTTAATACTTATATTTCTAAATAAATATATAATAAATTAATAATAAGTAACTCAATTGATCTATAAATAACTTAATTGTATAAGTAATCCGAAAATCTATTAAATTTATTTTTTATTTATATTTTAAAAATTCATTAAATTTTTAATTAAGTTTAAATCTAATTTAAAAATATTAATTTGAATTTAAATTTTAAAAATCCGACCCAACCCGACTCAGGGATGCCACATGCATTCAGAACGGAGAGATTCTTTCAACTCCTGAATTCAGATTCGACAGATCTTTTTTCTCATTATTATTTAGGGACTCAGACGACCAAAATGAGCGAGCTGAACGCAGATTCGACGGATCTTATTACAAAGCAATACTATTGCCTTAATGTTCATAATGACTTGAAATCAGTATAGTTATATACACTGTATTTATCAGTGAAAATTAGGCATATGGATCGAACTAGTAAAAGATTCATATATTTAATTGGAGATGCATGCATGTTTAAAAAATAATGCATTCGTACCTCGTCCACCATATCCTTGAGACAAGCACCAAGTAGCTGCCAAATTTCAATTCCATATTCGCAATTAGGGTTCTTTTCATGGCTAGCGGGGATGGTCAGAACCATACGACCTCCAGATTTAATCTCTAATGCTCGAGATTTTAAGAATGATGAGAAATCTGTCTCAAATTGATCTATATATGCTTTGTGTACACTTGGAGGGCTGGTTTTGGTCAAGCAAATGTTCCCTTTATTCAATGCCTCTCCAGATTCACTGACAAGTCCTTCAGGTACCTGACGGAGAAGGCAAAATTTAGGTCCTTGAAAATACTCTTTGTTGATCAAAAGAGTTCGTGCATATCCAGGTAGGTCTATTTACTTGGGAGAGATAATGCAGACTATAAGAAGAATGGGCAAAGTGAAGTGAGTTTTCTGGAAAGAGTCTTCCATGGAAATCCCCAGGCATAGCAGCTACGAAACAATGCCCAATTTTCTCAAACTTGTCTTTCCCAAATTGGTCATATAAATTTGGCAGCAGTGACTGAAAAACGGTGTTGAAATCATTTCCTGGAAGATCATTAAGGAAAAACTGCAGCGCAGGTGGATTCTGATTCAATTTACGACAAGCGGAGTTGACTGTTTCAATGATTTCCCACAGTGGTAATAGAGTGTTGGGCCCTGAAGAGCATCCCATGTCTACCATGCTGAAGCAATCTGGCAAATTTTCACGACATAACTCCGCTATTGCCTCTTCCAAGACAGGCTTGGTCATCAGTATCACTTGCTTCTGATGAATATCAAAGTAAAGAACCAAATTAGTTTCTGATAAAGAAGATATATATTGTTAAAATGTGAATATGTGGATGTGTGCGTGAGACAGAGAGAGACTTGAAGTGACGAGTTTTTGTAGTAGCTGAACTCTCCTTTTCCTGTGTTCATGTGAAGGACTTGTTGCACGTCCATTGCTACGGCTTGCTTGCTTGGGAGAATCAGAATCGAAACACCTTGTCAAACTGCAGAAGTAGTTTGATCGTCCTACTAAACATATATAAATGATCCAAGACTTCTATTTGTTTTCATTTGTTGTTGTATCTTTGTCGTGAGCTGTTTATTAGATAAAAAATACAAAAGTTACGAGTGATGTAATAAATGTGATAGATATGATTGATCATATAATAAATGCAAAGGACTGTTGTAACATGTGATAACAATAAAGTTGATGGAGTTTGATATCTTCTTCATGTAATAAAGTTGGAGTTTGGTTTCCTATATGTATTATTGGGCCCAAACCCTCTCTCTCCAATCATCCACCCACTCATAAGAATCCACCAAGACCCTCGTTAAATGCTATTCAAAGCATTGGGCCCACATCTTGTCTCTCTAATCTCCCACTTACGATAATCCACCAAAATCTCCACTTCTCTTCAGAGCATTAATTCCGCTCTTTTTTTTTAATAAAAAAACGAACCCCAAGAAACTTTAGGCATGGAATCGACAAACCTGCTTAAATCAGGTATGAGTAGGAAGAGAGAGAAAGTCCATATTTAGCTAAGAAATCAACTCATCTAATCCCCTTGCCGATAAGTATGCTGGACAGAAACATGTCAGTCTCTGTGGACAGACACCATAAGTTGTCGTAGTCCCTGTTGCTGTGATCTGCCCATTGATTATCGGTTTCAACCACCAGGTGTGAAATGTCTCCCAACAAATTTGCAAGGCCTGTTAAGTTCTGAAGTGATAGCAGGAGAAGCATTTAGGTTCGTAATAAACCCAAAACACCAGTCCCCTTTAAATTCCTTGCAATGCTGCCAGCTCTACCCCTCTCGTGTCTTGGCTTGAGAACACCATCTCTGTTTAATTTAATGGTTCCTTGCTGTGGTGGAGGATACCAGCTAATGAGACGTACCACTCTAGTTCCTGAGCAAGTGGGATAGTTTCCAGTTTTGTTCTTAAGAAGGAACACAACTGAAAATTCTCTCAAGGTCCATTGCTACGGCTTGCTTGCTTGGGAGAATCAGAATCGAAACACCTTGTCAAACTACAGAAGTAGTTTGATCGTCCTACTAAACATATATAAATGGACTGATCCAAGACTTCTATTTGTTTTCAAGACTTCTATTTGTTTGCTGATAATCTAACCAAACACAACTTAAATATTAAAGATTTTAAGAATAATAAGATATAATCGATTTTAGAATCCAAAAATTAAACCATCCCGCACAGGACTAAAACAATTTGACAAAAACTGGGGTTTCACACTCAAATGTTCAGTTTCTAAAATGCTATCTGATAACATGTTTTATTTGATATTTATCTAGTTATTTTAGTTTAAAAGATTATGTTTTGAATATGAATTGGTTATATTTTGATAAACTAACCTAAAAATCTATATTTGAGATATTTATTGTAATTTAGGTATTTCCCGTAGTTTAGGTATTTCACTAGCTTCACCATACTATATTTTGCTTTGGCCTGTTCTCGATTCAGCTTCCTAGAAGATGTCTTATGCTTCCTTTGCTCTGATATTGGCTCAACAAATCCGGCCGTGGAATTTGCTTGAATGAGTTAAGGATGATATTCTTAAAGAGAATATCGAACTCGGCTATAACCTCCAATGCATACTGTGAAACCTCACCCCAGTGTCCGCCTAGTCAGCATGTTTATGCCTAGTCAACATTATTTTGGTGGTCCACATGCCCGTTTGATATTTTGACCAAGTGGGAAATCGATGTAGTAAAAAATTATTATTTTGTCCCTGTTGAACCTGAACGTGTTTTTGGGCTCGTTTTGAGTAGCTAGGTGTTTCCAGAGCATTTTGTAAGCCTTTGGGCCGACTCATTTGTGTTTGGGGTTGTTTGATCATATTCGGTCCATCTGTTTGTTTCTGGGTCCATTTATGTGTTATATCGGGCCATATCCATTCTTTACAAAGCCGTTTGAGTATTTTTCATGCTGAGTTTGTTTTTCTGGGCTGAGCTCATTTTTCCGAGCGGGGCCATCAGTGCTTTAGGACCCAGGCTATATAAACGCACTTTAAGCCAGCCATTTAGATAACAGTTTATTTCTTTCTTGCACTCTCAATTCAGACAAAAACCTTGTTCGTCTCTTCTTATTCCCATTGCCATTTTCTCTGAACCTTGTGCAATTTCTTCTTTTCATTCCAATTCAACTTACATTTCATCAAGGGATATCTGTATCTTGTTTCTCCTACTTTCCGATTATCTTTCTTCTATTTCTAATCCTTCTTCTCTCTCCCTTGTGTTTTTCATTGTGCTCGTTTGGCTATGCATTCATTAGACTAGGGTGTTTGTGGGTATCGAGGAGGAAAAAGTTCTTGCAACAAGGAGAAGGGTATCACTTCTGGTTCGCAAACAAGTCCACGTCTCATTGGTTTGATAGGAATCTATTTTATATTTTTGTTTTTTAATTTGTATTGGTGTATTTTTAATAGAGGTTGATACCCTGCTAAATATGTGACTCTCGTTCGTTGTTGTTTCTTTTGTATTATTTTGTTGATTCTTTGGTTCTTTTTTGTTGATGTGCTATCTTTTATTTTGAGTTCATTGCCTTTTTATTCTTCCTTTTGTAGATGCCTCGTCTTATTTATGATTTATATGGTTACCTCGATTTATAATTTATAGTTTTATTTATAATTTTTGTCCTCTTGTGATTTTCCCCTTGGTAGAAACGTCTTATCCTCTTGAGATTTCTTTCTCATGGGTTTTGTCCTCTTGTGATTTTTTTATTTTTCATGGCCACTTTGTCCTCTTACTACTTCCTTCTATGATACAATTTTGTTTCATCTGCCTATTTCTTTGTTGGAGGTGTGAGCTTAGTATTGCTGTTCTTATATTTCTTTGCACACTTTCTTAAGCACCTGTAACTTGAAGTAAGCCACTATAACCTTCTTTCTTTTACCTTTGTTTCTTTTTTTTGACTTTAAGATTAAAGGCTTAAAAAATTTTGTTAATTTATCAAGCACATTAGTTGTAGCCTTACATCGTAGGCAAATATAGAGGGATTTGCCTTCACAATAGTGCCTAATAAGAATAAGATGAACTAAAATACATTGATGGTCAACAATAAACAGGATTATTATTAATAAAAAAAGAAAGAGAGAATGAGGAAGACCGTTATATTAGTTTAGAGTTCCACGCCTTCTTGTGCACCATTCTTGGAAAGAATCGTTGTTCTCCTTTGTTTTTTTTTCTTTTTGTTTGTTATGCTATTTAGGTTCAGCTGCTAGTCCGTCTATGCCCAAAGAATTGCTGATACTTGGATGGATATAAGTGATAGCTTGAGTACCTATAGTTGTTAACTCACGACACCTACTAATTTCAAAAGGTAGTGTTATTATTTTGTCCATTAATGTAGCCTTGACTTAGGCATTGAGAATTTAAAATATATTAGTTAACCTAGTAATCTTTGACCTCTTAAAGGTTTTAATTGGCAAGGGCAACAAAGTGTTTGTGCTCATCGTTCCTTAGACTTAAAATAAAAATAAATAATTATATAATAATATAAAGAGAGTACTTTGGGTTATACTTTTACTGGGCTTGAGGAAGGACTAAGACTAAAAAAAGACTATAGTTCGTGGGCTTATATAAAAATTAGGCTTTGGATTTATGCCTATTTGCTTTAGACTTTGAGCAATGATATGTATTTGTGGACTTTTATAAATATTAATTTTGGGGTTTTAGTGTGATTATTAACTGAGTTTATACTTGGGTATGGTTTGAGGATATGTGGTTTATTCATTTAAAATTGTTCTTAGTTCATTAGGCCTTTAATTTATTTTCTTGGATTCCCAGTGATTATTCTCGTGAGTTTCATGATTGCTATGTGATTTTCTTCTAAGCATACTATATTGTGAGCCTTAGTTTGATAAGCCAAGATCGTATGACTATATTTCAGAATGTGTGATGCATGTGCATTGTTTATACTTGGTTATAAATGTATGATTCTGTACTACTAGTTTTAGTCAAGTATATTGGTTTATAAATCTATTATTTTGATACTATGATTTTTATCAAGTATATTGGTTTATAAACATATTATTTTTGGTATTGTGGTGTTTATCAAGTATATTATTTTATAAACTTTCTATATACATCAGTATGGTATCTTCAGTTATAAAATGTTTGCTTGGCCAATGCGATGTGAGTGTATGGAATCTCAGTGTTAGAGGAGAGTTATTTACCTGTTTAGGAGTCTCATGGCATTGTATTGTATTGTCTGCCACGTCTTCGCAGATTCATTCATTATGAGTATTGTTCATTCTAAGTATTTGAGACAGGTATGACTTATCTACGCAGTCTCGGACAGCACTGGCTGTAGGGGTTACATATATATATTTTTAGAATCAAAACAATGAATGCTACCAGTGGGCTTCCGGTTTCTCTTTAGTGGAATTACTTGAGAAGTGGTTTGTTATGTCCACCACGATGGGTTTTACATTGGGCATTATTAGCCTGTGTTTTGTTATTCATATTATGTTACAAACCTATTGGGCTAGATTCGCATAGTATATTTTCAATATAAAGTACATGTTATCGTGTTATATATTGCATCAATTATGAGTATATTTCCAAAAGTAAATATTTTCTATTTTTGTTTTAGTATATGCCTCTATTCTCTGTTGGATTTATGATATTTTGAGGTCTAATGAGATTATTATCTCACCCATTGTTGTTTTTTCCCTTTCAAGAGTAATGCATGAGCTATAGTATACTATTCCAAGGAGTGACTGCTTTGACTTTGTGGTTGGACTATTGCATCTGCATGACTCATCGTTTACACGGGTTTTTCTGGCATTTTTATTACAGATTTGTTTTCAATTTCTGGATTCTATGTGACATACATTTGTTACGTTTAAAAGTGTTTACATTGTGGGAAAAAGGCGTGGTTTTGGATTTTTGGGCTTGTGTGATATGGACCCGTTCGGGTTTTATTTTGAGTTTTGTTTTATAATAAAGTCTTCCGTTGTGTTTTTGGTTTACTTCGATTACTGTTTATTGTGTCAAATGTTAATTTACGATTGAACATGCTCCTTTTCTAAAAATTAGATACTCATTATTTTTGGGAATCGTATTTTGAAAATTCAAAGAGCCTTGTGAGATTCAAATTAGTTTATATATGAGGCTAGTCATGGTTTTACAACGGTAAAGGCCTAGTTTTCGGATTTGGCTCCTTATACATATGCCCACTGGAGACCCTGGTAATTCCAGAGATAATCTTTATCTTTTTATTTTGAATTTGGATAATGATACATTTGAATTTACGCTATTAATGCAAATCCTGCGTGATCCATTATTCAGTATAACAGTCTTGGCCGCCTGTGGCTAGACACAACGAACTCTAGTCTTGAACCCTTTTACTTTTGTTTTTGTCTGCTATAATCATCATGTTCGGAAGAATACCGATTTCTATAGGTATCTTATGGGCTTTCAAAACAAAAAGATAAAGATTTTTATAGGTATCTTATGGGCTTTCAAAAGTGACCTCTTCAGAATTATATGAGTGATAATCATTTATTGGTGAGTGATAATTGATTATTGGTGAGTGATAATCGATTATTGGTGAGGGATTGCAATATGAGGCCTTGAAATTAAAGAGAAGGCAAGCGAAAGGGCTTCTGGTCATACCAATCCCCTGGTAGCCTTATCGTAGATATCTAGATATAAACCGATTGTAATTCCTAATGGCTCGTGTCCACAATTTGGTTACATACAATAGCCAGGTCTAGATAACACTATAGATACTTACACAATCAGGTTAAATTTCTATTATATTTATAAATTCTATATCAGTCATAACATCTTTTTACAGATCTTTACTTTTATTGTTAAGAAGCCAAGGCACTGTTCCCGCTTGATCCTAGCTCTACAGAAGATTCAACCCTTCTTCCCATAAAAGAGAACAAGTATTAATTTATCATTACCTACAGTTGTTTACAAATATGATGATGTTATTGGATTAGCAAACTTCTGCCCGAAAGAACTTTGTCAGATTGTTTTTGCACAGACAAAAACACAATGACTAATAATAGAGATAGTTTTGACGAAAATCGCTATGAGGTAGGTTGCCATGGTAGATCTAATCGAGCATCCTGTGTCTGAGAAATTATTTTTATTATTGATAAGAGCAAGGCGAAACAATCACTTCTTGACCATAGAAATAACAAGATTATGAGATATGCCTTTCCCTTCATCCATGTAATCTGAAACCTTCAATAAATATCGATGGAATACATCATCTATCAATGCACTCTCAAATTGACTTGCTAGCACGGGTTCTGCTGTGGCTCTCATATAATTTGAGACATACTTCCCTCTCATCCATTTGTCAAACATCAATTCTTTATGGATGAAGACCTGTTACTATGGGGAGATCAAATGAGCCCCTTCTCGTCCCGTCTCTGTTATCAGTCGTTGAAGCCAGTTACGTTATGCGAGGGGAGCAGCAAATCCCAAATATATGGAGTAAGCAGGAAGCTCCCAAATGGCAAGCGTTCATATGGTTAGCGTTCAGGGAGAAGCTCTCTACCAAAGGTCATCTGATACGCCTTGGTATTCTGGCCACTGATGAAGGTAATTGTGAGGCTTGCGGATTAATGGAGAGGGATTCAAATCATGTTCTACTCACCTGCAGGAAGGCTTGGGCAAGCTGGTTGTTATTATTCAAACATTGGGGCTTAAGCTGGGTACAACCGAAATCCATGGCCGACCTGTTCTTACAGTGGGCTGGTTTCTCAATTCCTTTTCGCTGGCAACGGTTGTGGTACGTCTTGCTGTTTTCTTGTGCTTGGAGTATCTGGTTGAGCAGAAATAACAGAATTTTCCGGAGGGAAGCTTCCAGTACGTAGGACATATTTCTTAACGGTTTTCGACATGGTTTTTGTTGGGCTAAGTCGAATCTTAAGGATGTACATATAGATAGTTTGGATTTGTTGCCTGTAGGAGATTTTGCTTCATTGCTGGCCAGATAGTTTGGTTTAGATTATGAAAATTTCCGATACTGTAAGCACTTATAATAGTATCTGATAGTTTCATTTTTGCCTAGCCAGTGGGTACAATGTTTCATTGTCCCACAACCTTGTATTACGGCTATTGCTCTTAATACACTCCGATGCATTTTCAAAAAAAAAAATTCTTTACTACCATCCTCAATGTTGGTAACCCAATCTACGTCGTACTGCTTGAATGCGGCAATATTGAAGGACTCTTCTCCTTGAATCAATTCACGCAGAATTTAACAGAAGGACAAAATACTGGAACGTTATAGTATTTAAGGATTCTTGCACTTTTTCCTGAATTGAAATAGAACCACCAGTTAATGATGAACAAGAGTATTAAACAAACATGCTATAGCTAGGAAAAAAAGGTGTTACTCGCACTCAGAATGGAGAGATTCTTTCAAGTCATGAATTCAGATTCAATATAATTATGCCTTTCTTTTTTTTGAAATGGAATTGTTGAATAGATTATGTAAGAATGTACAGCAAGAGCACCAAAACAAGGCTATATACTAAGGCATTGATTGAAGACACAACAAGGATGCAAGTGTATCTCAGTCCATCAAAGTCTATCATCTCAAAATCTTATA
This sequence comes from Passiflora organensis, assembly GCA_019739055.1. Classification (NCBI taxonomy): domain Eukaryota; kingdom Viridiplantae; phylum Streptophyta; class Magnoliopsida; order Malpighiales; family Passifloraceae; genus Passiflora; species Passiflora organensis. Next base: position 35,115 of record JAEPBF010000077.1, on the reverse strand, counting down.
TAGATTTTCAATCGGCAGGAGGTCCATACTGTTAAAATCTAGATTACAGATATTAACTTTTGTCCACCCTACTCCATGAATCAGGCTCTCAAAACAGATATCCGTTGGACATTTGTAAGTGTGCTGGAATAATTTGTTGCTCCTACTAGACCACAAACCCCACACCATTGAGAAGAGGATGATGTACCAAATCTTTCGTTGATTCCGACCAGTGGAGAATCCTTCCCAGTGGAGAAACAGATCTTTGATACACCATGGCTGGACCCATTGATAGCCCCATTTTCGGAACAATAGAGACCAGCAAAGCCAAGCTGCTCTACACAACAGCAGGATATGATTAGCATCACTTTCGATCTCCTCACAACTAGGACAAATAATCTCTGAGTCCGAAAGAATCCCTAGCTTCACAAGAAGTGCCTTAGAACTGAGTTTGTTCAAACAGGCAAGCCACATTAGGAATTGATGCTTGGGAGCACCAGTTCTTGCCCAGACATTGGGGATGGACTGCGACGAATGTGGTTTGCATATCTCTTCCAAGAAGAGATACCCATCCTTCACCCTGTATTCCTCATAATTTTGTCCCCAGCCAAATGTATCATCTATCGATTCAGAGGGTAGAAAACCTTGTAGATATTGGAGCAAGGCAGTCGCCAGGTGATGTTCCCATTCAAAAAGGGGCTGTCGCCAAGATAATCGCCAGATCCAACGAGTACCTTCAACATATCCCACCTGTGATATGAGTAGATTTTGCTGGGTGGATAAATCAAATAGTCTCGGATATTTAGCAGATAGGGATTGGTCTGCACACCAGAGATCTTCCAAGAATTTAATGTGGTCACCATTCCCTACCTTCCATCGCAGGTTGAGACGACAGTGTCTAGCCAACATAGTGTCAGCATTGAGACAATCTGAGATACTGTGCCATATTGGGGAGATCCGGTGAATTGCGAAAGAGAGCCCGTCAGTTGTGAGGCAGGGATGGTAACGATCAACAATGATACGTCTCCAAATTTGGCCCGTTGCCGTGAATAACTTGCAACACCATTTAAGCAATAGAGCAATATTCCTCAACTCAATAGATCCCATGCCTGCACCCCCATATTTCTTACTGAGGCAAGTGTGCTTCCAGTTAACCTTGTTTAAACAACATTTGTCAATCCGTCCCTTCCACAAGAATTGCCGAACAAGCCGATCGATTTCTTTCCGTATACCTTGTGGAATTCTGTAAATCGACATGGTGTAAATAGGAATGCTATTCAGAGAGAAGTGAATCAGCATCAACCTACCACCCATAGATAAATAGGATCCCTTCCAACCGGACAACCTCTGCTGAACCCTTGTTACAACTCCTTTCCAAGAACTGAGGGACTTAGGATTGCATCCAAGAGATATGCCCAGGTATGTAACTGGCAGGGATTGCGGCGAACAATTGAGGAGTCGAGCATTGAGCTCAACATCCTGAGCCGAGCAGGCTATACCGATCAAGGAACTTTTGTTGAAATTGATCTGTAAACCAGTCAGTAATTCAAAAACACGGAGAACACGTTGCATATTCCTGAGGTCAGCCGTGGCCCTTCACAAAATAGCAATTTGTCATCAGCGTATTGTAGATGAGTGAGAGAGAGATTACCTAGTTAGAAGCCTCGGATCAGGCCCCTGTCAGCTGCTCTATCCATTAGTCTAGATAGAATTTCGGCCACCATGCTAAATAGAAAAGGGGAGAGAGGATCTCCTTGTCGTAATCCACACTCGGTAAAGAATTCCGCAGTCGGACAGCCATTGATAAGGACCGCCATCCTAGAAGTGGACATGCATTGGCTGACCCATTGGATCCATTTGTGCCCGAAACCCATACGCTGCATGACACCAAGAACGACTTGCCATTCAACCATATCAAAAGCTTTCCGGAAGTCTAGTTTGAGAAGCCATCCTTTACGCCTTGCAGTTTTCAACGCGTGTATCGCCTCAACCGCCGTCATTACCGAAGCAAGAAGATTTCTCCTGGGAATAAATCTCGACTGGTGAGGTGAGATTATATGAGCGATAACCCGTCGGAGTCTGCCAGCTAAAATCTTCACAATTATCTTGTAGAGACTATTGATTAAACTGATAGGGCGGTAGTTGGAGAGACTATCCACACCGCCGAGTTTAGGGACGAGAATTATGAAAGCAGTATTTATCCCTTTAGGCATCACCCCTTGCTGACAAAACCCTTGGATCATGCTAGAGATATCGTCGCCAACCACAGACCATGCCTTTTTAGTAAAATGAAAGTTAAAACCATCAGGGCCCGGGGCCTTGTGGCTGCCACAGCTCCAAACTGCTTCTTTGATCTCTTCTCTGGAAAAAGGCAATTGAGATTAATGGCTTCCATATCGGATATTTTGGAGAAAGGTAAATCTCCCAATCCCAACCACTCCACTTTATCGCTACTAAAGATGTCCAGGAAGTAGGTGCAGGCGGCATGCTTGATCTCCTTTGGGTTTTCCAGGATCACACCATCTACGCGGAGAGCAGCAATAAAATTACGTTGCCTTCGTAGGCTGGCTCGCAGATGAAAGAATTTGGTATTCCTGTCGCCAAGCTTCAGCCACTGGATTCTTGCCTTCTGTCGCCACATTGACTCAACCTTCCTTTTCAGCTCCCATTTCTCGACTTGTAGTGCCAGGTAATTGGAACTGTCATCGAGGGCTGCTCCAGAAACCTCACCCCTGATGGTCTCGCTGCATCGAGTTCATCAAGAGCCTGCAGGATTTGCTTCAGTGTACATTCTGGATTCTCAGCCATCGTCCTGTTCCAGGTGGCCAGAGTTTTGGCCAGAAAGCGCCACTTACGGATCGTGAAAAATCTGCCTGGAAAAATTCTACCCCCTTCCTCCCAGAAGCCTGTCACTGTCTCTAAAAAGTTGGCTTTGTCCCACCACACATCCCAGGACTTAAAAGGCCTTCGCCCCCAATCATAATCATCAGCCCGTAATATCAAGGGAACATGATCAGAGAACCTTTTATTCCCAACATACAGTCTTAACTGGCTGTGTCTGATCAACCACTCCGGACTAGCTAGAGCTCTATCCAGCTTTGAGGCACCATGGGAATTAAATCAAGTGAAGGATTTACCAATAAACGGAATATCCGTTACCCCACAGTCATCCATAAATTGAGTTAGCATTGCTCCCCTTGTATCAAAAGAGTGACTAGTTCGCTCCGTCCGAAGCGTGTTCTCGTTGAAGTCCCCTATCATTAGCCACGGAAGAGAGGAATGACTCTTCGCTAGGGTAATCTCAGCCCATAACAGGTCTCTCTCTGTACTACTAGTATAAGCGTATATGCCAATGCATATGAAACGATATCCACTAGAGATGATCGTCAATTCAATACCCAACCATCTATCAAAACTAAAAGACTGATGCACATTCACAGTGTTACTATCCCAGAGCATACAGAGGCCGCCCGATCTACCCACAGCATCTATGGCAAGCCAATTAATCGAGGAGCCGGACCAGATGGAATTGGTAATTGTGGCATTCCAGGAGGGAATTTCGTTTCTAGAAGAACCGTAAGGGAAACCCTGTTCATTTGAATGAGGTTTGCCACATCAGACCGCTTTAATCTGCTGCCGAAGCCTTTGATATTCCATGAGCAGAAATGTATCATAAGGGATAGGTCACGCCGGAACGGGTATCTTTCCGTCGACAGGAATGACGGATTCCTTCTCCAGCATTGTTTTCTTCCTCAATTTTCTCCTGTAACTTGTCCGCTATTGATTTAAATGGTAATTTTCTCCTCAATTTTAAAGAGTAGTTATGATGTTCAGATTTGCTTGCACCTCTTCCTCAATCACCGAGAGCTGCGAATCCGGAATTCTAGAGACGGGAGTAAACTCTGTCAGGACGTCGCCTTCGTTAAGGAGTCGACGGTTGACACGGTAAATGAATATATCCAGATTTACCCCAGAGCTATCGGAGGGATTATTGTCAAGATGCCTTAATGTTCATAATGACATGAAGTTAGAATAGTTATGTATACTGTATTTATCAGTGAAATTGTGGACATGGATCAAAATAAGAAACATTCATATATTTAGTTGGGGATGTAAATATGTTTATAAATAAAGTATTAATACCTCGTCGACCATATCCTTGAGACAAGCACCGAGTAGCTGCCAAACTTCGGTTCCATATTCACAATTAGGGTTCTTTTCATGGCTAGTGAGGATGGTCAGAACCATCCGACCTCTTGATCTCTAATGCTCGAGATTTTAAGAATAATGAGAAATATGTCTCAAATTGATCTAAATACGCTTTGTGTACACCCCAAGGGCTGGTTTTGGTCAAGCAAATGTTCCTTTTATTCAATGCCTCTCCAGATTCACTGACAAGTCCTTCAGGTACCTGACTGACTAGGCAAAATTTAGTTCCTCGAAAACACTGTTTGTTGATCAAAAGAGTTGCGTGCATATCCAAGCAGGCTTATTTACCTGGGAGAGATAATGAAGACTATAAGAAGAATGGGCAAAGTGAAGTGAGTTATCTGGAAAAAGTTTTCCATGGAAATCCCCAGGCATGGCCGCTACGAAACAATGCCCAATTTTGTCACACTTGTCTTTCCAAACTTGGTCATATAAACTTGGCAGCAACGACTGGAAAACGGTGTTGAAATCATTTCTTGGAAGATCATTAAGGAAAAAATGTAGCTCAGGTGGGTTCTGATTCAATTTACGACATGTAGAGTTGACTGTTTCAATGATTACCCGCAATGGAAATAGTGTGTTGGGGCTTGGAGAGCATCCTATGTCTACCATGGTGAAGCAATCTGTCAAGTTTTTACGACATAGCTCCGCTATTGCCTCTTCCAGTACAGGCTTGGTCATCAGTATCACTTGCTTCTGATGAATATCACAATAAGGAACCAAATTAGTTTCTGATAGAGAAGATATGTTTAAAATGTGCATGTGAACAAGTGAGTGTGAGAGTGAGAGAGTGAGAGACTTGAAATGACGAGCTTTTGTAGTAGCTGAACTCTCCTTCTTCTGTGTTCTTTTTTTTTTTTTGAATAATTCATCAATATGTATTAAGATTGAAATCGTTAATACATTTAAAGCAGAACAATGAATCATTGTCCCAACTCTATAGACAAAATGAAACTGCCAGATACCATATTTGCTTACCGTATCTGAGATTTTCACAATCTATATGGGCAGCAATGTAGCAAGATCTCCCGAAGGCAACAAATCCAAACTATCTAAACAAATTTCCTTCAGGTTTGTCTTGGCCCAGCAAAAACCTTGCCGTAGGCCGTTGCAAAATAACTCTTCCGCACTACTATCTCTTCCTTTGAAAATTTTGTCATTTCTTCCCAACCAAATACTCCATGTCATAGCAAATAGTAAAGCGTACCATAAACCTTGCCACCGATTTGGAATTGAGAATCCATCCCATTGACTGAAAAGATTTGCCATAGACCTCGGCTGCACCCAGCTTAATCCCCATTTCCTAAAGAATAGTGACCAACAGAACCAAGCCATTCTACAGTCAAGCAATATATGGATGGAGTTAACTTCCACCAATCCACACGCCTCACAACCTCCCTCTGATTCATGTAAGTTTCCAAATCTGATTAGCTGCCCTTTGGCGATAATCCTCTCCCTACACGCTAGCCACATGAAGGCTTGCCACTTGGGAGCTCCCTGCTTACGCCATACATTAGGAATAACCTCCTCCCTTGGATTGACCAAACTTTCCTCTAGCGATTGGTAGCAATTACGCGCAGAGAAAGGCCGCATCTGATCTCCTCATAATAACAGATCATCATCTATATGATTCGGAGTAAATCCTCTCAAAATTAATAGAAGACCGTCAACCTATGCATCCTCCCACGAAAATAGCCTCCTCCTCCACGTGAACGCCCAACGCCAACTATTTTCCACTACAGACCCAAAATTCATACCTGACCCCTCCTTATCTAACGAAATATCATACAATCTTGAAAATAGTAGCAGTAAGGGTGAGGAACTGCACCAATTATCATGCCATAACGCAATTGAGTCACCTTTGCCAAATTTCCAATGATAGTGTGCTGAGATACACCTCCCATTTGGCAGTGATGATCTACTGGTCTGTATAATGCCTTTCTAGACAGCCGAACCACTGGCTCCTTGGCATAAAATGCCCTCAGGTCTCAGTCTGGGCTTGTATTTCTGTGATATTACCTCTTTCCACAATGAACATGTATCGCTTGCGATCCTGTAGCTCCATTTTGATAGTAAAGCAATATTTCGTAACTTCAGGCACCTTAATCCTGCACCTCCGCCATCTTTGGCTCTAGCTGCCACCGACCAACTCACCTTGCACAGACACCGCTTGTCTACTTTTCCAACCTATAGAAAAAGCTTCATCCATTTCTCAAGATGCTTCCTTACTCCCACAGGCATTTTGAAGAAGGTCATATAGTACACAGGTAGACTACTTGGTACTGATTTGATCAATGTGATTCTGCCCCCCATCGAGAGCAGATGTCCTTTCCATGAAGCTAGCTTGCCTTTGAATCGTGCCACCACAGTACTCCACGTGCCTTTGAGATGTGGATTCGCCCCAAGAGGTACGCCAAGATATGTGAACGAGATCTTCTGCAATCGACAATGAAGCTTAATCGTCATGCTTTCAGCCTCTTCATTTGACACATTGATTCCCACTAATCCTGATTTAATGAAATTAATTTTTAACCCGGATAAGAGCCCATAACATCTTAGGATCCTTTGAAGATTCAGTATCCCCTATTGGTCTCCATTGCCAAAAAGAATAATGTCATCCGCATATTGCAAATGTGTTAGGTGTAAGCCTCCGACATTGATGCCATGAAAAAGTCTACAATCGACAGCTCTTGCGAGCAATCTTGACAGAACCTCCGCCGCTATGTTGAACAGTAACGGTGATAATGGATCACCTTGTCGAAGCCCTCACCCCAAATTGAACTCAGCCATAGGTGCACCATTAATGAGGACTGAACAACGTGCTGATGATATACATGCCTGAATCCATCTTCTCCACTGGATCCCGAATCCCATCTTTTCCAGCATATTGAGTAGGAAAGTCCAGTCTACTGAATTGTACGCCTTCTTGAAGTCTAATTTGAGGCACCAGCCTTTGCTCTTTGTCTTCTTCATTGTGTGAATGATCTCATTGGCAACCATGATTGAATCCGCTATATACCTTCCTTCCATGAAACCGGTTTGAAAGGGGGAAATTAATTTATCCATCACTCTCTTGAGTCTTTTGGACAATATCTTGGCAATGATTTTGTATAGGCTGGTGATGAGACTAATAGGCCTGTAAGAATTAAAATCAGCTGCTCCTTGCATTTTGGGGATTAAGGTAATAAAACCATTGTTTATACCTCGAGGAAGTTCCCCACTGAACTGGAATTCTTTCACCAGCGTTGTAATTTCCTCTCAGATCACCCTCCATGCCTTCTTAATGAAGTAGAAGTTGAAACCGTCCGGTCCTGGAGCTTTGTGACTGTCGCAATCCCATACGGCATTCTTGATTTCGTCCTCAAGGAATGGTTCTTTGAGTTGAGCGGCCTCCTCAGTAGACAGAACAGGTAGATTTAGGCTGCCCAATCCTAACCACCTGATTCCTTCGTCCTTGAAAATCTCTTGGAAGTATCCCACCGCAGCATCCTTTATCTCCTCTGGCTTAACTTAGTCAGCTCCGTCTACATTCACTGATCCAATGAAATTATAACAACGCCACATATTAGCACAGGAGTGGAAGAACTTGCTGTTTTTGTCCCCAAGTTTAAGCCATTGCTATCTCGATTTCTGCCGCCACATAGCTTCGATCTTCTTCTTTAGGTCCCACTTCTTAAGCTATAATTCTTTGTATCTCCTTCCCGAATCATCCCCCAAGCCGCTTCTTTTCTGATCTAGGGAATCTAACTTATCGAAGATTTTCTTCATTTTGCATTCTGATTTGCCGAAACATTCATTATGCCAAACCTTCAGTTTCTTCCTTAGAAAAGAAAATTTCTTAACCACGCAAAATTCTCCTGGAAAGCAAGTCTCTGCCTCTCGCCAATATTCTTCTACCGTTTCTATGAATTTCTTGCCTTCCCACCAACAATCCCAGAAGTGGAATGGTCTATGTCCTCAGAAAAATGAGTCAGCTTTCAGTATTAAAGGCACATGATCTGAAAAACTTTTGTTACCTGCATACAGCCTATGCCGATTGAAATTCAGACATCACTCCGGAGAAGCCAGGACCCTGTCAATTCGGGAAGCCCTCTGTGAATTAAACCACGTGAAAGACTTACCAAGGAGTGGAAAATCTATCAGGCCCATTCCGATTGATAAAATTCTGTAACCTGCAAGCCGCATCTTTGTTAAAAGAACTGCCGAATCTCTCCTCTTCGCTGACTGACTTGTTAAAGTCTCCTACAATGATCCATAGAGATCTGTCTATACACTTCCTTCTATGTATGTCTTCCTATAATATTCTTCGATCATTCCCCAAGTTGGGTGCATGTAACCCAATGCATACAAAGCTGAATCCTGTCGCCCTTGTCCTCATCTCCAGCAGTATCCATCTCTCAAACTTTTCCACTCCATTAATCTGTATTTGTGCATTATCCCAAAGGCATAATATGCCACTGGCACTTCCACGTGCAGCAATAGCTTCCCATTTTATAGTATTACCCGGCCACAATTTACCCGCCAGACTGTCTGAAAAACTCTCCCTCTTTGTCTCGCATAGGAGCATGATACACAGTTATTCTTTAACAATAAGGTTTCGGATCTGGTTTTCCTTCACCCTACCACGACAACCTCTGATACTCCATATTGCCAGATTAATCATTAGAAAAAAATGCCTTGGAAAAGACCCAACTACACTATGAGGTGCAGTGGTCGTTCCACTCCTTTCCTTCTTCGCTGATCCGTTCCTTTGGCTTCTGACGGATTGCTGCTCTCGTTTTCTTATGACTAAGACCCAGTGCTTTTATTACGTCTAGTGACCTCTGCACCTCCTCTTTGCCTGGACTCTGGTCTGTCTCTACAACTCTAGAACAAGTCCTATCTGAGTAGTCTTCTTCCTTATCTCCATTAGTAGAGAGGAAGGAAGGGTCTTCCGTAAGTTGGAGAGCGCTGCTTGCATCCAGTTTGCTAACTCCTCCTGAGGAGAGGCTTCCTATGGGTTTCAGATGATTGAGCTTTTCTGCATGCCAACCCTTCTGTCGGCCACCCGCCCCTTTGTGCCAATCCTCGAGGCTTTCTTACCCTCCCTTCTCATTCTTGTAAAAATTATCTCTTCATGCAACGATATGGTGTCAGGGATCCCAGCTAGAGATTCTACTAACAAGCATTCTGAAACTGTATCGCAGTTGACCTTTGACTGTCCCCCTTCTTTTGCCTCTCTTCTCGCAAGGGGTAATTCAGGCGCAGTGCAAGTACTTATGTGCCCTCCATTCTTCATGCGATTACTTAAATGTCCTTCCATATCTTGGGCCACTGAAGGGTTAAAAACCCCTTGAGTAACCTGGTCTTTTAGAGTCAACAGGGATGCCCGTTTCGTGCCAACGACTTCAGATTGGACTCTACCTGCACCCTTATTCCCCAAGATGTCCGGCTCAGTCAAATCCGCCTTCTGACATGGGCCTCCTTTCACTGCTGGCGACGTGCTGCCTCGCTCCTCCACAGAGTTAGTCTTTTTCGGGGTGAGAGATTGTGTTTGGTAGGTGAAAAAAAACTGTTACATCCACCCGACACAGGAGCCTTTTCCCCAACCTCAGACCCCACAAAAATCTTTGTACTTCTCTTCTAAGATGTTCACCGTGAATCGTCTGCTGTCAACCTCTAGCATCACCTTTTTGTTTATTTCCGATAAAGTTCTGGTAACTATTTGCAGCATTGCCGCATCAATGCATTCCCAACTGTCCATTTTGTTATGAACATGGACCAAAGATCCGATTGGCTGTACGATTCTTCTGAAAGCATCCTCAAACCACGCATGAAGGGGAATACCTACGACTTTCACCCAACAAAGTCTCCTATTTCCAACATCTTCAGGATGCCAAGGGTGAAGATCATAGAAAATTCCAGCCAGAAACTGATGTTTGACGTAAGTTCCTTCTCATCATCTTAGCAGACACAAAAGTGATTAGTCTCAGGTTCCCCCCATATCCTTACATCCGACCTCCGCTAGCAGTCTATTCTTATCAAGATGTCCTCCACGTATAGACCCTATTGCACTCCGGCAAAGCCATTCTTTTGACGTCTGAGTGGTGGATATTACCACTGATGTTTCCTCTATGGCATGGTTGTTTTCACAGCTGTTGCTTCTGCATATGTTATACTATCACGCTCCCGCATTGGCGTAGTTGTCTTATACGTCTAGGTTCTGTGAGGTTCACCTCTTCCAGACGAAAGACTTCCTGTAGGCTTGAGATGTCTGAGTTTCTTCTGCTTCTCCATCCTGCTGTGGACTGCCCATCCTTTAAAGCCAAATCTCGTGGCCTTGTGCCCATCCTTCCGCATCCGAACGAATGTTTTCTCCTCGTGCAGAAAAGAAGGAGCAGGTGTTTCAACAGCTGGCTCGGTGGGTAACCTATCAGACTGCATAGTCCTGATAGCTTGTATCTGACCTCCAGGAGACCCTCCTTCGCGCACCAAGATGAAGTCTGGTGCCGAAAGAGTGCTGTGTCCCCCCCTGCTGGAACTAGGACTAGAGAGGCCCTCATTGAGCACCTGGACATCTGAGTGAGCTCGCATCTGTATAGGTTGGACGACCGGCCCATGTTGAGCAGGCCTTGACAGGCCCAACACTGGAGAATGAATGTCTCCTTCTGCCTCTTCCACAGGACCCCTGATCAACTCTTGTATACAGCCCACATATCTTCCTACAGGCGGGACATGACCCTCCAGACCTCCTTCCCTCGCTTCCCGGCTGACTGATGGATGATGCGACGCGGGTTCAGGTCGGCTATATATATAAATGAACTGATCCAATTTTTTTTTCAATTTTTATCTGTATCGTCGTGGTGAACTGTCTATTAGATAAATTAAACATTCTTTCAAAGAGTTGTATAGGTTCATGGTGCTCCATAACGTTCTTCAGATGCAGGAAATTAAATTTGGGATGACGAGGGAAGATTTTTTTTTTGAGGAATTTATCGAGGTGTAATATCATTGAAATCAATATTACATAGGAGTGAGACAATGAAACATTGTCATAACTCAATAGACAGAGTGAAAGTTTCAGATACCGTAACTAAAATACCGTACCTAAAATTATCACCATGTATACAATCTAGGCAAGCCGTAGAAATGTAAAATCTCCGGAAGGCAAACAGGTCCAAAGAATCGGGGAAATCCTCCTTCAGGTTAGTCTTGGCCCAGTATAAACCATGTCGAATGCCATTGTAAAACAGGTCTTCCGCACTGTTGTCTATTCTCCGAAAAATTCTTCTGCTGTTTCAACCCAACCACATACTCCATGCGAACGCAAATAGTAATGCATACCAGAGCCCATGCCATCGAAATGGTATTGAGAAGCCTTCCCACTGTATGAATAAATCCGCCATAGACCGTGGTTGTACCCAGCTTAATCCCCATTTGCGGAACAATATCGACCAGCAAGTCCAAGCTGTTCTACAATCCAGCAAAATATGGTTGGAGTCGCCTTCCTCAAGTCCACACGCTTCACAATCTCCCTCAGAATCTGGAAGAATGCCAAATCGAATGAGCTGACTTTTGGCAGATAGTTTTTCCCTGCACGCGAGCCACATGAAAGCTTGCCATTTGGGTGCACCCTGCTTGCGCCACACATTTGGAATTATCAGTTCACGTGAAGGTACCATATTCTCTTCCAGTGATTGATAGCAGTAACGAATATAGAAAGATCTCATCTGGTCTCCCCACAATAAGACATCATCTTGCATGGGATTCAGAACAAAACCTCTCAGAATACTCATTAAGCGTTCAGCTTCCTCCTTCTCCCACACAAATAATCGTCTCCTCCATGTCAAACTCCACCCCCCATTCGTGTCCCACCACCGACCCAAACCTCAATATTGACCCCTCCTTTTCAAGGGATATATCATATAATCTAGGGAATAAAACCATTAAGGGGCAGGTACTGCACCATCTATCCTGCCAGAAAGAAATGGAAGCACCTTTCCCGAGTTTCCAGCGGTGGAATTCTGAAATACATTTGCCATTGAACAATGTTGATCTGTTTGTCTGCACAATCCCATTCCAGATATTAGAACCTTGGCTCACTTCACACAATATACCTTCTTGGCTCAATCTGGGTCTGTATTTCTGCTCTATTACTTGTTTCCACAATGAGCAGGTATCATTGGCAATTCTGGAACTCCATTTTGTAAGCAGTGCCTTATTTTGCAGCTTCAGACAACCGATTCCTGCACCCCCTTGTCTTTTGATCTGACTGCCATAGACCAGCTCACTTTACACATGCATCTTTTATCTACTTTCCCAGCCTATAAGAAGCGCTTCATCCACTTCTCAAAGTCCTGTCGTACAGTCGCTGGCATCTGGAAAAAAGTCATATAATACACTGGTAAGCTATTTAACACTGATTTGATCAGTGTGATTCGCTCCCCCAGTGACAGCAAAGAGCCCTGCCAAGACGCTAGTCTACTTTTGAACCTATCCATCACCATTTTCCACGTACTTCTACAGCGTGGATTCGCTCCAAGGGGCACCCCAAGGTATATGAACGACATAGCCTGCAGTCTACAATGAATCCTAGACGCCAAATTCGCAGCCTCCCTATTGGATATATTGATTCCTACTAAGCCGGATTTAAAAAAATTAATCTTTAATCCAGATAGTAGCTCATAACATCTCAAGATTCTCTGTAAGCTGAAGATCCCCTGCTGATCGCCATTGCAAAAAAAGATGACATCATCTGCGTACTGCAGATGTGTTAAGTGCAATCCTCCAACATTAATACCCTGGAATAGTTGGCAATCAATAGCTCTAATAAGCAGCCGTGACAAAACCTCCGCCACTAAATTGAACAAAAGCGGTGAGAGGGGATCGCCTTGTCGCAAACCTCTCCCCACCTGAAATTCAGCGGTCGGTGCACCATTGATAAGAATGGCGCAACGAACAGAAGAGACACACCCCTGAATCCATCTTCTCTACTGAACACCGAAACCCATCTGCTCCATCACCTCAAGTAGGAAGGTCCAGTTCACAGAATTGTATACCTTCTGGAAATCCAATGTGAGACACCAGCCTTTTTGTTTTGACTTCTTCATGGTATGTAATATTTCATTGGCAACCATAATTGAATCAGCGATATACCTTCCTTGCATGAAGCCGGTTTGAAAGGAAGAAATGAGCCGGTCCATCACTCGCCTAAGCTGGTTGGATAAAATCCTGGCAACAATTTTATATAAGCTGTTAATAAGACTGATAGGCCTGTAGGAGTTAAAATGAACGGCACTTGGTAGCTTGGGGATTATTGTGATGAAACTGTTGTTTGTCCCACGAGGTAGAACGCCGCTGGAATGAAATTCTTGCACCATTGTGGTGATGTCCTCTCCGATCATTGGCCATGCTTTCTTAATAAAGTAAAAGTTGAATCCATCTGGTCCTGGAGCCTTGTGACTGCCGCAGTCCCATACAGCGCTCTTGATTTCTTCCTCAAGGAACGGTTCTTCGAGCTGATTTGCCTCTGCATTTGATAGATTGGGTAAGTCTAAACTACCCAATCCTAACCACCTGATACCCTCATCCGCAAAGAGTCGCTGGAAGTGTCCAACTGCTTCAGCCTTTATTTCCTCTGGCTTGAACAAATCCATGCCATTTATTCTCATTGAACCAATGAAATTATAAGAGCGTCTCATATTAGCACAGGAATGGAAAAACTTGCTATTCTTATCCCCAAGCTTGAGCCATTGTTGTCTAGACTTCTGCCTCCACATAGCTTCAATCTTCTGTTTGAGCTCCCATTTCTAGACCTGTAATTCTTGATACCTGCTATGCATCTCTGTCCCCGAACCCCGTCTGTCCTAGTCCAAGGAATCAATCTCAACCAGAATTGTTTTCATTCTGGTTTCCAGTGCACCGAAATTAGCTGTATGCCAGACCTGCAATTTTTTCTTCAAAAATGCCAACTTCTTAACTACACTGAATGCACCTGGGAAGCAAAGTCCTGCCTCCCGCCAAAACTTGTCCACCGTCTCTATGAACTTCTTATCTTCCCACCAGAGATCCCATGAGCGAAATGACCTAAATCCCCAAAAAAAGGAGTCTGCCTTCAATATTAATGGGACATGGTCTGAGAATCCCTTAGCTCCTGCATATAGCTTATGTCGATTAAATTGTAGGCACAAAGTTGGGGTAGCCAAAACCCTGTCAATTCGGGAAGCACTCTTGGAGTTGAACCATGTATACTCTTTACCAAGGAGTGGCAAATCAATCAGACCATTCCTATTGATGAACTGTAGAAAGCGGGAAGCTGCAACATTATTGAAAGCGTTCCCAAACCGCTCTTCAGCACTAATGCATTCATTGAAATCGCCCAAGATGATCCAAGGCGCTGTTCGTAGACTTCCTTCCTTGCAGCTCTTCCCAGCACTCTTCTTTCAGCCACAGAATTAGGCGCATAGAGCCCAACGCAAACAAAACAAAAACCTGTATCCCGTACCCGCATCTCCAATAGCAGCCATCTCTCAAATTTTTCCACACCAAGATTCTGCACCTTCAAATCATCCCAAAGGCACACAATTCCGCCAGCACTCCCACGTGCATCAATAGCTTCCCATTTAATGTTATTTCCAGACCATAATCTGCCAGCCAGCCTTTTAGAAAAACTTTCTCTCTTTGTCTCACATAATAACAAAATACTCAGCTGTTCCGTAGGGATAAGGTGATGAATCTGAGTCTCCTTCATCTTACCACGACACCCTCTGATATTCCACATTGCCAAACTAACCATCCAACAGAAATGCTCTGTACACTGAATCACCTACACTACACTATGTAGTAGTGTGATCGTGCCACTCCTTTCCTTCCTCGACAATCTGTGCCTTTAACTTTTGCCTGATTGCTGCTTTTGTGTTCTTACGACTAAGGCCCAGCGTTTCCACCATATCCAATGACCTCTGTGCATCCATTTGGGCAACGATCGGATTCAGAGTTCCTGGAACCAGCTTCTTCCAACAAGCCGTCTTCTTTATCTGTATGAGCAACAAGAAAAGAGGGATCTTCCGCCAATTGTAGCATACTGCTCCTTTCTGAATGGCTAGCTTTTCCTGATGATAGACTCCCAATGGGTTTAAGATGCTTGAGTTTTTTCTGCTTGCCTATCCTGCGATCAACAGCTCGTCCCTTAGATCCTACCTTCGATGCTTTAGTACCTTCCTTCCTCATTCTGGTAAAATCCATGACTTCAGGTGCCAACAGATAATCGGGGTTCTCAGCTGAATATTCAGTTGGAACACCCTCTGATACTGCCTTGCGCACAACTTGGGGTTGTCCCTCGTTATGCCTCTCCTCTGGGATAAAAACAGGGGCAGTGAAGTTACTGAAAAGCCCACAGCTGCTTGTGGAATGACTGGAACACCCTTCCTCAGACTGAATAGTTGGAGGATGCATTCCCACGTGTGCATACTGCTCTGTTTTATTTAATTGAGATGGTGAATTAGGACCCACTACTCCAACTTGTACTGCATTTGTTGCTGCCTTTGTCTACTTTTCCTTTTCCATCACATCCCGACATAATCCCTTTTTCCCTGCTGAAGATGTGCTGCCCCTCCCCTCCACAGAGCTATTCTTCCTATCAGTTGTGTGCTTGGTGTTAAGAGGGACAAAAAAGCTTTTGCACCCACCTGATACTAGATCCTTTTCCCCCACCTCGGGCCCCATAAACTCCTTATCTTTGACTTCCAGGATCTTCACCAGGACAACTTGCCATCTATCACCAACTTCATCATTTTCTTTATTTCCAACGAATTTACTGTAGCTATTTGTAGTACAGCTACATCAAGACATCTCCAACTGGCTGTGTTGGTATGGACCTGCACCAAAGAGCCGATTGGCTGAACTATTTTCTGGAAAGCATCTTCAAACCTGCATTGAGGGGAAGTCCAGAGATCTCCACCCAGCAGACTCTCTATTGCCAATGTCCTCTGAACTCCAAGGATGCACATCAACAAACTTGTCCTTCCAGAAACTGATGTTGGACGTAAGTTCTTGTCGCATTTTCTCAGCTGTCACAAAGATGAGAAGTTTCTGATGGCTACCCATATCGATGCATTCAACATCACTGGCAGACCCAGCTTAGTAACCTTTCCTCCACGAAGAATACCAACCGCACTCCGCTGAAGCCGTGCTAGTGTCCTCTGATCAGATGAAATCTCCACGAGCTCTTCCTTGAAGTCTTGGTTGTCCTGCATGGCTGTGGCTTCGGCATAAGTTCTACCGTCACGCTCCCTCAGGGGCTTAGGACATGTGTCTGTCTGGTTTTTTCGTGGTTCAAATGGTAAATCCCTTCGTGTCGTAGCACCCCCAGTTGGTGTGCTTCGATTCCTTATACCAGCTGCAAATCGGGCCACATTGAATCGCAACCAAGCGTGACCGCCTAATATCGCATTGAGCCGTCTGTGTCTAACTTCCTCCTGCCCCACAGCGAACAAATTTGACGAAACCAAACGGTAACCCCTCCTGGATTTGTGGTTTGAGATGAACACGTCAGCTACAGGTTCGATGTCAGCTATCTCTTTGAAGAGCCTACTGGAAGTCCATCCCTCTGGTATGCCTTCAATGAAATATGAGATGTAGCGTTCCTCACTGAACACTTTTCTGGTATCCTTTGGATTTTGCATGCCTGACGTGGCAGGGATGTCCAAACGACGCAAGTCGGACACTGATGATGGTCCCTCATTCCTACAGCCTGCAAGCTTGATTTGAAATGTTGAGTTAGGGACTGGATTCTGTGTGGTGTTTGTGTTTGGGTTAGAGAGAAGTGGGAGAGTCTGTGGGGTGAGAGAAGTCATCTTTAACTCAAGTTGGGCATTGATCAATGCGCCTGTAATTGAGAGATTACTCTACAAGATGTAGGGTTGCCTCATATTATCAACATAGTTATGAAGTCCTTATCTGCTACTTCCTTGAGGCTTTTATGGAATGGTAAGCCTTCTGAGATGTTCAAACCATCAAGAGGTGTTAAACAAGGTGATCCACTCTCTCCATACATTTTTGTACTCTGCATGGAAAGATTAGCACATGCAATTGACGAGATGGTGAAAAAGAAGAAATGGCAACCATGGCGATTATCATCCAAGGCTCCTGCAGTCTCGCTTTTATTTTTTGCTGATGACATGCTCTTTTTTGCTAAGGCATCTTTAAGTCAAGCTTCTGTCATCAATGATATCCTTGAGAGGTTTAGTGAAGCCTCGGTCCTTAGAGTTAACAATCCTAAGATGAGGATAATGTTTTCAAGTAATATTGACTCTAGCACTAAATCAGATATAGCAGATGCATTTGGCTTTCAGCAAACAGATAATCTTGAAAGATATTTGGGTATTTTCTTTAAGTAGGGAAAGTCAATAAATTTTTACTTGTCAACAGTTCTTTCATCCGTCAAAGAACGACTCTCTAGTTGGCATGCTTCACGACTTTCTCTTGTAGGGAGACACTTATTGAAAAAGACGGTGTTACAAACAATTCCTACCTATACAATGCAGATTTTTAAATTTCCAAGGGCTATTATAACTGAAATTGACAAACATTGCAGGGCATTTTTATGGGATGCCGAGAAAGGTTATAACAAGATCCATTTGATAAATTTGGATACATTGTGTCAACCCAAGGAGTTAGGGGGTCTTGGTCTCAAGAAAATATCCTTACAGAATGATGCATTGATTATGAAACTAGAATGGCAACTACTCGCTCGAGAAGATATATTGTGGGTAAAAATCCTTCGAGGAAAATATTTCACAATACGGCGAGACCAGGCTGTGATAGCTAAAAAAGGAGATTCGAGCTTGTGGCGAGGGATAGCTAACTTGTTAAGATTGCATCTTTTAGTTACAACAAATACGTTGTAACAAATCAGATTTGATTTTTCAGTTTATTTGTTTCTTAGTTTGAATAAATCAATCTGTTTAGATCAAATTGTTAAGTTCCTATTTTTAGACTTTTTTCAGGTTCTATTTTGTTGTATAAATTCAGCTTTTATCAATGAGAAAGATGGACCATTCCAGTCTTTTTTTATACGTTCTTCTTCTTTCACCTACAAAGTGGTAGCGGAGCCTCTTTTCTTAGAGGACCTGTGTTGAGTGAACTAGTGTGTGAGTGAACTAGTGACAGAATGTCTTCAACAAACACCTCTTTGTCACCTCCTATTTTTCTTGGAGAGAATTATCAAATATGGGCAGTAAAGATGAAGGCTCATTTGAGAAGTCTTGGTTTATGGCAGTATGTTGAAGATGAAAGACAGATAGCTCCACTAGGCAACAATCCTACTCTTAATCAAATTAGAGCACATGCTGAAGAAGAGGCAAAAGCTCCAAAAGCCTTGTCTCAGATTTATGCTGCTGTTTCTGAGTCAGTTTTTACAAGAATTATGACTTGTGAAACTCCAAAACAAGCTTGGGATACGCTCAAGGAAACTTATCAAGGGAGCGAAAGAACAAGGCAGATGCAAATTTTGAATCTCAAACGAGAGTTTGAAAATTTGAGAATGAAGGAAACAAAAAGCATAGAAGATTACTCTAATGGGCTCTTAACTATAGTCAATAAGATCAGATTGGCTGGAGAGGACTTGCCTGATAGCAGAATTGTGGAGAAGGTGCTAGTAAGCTTGCCGGAAAGATTTGAAGCCAAGATATCTTCTCTTGAAGATTCGAGAAATCTTTCACAAATTTCTTTGTCTGAGTTGATGAATGCATTGAGGGCTCAAGAACAAAGGAGAGGATTTAGGCAAGAGAAGGCGATTAAAGGTGCTTTTCAAGCCAAGTTTAAAAAGCCATTTCAGGCTGACAAAAGCAATAAGAAAGGGTGGTTCAAGAAGGAGAAGGGTGGAAACAGTGAAGGTGGTAACAAAAGAAAATTTCAGCCATGTGAACACTGCAAAAAGACAACACATGAGGCTTGGCGTTGCTGGTTTAGGCCTAATGTTGTGTGCAGGTCTTGCAATCAGAAAGGGCATGTGGAAAAGGTTTGCAAACACAAGAGACAAGAAGAACAATAGCTTAAGTGGCTGACCAGTCACAGGAGGAAAAATTATTTGTAGCATCTTGTTTTATTGGAAACACCTCCAATGAAGTATGGCTCATTGATAATGGGTGTACCTACCACATGTCCCATGATAAGTCAATATTCAAGGAGCTTGATGAATCATAGGTTTCCAAAGTAAGAATTGGAAATGGAGCTTGTATTGATGTTAAAGGCAAGGGAGATGTTGGCATTGACACAATCTCAGGTATAAAACTGATTAATAATGTTTTATATGTACCTGAAATTAACCAAAATTTGTTGAGTGTTGGACAGCTCATCGAGAATGATTTTTCTTTAAACTTTAAAGACAAAACCTGTGAGATTTTTTATTCTAAGGGCCAAAGATTGTTCTTAGTGAAGATGAAGGGGAAAAGTTTTTCATTGGAGTGGGAGCAAGCAAATCCTTGTGTACATTCTAATCTTGCTGATGAGTCTCAACTTTGGCACAAAAGGCTGGGGCATTTTCATTATTCTGCTATCTCATTTATGCATAAGAATGAGATTGTACAGGACTTGCCTACGGTGGAAGAAAGTACTAAAGTTTGTGAAGTATGTCAAATGGGAAAGCAATCCAGATTACCATTTCCACAGAACAAGGCCTGGAGAGCTACTAAAAAGGTTTAGCTTATTCATACGGATGTGTGCGGCCCAATGAAGACTCAATCCTTGAATGGAAATAGGTATTATATTGTGTTCATTGATGATTTTAGTAGAATGTGTTGGGTCTACTTTTTGAAATCTAAATCTGAAGTATCTGATGTTTTCTGGAAGTTCAAAAATTGGATTGAGAATAATGTGGTGAGAATATAAAGGTGATTAGATCAGATAATGGAACTGAGTACACATCTGGAAAATTTACCAAGTTTTGTGAAGATACAGGCATTGAACATCAATTCACAGCAACTTACACTCCCCAAAAGAATGGTGTAAGTGAGAGGAAAAATCGAACGATAATGGAGATGGCCAGGTGCTTGTTGTTTCGAAAAAGAATTGCCAAGAGAGTTGTGGGCTGAAGCAGTTAATACTGTAGTTTATCTATTGAAGCTGCCAACAAAAGCACTGGAGAAAAAGACGTCGTTTGAAGTATGGTCTGGTTACAAACCCTCAGTATTAAACTTGAAGGTGTTTGGTTGCATATGTTTCACGTATGTTCCTGATGTGAAAAGAGATAAGTTAGACAAGAAGGCTGAAGCTGGGATTTTCATTGGTTATAGCAGCACTACCAAGGGCTACAGAGTCTATCAACCTGTGACTAAGAAGATCATTGTTAGTAGAGATGTCAAGTTTGATGAATCAGCAATTTGGAATTGGGAGAAGTCAGAAATCGAGCATAAAAAGATCAAAGATGATGTTATGAAGTTCCAACTTGATGATGAATCATTTGACGATGCTCCGGTGAGAGGTACTAGATCACTATCTGATATTTATGAAAATTGCAATGTTGTTGTGCATGAACCAACTAACTATAAAGCTGCTGTAAGCGAACCCAAATGGGTCCAAGCAATGGAGGAGGAGCTTCATATGATTGAGAAGAACCAGACATGGGTATTGGTGGATAAACCAAGTCACCAGAAGGTCATTGGAGTGAAGTGGGTATTTAAGTTAAAGCTGAATCCAGATGAAACAGTGAAGAAGTATAAAGCCAGATTAGTGGTCAAGGGTTATGCTTAACAACTTGGTGTGGATTTCTCAGAAACTTTTGCCCCAATTGCCAGGCTTGATACAATCAGAATGCTTTTGGCTTTTGCAACTCAAAAGGAGTGGAAAGTATTTCACTTGGATGTCAAGTCTGCGTTTTTGGATGGCTATTTAGAGGAGGAGATTTTCATTGAGCAACCTGAAGGCTTTATTGTGAAAGGAGAAGAAGATAAGGTGTATATGTTGAAAAAGGCCTTGTATGGCCTTAAGCAAGCTCCAAGAGCTTGGTACAACAGAATTGATGATTACTTGTTGAAAAGTGATTTCATGAAGAGTTTGAGTGAATCAACGTTATATGTGAAGAAGGAAAATGAAAATTTAATTATTATTTCTCTTTATGTTGATGATTTGCTTGTGACAGAAGCAATGCTATCATGGTGCAAAAATTTAAGGAACAAATGATGGTGGAGTTTGAGATGACTGACTTAGGAGAGATGTCATTCTTTCTTGGAATGGAGGTTCTACAATCACAAGATGGAATCTTCATTGGACAACAGAAGTATGCCAAAGAAGTTTTGAAGAAATTTAAAATGGATTCTTGCAAGCCAATGAGTACTCCTTTAATGCAAAATGAGAAGCTAAGCAAGGATGATGGGGCTATGAAAGTTGATGAAGGACACTACCGGAGTCTTATTGGTTGTTTGATGTATCTTACAGCAACCAGACCAGATCTTATGTTTGCTGTAAGTTTGCTGTCTAGATTCATGCATTGTGCTAGTGAGTTGCATTTTAAAGCTGCAAAAAGGATATTAAGATATATCAAAGGCACTGAAGACCTTGGCATTATGTTTAAAAAATTATCAGATTTGAAGTTAGTTGGATATTCTGATAGTGATTATGCTGGATCATGTGATGATATGAGAAGTACCTCTGGATATGTGTTTAGTTTTGGTTCAGGCTGTTTTTCTTGGAGTTCAAAGAAACAAGATGTTATAGCTCAATCTACAGCAGAAGCAGAGTATGTTGCAGCTGCTAGTGCTGTAAATCAAGCCTTATGGCTGAGAAAGTTACTGGAAGATTTGAAGCATACACAAGAAGCAGGAACAAAGATTTATGTTGACAATCAAGCTGCTATAGCTATTTCTAACAATCCTGTTTTTCATGGCAGAACCAAGCATTTTAAGATCAAATTCTATTTTCTCAGAGAAGTTAAAAAAGCAAGAAAGTTACTTTGATATATTGCCGTAGTGAGGATCAAGTTGCTGATATAATGACCAAGTCCTTGTCCAAAAAAATGTTTGAAAACTTTAGGATGGAGATGAGAGTCTGCACAAAAAGATACAAGGAGGAGTGTTAAGATTGCATCTTTTAGTTACAGCAAATACGTTGTAACAAATCAGATTTGATTTTTCAGTTTATTTATTTCTTAGTTTGAATAAATCAATCTGTTTGTTAAGTTCTTATTTTTAGACTTTTTTCAGTTTCTATTTTGTTGTATAAATTCAGCCTTCTATCAATGAGAAAGATGGACCATTCCAGTTTTTTTTTATACGTTTTTCTTCTTTCATCTACATAACTTATGGCCTATTATGCAACAGGGTGTTCGTTGGGCAGTAGAAAATGGAACAAAGTGTAAGTTCTGGGTGGATATCTGGTTTGAGCCGAAACCATTGATTTTTTATTCAATTTAGCATGTTCCCGCTGATTGGGCACAAACGTATTGTAGCAGAGATGCTGTATTTACTAGATGACTCTAATCAAAGATCAAGGCAAGATTTTCTCCCTGCTGAGATTGTACAGATCATCACTACTTATCCAATATGGAATAGCCAATCAACAGTTCAAGTATATTGGGGCTAACCACTACAGGTGAATTTGAAGTAGTTCAGCTTACCAATTATTAGCCAATAATGGATTGGAACAGGGACCTAAGGAATGGCAACTCATTTGGCGCTGGAAAAGCATTAACCGAGTGAGAATATTTCTTTGGCTCACTCTTCATGGAAAACTTTTGATTAATGCTGAAAGGAAGAGACACAACTTGACTAACTCTGGAATATGTCAATTGTGTGGAAGGGGAGATGAAGATGTTCTCCATGCTATCCGTGATTGCCCGATGGCAGCATCAATCTGGCGGAACCTCCATCCATCTTTGATTATTGGATGGAGGTTACCTATGAAGGATTGGCGGAACCTCCATGATGAAGATATAAACTTTTTTAGTTTACCTATGAAAGATTGGTTATTAACGAATCTAAGTAGCATGGAGCCTGTGGGTGACATCCTTATGTGGAGCACTTTATTTGGAGTTTGTTGCTGACGTTTGTGGAACCTTAGAAATGAGTTTATATTGTGTAAAAATGAACAGGTCAGTTGGCGTTCAAAACCAATTAAACAATATGATGAGCTAATGGCAAAGATCTGCAATGTCATTAAAAGAGCCAAAGTACTTAACAGCCATGATAGGCTGGGATAGACCACCAAACCAGTGGGTCAAACTGAATACAGATGGTTCCTTTAACGGGAAAACAATGGTATGTTGTGAGATCTGCAACTGACTAGTAAACCCCTCCCGGTGAGTTTATTTCTTCCCCCTCCCATTTTTATTTATTTTATTTTATTTTTATTTTTCTTCCCATTTCTTCAATTACCTCTAGTATCAAAACCAACCGTCCGATTTTCAAATTGTTTGCACCATTGCATTCCTCTCAGCGTCACGAACAACTTGTCGTTAGTTTCACCTTCATCGGACCACGGACGCACCCAGATCGGAGCCCGGAAATTCCGAAATTCATACCGGAAAATCTTAGATCCCGGCCGATTGGAGGTGAGTCTTGAAATTTGGTTTTCGGATTCGTAGTCCTGGTGTTTGTAGCTTCGTGTTGATGTAAAAATTTTCGGTTTTGGATGAAGTTACAGTTTTCCGGTTGCCGCCGACCGGCGAGTACTGTAGACATTGGCGACGAGTACTATTTGACCGTTGACTTTGACCACGTTGACCGTTGACCGTTGACCAAAAAGTCAAATCTTCCCTGTTAGATAATATCGACGTTCTGAACGTGATAGCGTAATCGGTTTTTCCATTTGATGTGTCGTTTGTGAGTTATAGTCATTCAAAATTTATTATGTAGGTTTAATACCAGTTGTCTAAGCCTAACCTGAATATTATGTTTTTAGGAATGACGAGTATTGAGGACAAAGGCAAGAGTACCGTTTCCTTTTCTTCGGCCCGTAAGGTAGGGTCTTTACCGTATGTGTTCAATCATAAGTATAATCCATCGGAGTCCATCCGATGGATCCATGTCCAAGTTACTTTGTCTTTTATCGTATGTTCTTGTAAGGTAGGGTCTTTACCGTATATGGTTCATCATTAGTATTTTCTTGTTGTAAAATTCATATTACCTTGGTTTTGATTGATTCGTTGTATAGTCCATCGGAGCCCATCCGATTGGTCCATTGTTCAGAATTTCATGGTTTCTTCCGTAGGTAGCTGTAAAGTATTATAATGTAGAGTCTTTACCGTATTTGTCTCATATTAAGTATTCCTTGATTTTAAATCCGTACTTTGGTCATTGAGTTGTTGTGTAATCCATCGGAGCCCATCCGATGGATCCATCGTCCAAATTACCTTGACTTTTCTGTATGTACCCGTAACGTATCATAATGTATCTCCAAAATTTCATGTGATCAATCAAAGTCCATTTGATTGATTTGTTGAGTAAATTGGGCTGATTCCGTATCATTGCCCGTAAAGTAATAAAAAAGTTGTAATCAAAGGTTTCTGTAACGATATATGATAATATATCGTATTATTGAGTATGAATTGTAAAGTATGATATTTCAGTGTTATTGAAAGTTAAACCAGTTTGTAAAGTATGGTATTTGTAAAGTATGTAAGTTTCATGTTACTCGTACTTGTGTTCCGTTTGGCCAAACGTGGTGAGTGCTCGGTCTCTGAGAGTAAACGGAGAGACACTCATCTGTTGGGAGGCGTATGGTTGGAGTATGGTTACTGTATGTTCCCTGCTTCGCAGGATGATCTGAAAGGGACTAGTTGATCTTTTCCGTATAAAGTTTTATTAATCACTCTAGTCTCGGACAACACTGGTAGAAGGGGTTATGTATGTAATTATTTTAAAAGTATATGTATAAAACCTACCAGTGGGCTTCCGGTTTCCCTTTAGCGGGGGTTACTCGGGAAGTGATTTCCAGTCCGCCCATGTTTTTACTATTGACCCTGTTGAGTTCTTTGTTGAAAGCAAAAGTACATTTTCGAGGCCAGTAAGTAAACGTTTTGTAAAGTAAACAGAAAGTACATGTTGGGTCCAGTAAGTAATGTTTTGTAAAGTAAACAGTAAAGTTTAAGTTTTGAGAAATTACAAGTTTAGTAATGTTCTAATAAGTTCCTTGTTGTACCTCTCCTTTGATAAGTTCACTTTGTTTTCCCCTACTGAAATTCTCGAAAATCTCACCCCCTTCGTTTTTGTTTCCCTCCCAGGACTAGATCGTGCTCAGTAGTTGTGTTCAGTGTGCGTGTCGGGACTACTCGCTGGGACTATTGCATCTGCACATGTATGGTTTTATTGGCACATTGTTGAATATTTATTGTTTGGACTTGTGATTTTGTTTTCAGATACTTGGGGTTTGTGAGTTATGGTTTCACTGGTTGTTTTGTGTTGTTGTAATAAGACTTCCGCTTTTAAACGTTTCTCCGTTATTTATTGTGCCACGTGTTAGTACTTATATGCCATGTTGTAATTTGTAAGTGATTTAAATTTATATTTTTGGGGGTTTACGTTTGAAAAGTCAAAATAGCCTTGTGGAGTTCGGATTGGTCCACGTGTCGGACTTCTCCGGGCTTCACGGCGGTAAGGGCCCGCTTTCCGGGTTTGGGTCCTTACAGGAGTGGTAGCGGAGCCCCAGGTTTTTACAAACCAAGTTTTGAAAATGTTTTCGTAATATTTTTAAAGTATGATTTCCAACTCACTACACTGCACGTGCATAGTCCAGCGTTGTATCGTATTAATTGTTCCCTTTAATCTTTAGACTAACTAGGATGTCCTTGTCAGTTAGGCGCGGTTCGAGATTTGACCGTGACTGAGTCGTTTAGTAGGACTGTATCCCCCGAGGCCGTCTCATTTACGAGGCAATAGTCACACACCTGCCCAGTCATAGTCGATAAATTTCAGGTAGAGTACAGTTAGACTCATGTCGTAGTGCGATAGATGTCAGAAGCTTCACATTATGCCGTGTCCATAGAACAAACAGTGTTATAACTGCTTCGAGTTTGGTCATATGGCGAGGGACTGCCCGAAGCCAAGATCACAGTCCTTTAGTGCTTTGAGACCCAGTGGCAGTCGCACACCTTCTCAGGGTCCTACCATGCCACCGTCCAGAGAACCAGGTAGACCTTCTGATAGTCAGACATAGGGTCAGCAGTACAGTCAACCAGCACAGACGAGACACACTCGCCTCTTTACTTTGACTGATGTTGAGGCCTGTGCTAGCCCAGACGTAGTGACAGGTAATATTACTGTATTTTCTGTTCTTGCTCGAGTTTTGTTAGATCCATAAGCAAATAGATCTTTTGTCAGTCCTAGAATTTCAGTTAGTGCAGATCGCCCGTTGGCTCTACCTATTGAGGTTATGACCCCGTTAGGTGAGCTTTTGACATGCAGTCAGGTGTATATGGGTTGTGTTCTGAGGTTGAGTACATGTGTTGAAAACAGATTTGATTCCGCTTGACATCCGGGAGTTTGATGTTATATTGGGTATGGATTGTCTAGCCCTTATCGTGCCCGAATGGAGTGCTTCACCAAGCGAGTTTGTTTACTCTCCCGATAGTTCGAGTATTGTTTCGAGGGAGATAGCGTATTGTGCCTACTTGTATGATCTCGTGGCTGAGTGCGAAGAAGATGATCAGTAAGGGTTGTACAACATTCCTAGCCCATGTCAGGGACATCTCAGCTGAATCACTAGAGTTGAATCAAGTTCCGGTTGCCAGTGAGTTCCCAGATGTATTTCCAGATGACGTAGTCGGGTTACCACCATAGAGAGAGGTGGAGTTCAGGATCGAGTTGCTTCCGGGGACAAACCCGATATCTATCCCGCCGTATAGGATGGCTCCAGCTGAGATGAAGGAATTGAAGACACAGTTGGAGGATTTGGTGGATCGTGGGTTTATTCAGACCCAGTGTATCTCCATGGGGAGCGCCAGTATTTTGTGAAGAAGAAGGATGGTTCACTACGGTTGTGCATTGATTACCGGCAGTTGAACCGTGTTACCGTGAAGAACAAGTACCCACTGCCCCGTATAGATGATTTGTTCGACCAACTTCAGGGAGCATCGGTGTTCTCAAAGATTGATTTGAGGTCGGGTTATCATCAGTTGCGAGTCCGTGAGTCGGATGTTCCGAAGACAGCTTTCAGGTCTCGGTACGGACACTACGAGTTCCTGGTCATGCCCTTCGGGTTGACGAATGCACCAGCCGTCTTCATGGATTTGATGAACCGAGTATTCCGGGAGTATCTTGATCGGTTCGTGATTGTCTTCATTGATGACATCCTCATTTATTCAAAGTCGGAGAGGAGCATTCTGAGCATTTGAGGATGGTATTGGAGATACTTAGAGCTCGGCAGTTATACGCCAAGTTCTCCAAGTGTGAGTTCTGGTTGCGAGAAGTCGGTTTCTTGGGACATGTTGTGTCGGCTAGAGGAGTATTGGTGGATCCCAAGAAGATCGAGGCTGTTGTATCATGGGAACCTCCCGTAATGTGCCTGAGATACGAAGTTTTCTGGGTTTAGCCGGTTATTACAGACGGTTTGTGGAGAACTTCTCGACGTTAGCAGGACCGTTGACCGGTTGACACGCAAGGGCGAACCGTTTGTGTGGTCCGAGAAGTGCCAGATAGTTTTGAGGAGTTGAAGTCCAGATTGGTTTCCGCTCCTGTTCTTACTTTACCAGTCAGCGGTAAGGAGTATGTGGTGTATAGTGATGCATCGAAGCATGGTTTGGGGTGTGTGCTTATGCAAAATGGGAAGGTAGTCGCCTACGCCTCTCGACAGTTGAGGCCACACGAATGTAACTACCCGACCCATGATTTAGAGTTAGCAGCTGTGGTGTTTGCATTGAAGATTTGGCGCCACTATCTGTATGGCGAGACTTGCAGAGTCTTTACAGACCATAAGAGTCTCAAGTATCTCTTAACCCAAAAGGAGCTTAACTTGAGACAAAGGAGATGGCTTGAGTTGATAAAGGATTACGATCTTGTAATCGATTATCATCCCGGGAAAGCCAATGTGGTTGCCGATGCCTTGAGTAGGAAGACTTCATCTTCCTTGGCTTACGTTCGGGCAGAATACATGCCAATGCTGATGTGCTTGAGGGCAAACCGTGTCCAGCTTGACAGTGATGGTTCTGGAGCGTTGTTAGCACAGATTGTTGCCAGACCCACTTTACTTGAGGAAATTCGAGTCAAGCAGTTAGAGGATCCAGTGTTGGTTCAGTTGAGACAGCAGCTGGATAGTGTTACTAGTGGTGATACAGTCAGTGAGTATAGGGTTCGAGATGATGGTATTCTGACGTTCCGAGGAGTTTGTGTTCCCGAGATGAGGAGTTACGTCAGTTGATTTTGACGAGGCGCACAGTTCTACGTTCTCGATTCATCCCGGTAGTACCAAGATGTATCGAGATTTGAGGGAACATTACTGGTGGTCGGGGAATGAAGAGACATTGCGGAGTTTGTTGCCCGTTGCCTCGTATGCCAACAAGTCAAGGCCGAGCACCAAAACCCGCAGGTATGTTGCAGTCGCTTCCCATTCCAGAGTGGAAGTGGGAGCATATCACGATGGACTTCGTCGTGGGTCTACCGAGGACTCAGCGAGGTTTTGATGCAGTATGGGTGATTGTGGACAGATTGACCAAGTCTGCCCATTTCTCCCTGTACGAGTCTCCGATACCCGGAGAGTTAGCTTCCCGTATATGGACGAGATTGTGAGATTGCACGGAGTGCCAGTGTCCATAGTATCCGATCGAGATCCGAGTTCACTTCCGATTTTGGGAGAAATTACATCGTGCTTAGGTTCCCGGTTGAACTTCAGTACGCTTCCATCCCCAGACAGATGGTCAGTCCGAGAGAACAATACAGACGTTGGAAGATATGTTACGAGCGTGTGCACTCGATAGACATACTACGTGGGATAGATGCCTTCCGTTGGCAGAATTTGCCTACAACAACAGTTTCCAGGTCAGTATCGGGATGGCACCGTACGAGGCGCTGTATGGTAGACGTTGTCGGACACCGATATGTTGGGATGAGGTAGGCGAGAGACATCTGGACAATCCCGAGTTGATAGATCAGGCGACAGAGCAGTTGGATTTGATCAGCAACGTTTGCAGACAGCTCAGGATAGACAACAGAGTTATGCAAACAACCGACGTCGTGACTTGAGTTTCAGGTTGGTGACAAAGTATTCCTGAAGGTTGCACCGTGAAAAGGAGTTTTGGTTTCAGCAGCAAGGCAAGTTAGTGTCGCGTTTTATTGGACCATATGAGATCACCGAGCGAGTTGGGCCAGTAGCATACCGTCTTGCTTTGCCACCGTCCTTGGAGAGGATCCATAGTGTCTTCCATATTTCCATGCTACAGAAGTACGTTCGGGATTCGTCACATGTGTTGGATGCACCGCTGGTAGAGGTTGCCAGTGACTTGTCGTTACCAGTTCAGCCAGTGGCTATTGTTGACGAGTCGATTAGACAGCTTCGCAGTCGTTTGGTACCTATGGTTCGAGTTTCTTGGCGTAGTGGTAGTTCCGAGGAGCTCTCTTGGAAGACTGAGGAGTCTATGCGGGAACATTACCTTATCTCTTCCAGTAGTACGGTACGTAAATTTCGAGGACAAAATTTTTGTAAGGAGGGTAGGTTGTGAGATCTGCAACTGACTAGTAAACCCCTCCCGGTGAGTTTATTTCTTCCCCCTCCCATTTTTATTTTTTTTATTTTATTTTTATTTTTCTTCCCATTTCTTCAATTACCTCTAGTATCAAAACCAACCGTCCGATTTCAAATTGTTTGCACCATTGCATTCCTCTCAGCGTCACGATCAACTTGTCGTTAGTTTCACCTTCATCGGACCACGGACGCACCCAGATCGGTGCCCGGAAATTCCGAAATTCATACAGGAAAATCTTAAATCCCGGCCGATTGGAGGTGAGTCTTGAAATTTGGTTTTCGGATTCGTAGTCCTGGTGTTTGTAGCTTCGTGTTGATGTAAAAATTTTCGGTTTTGGATGAAGTTACAGTTTTCCGGTTGCCGCCGACCGGCGAGTACTGTAGACATTGGCGACGAGTACTATTTGACCGTTGACTTTGACCACGTTGACCGTTGACCAAAAAGTCAAATCTTCCCTGTTAGGTAATTTCGACGTTCTGAACGTGATAGCGTGATCGGTTTTTCCATTTGATGTGTCGTTTGTGAGTTATAGTCATTCAAAATTTATTATGTAGGTTTAATACCAGTTGTCTAAGCCTAACCTGAATATTGTGTTCTTAGGAATGGCGAGTATTGAGGACAAAGACAAGAGTATCGTTTCCTTTTCTTCGGCCCGTAAGGTAGGGTCTTTACCGTATGTGTTCAATCATAAGTATAATCCATCGGAGTCCATCCGATGGATCCATGTCCAAGTTACTTTGTCTTTTATCGTATGTTCTTGTAAGGTAGGGTCCTTACCGTATGTGGTTCATCATTAGTATTTCCTTGTTGTAAAATCCGTTTTACCTTTGTTTTGATTGATTCGTTGTATAGTCCATCGGAGCCCATCCGATTGGTCCATTGTTCAGAATTTCATGGTTCTCTTCCGTAGGTAGCTGTAAAGTATTATAATGTAGAGTCTTTACCGTATTTGTCTCATATTAAGTATTCCTTGATTTTAAATCCGTACTTTGGTCATTGAGTTGTTGTGTATCCATCGGAGCCCATCCGATGGATCCATCGTCCAAATTACCTTGACTTTTCTGTATGTACCCGTAACGTATCATAATGTATCTCCAAAATTTCATGTGATCAATCAAAGTCCATTTGATTGATTTGTTGAGTAAATTGGGCTGATTCCGTATCATTGCCCGTAAAGTAATAAAAAAGTTGTAATCAAAGGTTTCTGTAACGATATATGATAATATATCGTATTATTGAGTATGAATTGTAAAGTATGATATTTCAGTGTTATTGAAAGTTAAACCAGTTTGTAAAGTATGGTATTTGTAAAGTATGTAAGTTTTCATGTTACTCGTACTTGTGTTCCGTTTGGCCAAACGTGGTGAGTGCTCGGTCTCTGAGAGTAAGCGGAGAGACACTCATCTGTTGGGAGGCGTATGGTTGGAGTATGGTTACTGTATGTTCCCTGCTTCGTAGGATGATCTGAAAGGGACTAGTTGATCTTTTCCGTATAAAGTTTTATTAATCAATCTAGTCTCGGACAACACTGGTAGAAGGGGCTATGTATGTAATTGTTTTAAAAGTATAAGTATAAAACCTACCAGTGGGCTTCCGGTTTCCCTTTAGCGGGGGTTACTCGGGAAGTGATTTCCAGTCCGCCCATGTTTTTACTATTGACCCTGTTGGGTTCTTTGTTGAAAGTGAAAGTACATTTTCGAGGCCAGTAAGTAAACGTTTTGTAAAGTAAACAGAAAGTACATGTTGGGTCCAGTAAGTAATATTTTGTAAAGTAAACAGTGAAGTTTAAGTTTTGAGAAATTACAAGTTTAGTAATGGTCTAATAAGTTCCTTGTTGTTTCCTCTCATCTGATAAGTTGTTGTATTGTACCTCTCCTTTGATAAGTTCCTTGTTGTCCCTTTTCTTTGAAAAGTCCGCTTTGTTGTCCCCTACTGAGATTCTCGAAAATCTCACCCCTTCGTGTTTGTTTTCCCTCCCAGGACTAGATCGTGATCAGTAGTGGTTTTCAGTGTGTGCATCGGGACTACTCGCTGGGACTATTGCATTTGCACATGTATGGTTTATTGGCACACTGTTATGTATTTGTTGATTTGACATGTGGTTTCGTTTTCAGATACTTGGGGCTTGTGTGTTATGGTTTCACTGGTTTGTATTGTATTGTTATAAAAAGACTTCCGCTGTTTGAATATTACTCCGTAATTTATTGTGCCATGTATTTAGTACTTATCAGCCATGCTGTAATTTGTAAATATTTTAAATTTTATTTTTGGAATTTACGTTTGAAAAGTCAAATAGCCTTGTGGAGTTCGGATTGGTCCACGTGTCGGGTTTCTCCGGGCTTCACGGCGGTAAGGGCCCGCTTTTCGGGTTTGGGTCCTTACAGATTGGTTATTAACGAATCTAAGTAGCATGGAGCCTGTGGGTGACATCCTTATGTGGAGCACTTTATTTGGAGTTTGTTGCTGACGTTTGTGGAACCTTAGAAATGAGTTTATATTGTGTAAAAATGAACAGGTCAGTTGGCGTTCAAAACCAATTAAACAATATGATGAGCTAATGGCAAAGATATGCAATGTCATTAAAAGAGCCAAAGTACTTTACAGCCATGATAGGCTGGGATAGACCACCAAACCAGTGGGTCAAACTGAATACAGATGGTTCCTTTAACGGGAAAACAATGGTAGTGCTGGGGTCTAATAAGAGACGACGGTGGAAAATGGATTTCTGGGTTTGTTTTTCATTTCCGGGAATCAATCTCTACAGTTCAAGCAGAGTTATATGGAATATGGCATACTGTCCAGCTTTTGCTGGGAGCTTGGGTTCAGGAAAATAATTGTGGAAGTTGACAGTCAATGTTCCATCAACATGATTCTGAACAACAAAGCAATACAAGAACAGTTTGGCAGGGATTGGTTGGTCGTGTGCAAACATGTGTTTCGTGAAGGAAATGCTTGTGCAGATTATTTGGCCAAGTACGCTACTCCACTTCCTTTTAGGCCTTCATAGGGTTTTTACTCCTCTTCTATTACTTTCCCCACTTTATGCAGATAGTGTAGGAACTGATGTACCAAGACTCTATTCAAACAGTTAATCAAAGTATTTGATCTTTTTTTTAAAAAAAAGTCACCAAACAAGGATTATGACTTTTTTTACTAAGCAACAAGATTTATTGAAAGGTACTCAAAAGGAATCACCAGGGGTGCCTATCTTGCCATTTACTATAATCCAGGATACAGGGGAGATATCCAGAATATCCTATATTTTAGTAAGACGATATCTTACTAATCCTATATCTAGGATTATGATTTAATGGGGATGACCCAGAGATTAGACGTCCAAGTAATGGAAACTGAATGAAAGTAAGTTTGCATAACATTCAAATATCTTCTCTTTTTTAAAAAATTTTTTTCTCTCATTACAGCCTTTTATCTGTTATCTTAAAGCAAAAAACCATAACTAATTGAACAGTCACGATCTAAATATCTAATAAATGACGTTGATGAAAACAACAACATCATCTGCATCGCGGACTAGACTCATGTCAGCAGCGAGCGATGCAGCTTGAAAGCAGAATGCTCAGACTTATCAGTAATTCGAGAAGAGAAATAAATGGCAGCAATGGTCTGTTACCAGCACACCAATTATCCAGGGACGTGGCAACATGGACAGTACAGGCACGAGAATTCCCACGAGGAATAGTGTTCAAAATACTAACTTACCTGCTAAGTTCAAGGACCATGTTTGAAGAAATACTCGCTTACCTGCTAAGTTCAAGAACCACGTTTGAATTGTTTGAATTGTCGTCAATTTATCTGTATTCACTTATTTATGTATTGAGGTGCACTTTAGATCTCACCTCGCCTAAATTACAGAAATTGTTACTTCTGGAAGCCTTATTTAATGCCTGACTAATAAGAGCTGAGTATGTTTTTTTCCAATACACTAATTCTCTTCATTCTAATCCTTTCTCAACGATTTATCTCGTAACAATTTGGTGCTTTCGTTTTCGTTGAGAGAAACTCATGGCGGAGAGTTCAGCGACCACACGTTACAGGCAGAATTGACATTACGCAGTGAGTTGGTGTTGAGATTTGCACAACTCGAGGCGTAAGAATAGCAGAGGAAGAAAGAAGATACAGTAGGCTGAATAGTTTCTGCCTTTTTTTATTCATGTCTCGTCTATATATAGAGAGCGTCAAACCTCATAGGGCTTTTTTCGGCTTTAAACCTCATACGGTTCTCCTACCTTTAAACCTCATAGTGCTTTATTAGCTTTAAACTTTATAGGATTTTACGACGGTTATTTAATACGACAGTGTAATCCTTCAGATATTCAGGTTAAAGCCGCTGCCGTTTGCCATATTTTGCCCATTCACTCGATCATGATTCTTTGGATTTTGTCGTTGCTTGCAGGTAACTGGATCTGAGCTTTAACGGGCTCTTGCGTTGCTGTTGGGCTGATGATGGTGGACTCTGGGTGTGCATCAGTTGGGTTGCATACTTACTGAGGATCTGTGGAACTATGGTTCTGTACGCTGTTTCGGTAGGATGTGCGGTGTCCCAGAACACATACTTGGATCGGTCAGAGCAGTATAAATCCTCTGGGATGCAAAGTAATATCCCGCAGCATCCGGGTTGAGCCACTTCAAAACCTGAAGTAGAGGAAGCGAAGTGTTGATGATATCAATTATAAGCCAGCATCAATGATTTCATGAAAACGACTTCCTCTGATACTATATTTATGTTTATATACCGAGTTGAATGTATGTTTATGGGTTCTTTTTCCAAGAATATGTGTAAGGACCCAAACCCGGAAAGCGGGCCCTTACCGTCGTGAAGCCCGGAGAAGCCCGACACGTGGACCAATCCTAACTCCACAAGGCTATTTGACTTTTCAAACGTAAATTCCAAAAATAAAATTTAAAATATTTACAAATTACAGCATGGCTGATAAGTACTAAATACGTGGCACAATAAATTACGGAGTAATATTCAAACAGCGGAAGTCTTTTTATAACAATACAATACAAACCAGTGAAACCATAACACACAAGCCCCAAGTATCTGAAAATGAAACCAAAAAAAATCCAAACAATAAATATTCAACAGTGTGCCAAATAAAACCATACATATGCAGATGCAATAGTCCCAGCGAGTAGTCCTGACGCACACACTGAAAACCGCTACTGACCACGATCTAGTCCTGGGAGGGAAAAACAAACACGGGGGTGAGATTTTCGAGAATCTCAGTAGGGGACAACAAAGTGAACTTATCAAAGAA